>JBBDGP010000249.1:4522500-5097500 GCA_037952835.1 Lithobates septentrionalis
GACCATTCTTCCCACTGACCATCACACTAATGTATCATGAGCTGTAGATTTCTAATTTTTAGCAGGGGTTCCTTGAAACGGAGAACTATTTCAAGGGTTCCTCTGTGTTGAAAAGGTTGAGAAAGGCTGCTCTATACTGACCGGTTCGTTGTTGATTGCTGTTTATTTCACATTGCAATGTTATATATCTTGATACCATTTATGCACTGCCTTTGGTAACCGTTTCACTGGTCGTGTTTCTTTTTGTTTTCTCTGTAAACTTGAAAACGTTAATAAAAACATTGAAACTAAAAACCAAAGACAACACCAGTGCCAGAGCGCGGCCCAACCCAGAGGTGGAGATGTGCAATTGGCGTGGAGTGTTGGACAGTGGTGTATTGCATGGTGTTGCGGACGGGTACAGTGTCCGTGGTTGCTCCAGTCTAGTGGGTTGATACATTTCGCTGGGATTTCGCTTCTTCGGGACTGGTTGGGTGGGTACTGTTGCAGAGTGTGGGAGGCGGGCATGTGTGGGTGTGTTGTGGTCACCATACATGAGACAGTATCATACTTATACTACCTATTTCCTTCAGCTGTCCAGAACAGGAAGGATATATCTATGTCTACTGATATGCTATGTATATACATATGATTGCATGGTGCTGTCTTGTGCATAGTGATTGTGATGTACTTGCACATGTGTTTGCCTATGTACTCTGTGGCAGCGCCCACCCAGATGGTCCTGGGGGGCGATGTCTTCACGGGGCACGTTGACTTGCCGGATTGGGGTAATTGTGGACACTGTGCGGTTGATTTACTGAAGGTGGGGGGACTGTGCACTTTGCGGGGTGAAGTTGCACTTAGCGGGAGCGGTTGCTCTGGAGCTTGGTAAATGAGCAGAAGCTCTGCTGACTTCCATCATCCAATCATGTGCAAGCAAAAATACTGTTTTTTTAAAATTTTCCTTGCTTGTGATTGGGTATTTTTTGCAAAGTAAAGCCTTATCTTGTTTGCTGAGCTCTGAAGAAGCTGCGCTTGTGGAGTGCGGCGGCACTTTGCGGGTGCGCAGTCTTTTTGCCTTTAGTCGGTCAGCCCCTGTATCTGTTTGTTGCGGCTGCGCTGTCGGCAGTGTTATGCAGTGTGCTGCTGTCTGGTGCTCCATGCTGGTTTCGTGTCTCCGTTTCTGGTTTGGGTTGCGCTCTGGTACTATCACTCCATATGTAATAGAGGGTGTTGTCTTTGGTTTTTAATGATATTATTTTAAATTATGGATAATAAAATGTATGGTTTTACTCAAGCCAGGAAAGTCCAAATGCCCCCAAATAACCCCTTTTTGGAAAGTAGACATTCCAAGGTATTTAGTAAGAGGCATGGTGAGTTTTTTGAAATTGTAATTTTTTTCCACAATTCATCACACAATTTTCCACAAATCTGACCTTATCAGTTATCCCTTTCCTTAACACTTTACCAATCTCTTAAACTAAGCAATGAACACTTAACCAGCGCTTAAACAAACCTGTGCCCAAGTCATAAAAACACTTTTGAATGCCCTAATGACAATCCTTGGACATACAAATCCTGAAGATACTGGTGTATCAGCTTACAATCTGTTACATTACTATGGGTACTACCATCTTGGATTTCTCTAATGCCGCGTACATATGATCGGAATTTCCGACAACCAAACTGTGGATTTATTTCCGACAGACGTTGGCTGAAACATGTCTTGCATACACACGGTCGCACAAATGTTTTCAGCAATTCAGATCGGCAAGAACGCGCTGACGTACAACAGAAAAATGAAGCTCAATAGCCAGTGCGCCACCCTTTGGGCTATTTCTGCTAATCTTGTGTTTATCAGGTATTAGTAGAAGTTTGGTGAGATACAATTCACGCTTTTCAGCCTTGTGCTTTTCAGATCATTGCTGCTCTTCAGTTTGTGTTTGTTTTTGTTTTTCAGTGCATGTAGTCAGTTCGTATCTGTATTTCAGTGCGTTCTTTTATAGTTCGTATATGTTTTTCAGTGCGTTCTTGTCTGCTCATTTCTGATTTTCAGGTCGCTATTCTCAGGCCTTTCTGATTTTCAGTGCGTTCTGTTAGTTCGTTCTAACCAGCCGACCGTTTTCTAGCCATGTTGTGAGTATGTACTCATCGTAGAGTTTGTGCTATGCGGGGGCTTGGTGTTGGGTTTCTTACTTTGACCCAAGCCCAGTCCATGAACAGGGTGAGGAGGAGTACATGGATGAAGAATTGGTTACTCGAGCGTGACCAATTCTCACACATGCCTTTCCTGCGGGAGATACGTGAGAATAATCCTGATGATTTCAGGAATTATCTCCGGGTGACGGACCCCGTTTTTTACAGTTTGTTGGCTTTGCTGTCCCCTTATATTACGAAGCAGGACACCTGCATGTGGCAAGCATCACTCCCAAGCAGAGGCTAGTCACCACCTTGTGGTACTTGGCTACCAGGACAAGTCTACATCAAGTTCTCGACAGGCATCTCCCCCCAGGCTCTGGGAATCATTATTCCAGAGACCTGTTCTGCCATCATTCAGATCCTGCAGAAGGACTACAGTGCAGCAAAAAAGTATTTAGTCAGCCACCAATTGTGCAAGTTTTCCCACCTAAAATGATGAGCGAGGCCTGTAATTGTCATCATAGGTATACCTCAACTATGAGAGACAAAATGTGGAAACAAATCCAGACAATCACATTGTCTGATTTTTGAAAGAATTTATTTGCAAATTATGGTGGAAAATAAGTATTTGGTCACCTACAAACAAGCAAGATTTTTGGCTCTCACAGACCTTTTCTTCTTCTTTAAGAGGCTCCTCTGTCCTCCACTCCTGTTTGAACTTGTTATCAGTATAAAAGACACCTGTCCACAACCTCAAACAGTCACACTCCAAACTCCACTATGGTGAACACCAAATAGCTGTCGAAGGACACCAGAAACAAAATTGTAGACCTGCACCAGGCTGGGAAGACTGAATCTGCACACATCTGAACACCGACAAGCCAATACCTGACGTCGAGTAGATCAAACGATACCTCAAGATGGCTCTCTTCGAACTCTATCGACCTCAATAAGTTTGTACGAAACCTTGTCATGAAGCACCACTTTAAGCTGAAGGAACCTAATGAAGTAGCTAACGATAGTCCAGAGATGACTGCTCCTATTTCTCCCGTTAAGCCTTTAGATGAGGGAATATTGGAGACCTTTGAGGAACTATACATAGCAGGAGGTCAAGAGTATGACGATGAGATTCCCTCCCTGATATTGGAGGTGGGGCTATCTGTGACAGACCTAGCCGGGACAACGGCTTTTGGAGGGGACTGAATGCCAGCATCTTGCCAACCGATTATGGGCCCTGGCATTTGGGGGAACGGTGCTCTTTGTGAGCTTTATGCCTGGGGACCCTTGAGGTGGCATTACTTTAGATTCAGGTCCATGTCCCCCAAGACACATAGACTCTGGGGACCCTGGATATGCCATTGTGATGGGAGTCACTAATAGGGGCACAAGGTGAATGAGAACCCCACTATGATCTGTGCTAGTCAAACTCAATGCTGTATATATGTATATATAATGTGTGCTGTCTCATTGTGTTGTGTACTATTTGCTGTGCTAGTTTGGGGTGGGGCTGTATTTCAATGTTCTATTGTGTCTGTCTGCCTTGGATATCACAGGATGTGTAACTCTATATAGGGAGGGGGGATTCCTCCAGCATCCCCCCCGTTAAGACTGTGTACTCATGAGAAGTTAAGCACACCTGGCCTGTGTGTCCATTGTCATTGGACATTTTAACCCGCCCTGTTTTCCAAGGGTGTGGGGGAAGTGTTTTGAAGTGGGATCTGTATAACATGTGTTTGAATAAAGATTCATTCCTGTTTGAACCTCAAGACAGAGCATATTGTCTCGTATTTGGGGAGAATTATTTGTATGGGTTCCTGGTTTGGCTGATGGAAGTGTTCGGTAGCTGCCTTTGTGTTTGGGTATGGAATGTCCTAAATGACTTTAACCCCTTTCATACTCGGGGTGTCGTTACACTATCAATACTAGCTTTAGACCAAGATCGAGCTTCTACCCCCACTGGAACAAGGGCAATTTTATATCAACATTCTATGAGGATGTGATGGAAGAGTTCAGAAAGATATGAGGAAGTAATACTCGGAAATACAATAAGGGCCAAGAAGCAGGTCTGGATGGTCCTCTGAGTAGTCTGAAAAGAGATTGGGAAATTGTAATAAGAAAAGCAGACAAGGGTGGAGGCCTGGTTATACAAGATAGGGATCAATATTTAGATTGATAGGCGATACAAACACCTATCAGAGGCTCACTTGGGACCCTGTGGGTATCTATAACATTGAGCTTAAAGGGCTTTTGGATAGAGCACTAGCAAATCAGGTCCTAACCAAGAGTGTATATCAATTTTTGTATTCTAAGCACCCAGTGGTCCCCTACTTTTACCATATCCCAAAAGTACATATGGATATGGAGAAGCCCCCAGGCAGACCAATTATTGTGGGAATGAATAGTCTGACTAGCAATCTTGGTAGCTACATTGATAATTTCCTCCAGGGTTTGGTTACGAATCTGCCATCATTCATAAAGAATTCGGGCTATGCCCTGGATATACTTAGTGCATATACATGGGAGAAAAGATACAGATGGCTATCGCTTGACGTAGCGTCCTTGTACACATCCATTCAGCACACATTTGGTTTGAGAGCTATTGAATACTATTTGGCAGTGGCACACCTGTTTAACCCTGTGCAAGCCCAATTTATACATGAGTGTATTGAGTTTACCTTGACCCATAATTGCTTTACATTTAGGGATAGTTTTTATAGGCAGGTAAAGGGCACAGCCATGGGTGCTAGGTTTGCTTCCAGCTATGCAAATGTATTTATGGGATACTGGGAGCTCAATTATTTTTTTTTTAACCACTTCAGTGAACATTTTCCGAGAAACATATTTCAACTTTACAGTTCAATTTCATCCTGGCTCGTTTTTACATCATTATGGCGCTTTTTCCTTTTTTTTCTTTCTTCTGTTTGTTATCCCCATAGGTTTTTTTACTAAAGCGTACATAGTTTTACATTTAATGGTGCCTCCCTTCAGCTGGCTCCAACCATTAATACTCATACAAAAAAAAAATATATATATATATATATAAACCCCCCAGTGTACCCCCTCCTCCCCTCTCCTTTGCTCCTACCGGTTCTAGTCTACACTTTTCTCCACTTCTTAAACTTCGTCCAACTGCCTAACTGCTTTGGGACCACACCTCATTTTTGTTCTAAATCCCCATCACCTCAGCACACCTTATTGAGCACTTGTATTCTGCCCATTCCCTCCATTTCTCTTCACACTCTTCCATTCCCACCCCCTCGCTATACCTCAAGTATTCAAGACTTTGAATTTTGTTTATTTTGTTAAACCAATCCTGCAGCGTGGGTCTCCTTTTTACTTGCCAGTATCTAGGAATAAGGCTTTTAGCTGCATTCAAAAGTTGTGGTAATAATGTTCTTAAATATGTCCTAGTTGGCATTCTAATCCCATGAAACAAAAGCCCACAAGGATCATCCGGGACTCCAATATTGGTTATTTCTCTGGTGATTTGCCTAATCTCCCCCCAATATTTTTTAATTTCCGGGCAATGCCACCAGATATGCGCCATTTTCCCGATCTCTTTACATCCCCACCACCAATATTGCGATGTTTCACTTTGGTACTTATGTGCTCTGTCTGGGGTAATATACCATCTCGCCAAGCACTTATAATTTAGCTCAAGCATCTTAGAATTGACCGTTGTTGCATGTACCCGCTTCAGTAACTTCCTAATCTCTGGTTCTTTGAGCTGTATATCTAATTCTGACTCCCAATTCTTAATAAATGGCGGTGTTTCTAATCCCTTCAATTCTATTAACACTCTATAGATCTTAGAAATTCCCTTCTTCCCTGCTTTATCCACACACAGTTTCTCCAGGGGGCGTAAATTTTTATCTGATCTAACGGGTTGAGGGAGAGTTTCAATAAAATGGTTTAATTGGCTGTACCGCCATCGATCTATATCTATAAGTTCCCCTTTATTTTTTAATTCCTGGTATGTACAAATTTTACCCTGTTCCATCACATCCTTTAATTGTGCATCCTCTTGTAGGATCCATTTCCCAAACAATACCTCCATCCCTGGTGCAAAATATTCTGTAATTAGAAAATATGCGCTGCGCTTGAGTAACCCAAAAATTATACAATAAAAATAAAATATTAAAATAAAAATCAAACTATGTGCGTGTAAATAAATGGTACAGTGATAGTACATAAAGTGCAATATATGAATAAGTGCAAGGAAATAAATATTAAACTATACAATAAAGTGCATAGATAAGACAAGTGCTTATTGTTCCATAACAAACTTCTTGAGTGCTCCTAAAAAGTACAAAGAGTGCTTAGTGCTCCATACAAGGCATCTTGCCTGCCATGTTAATTTGTTAAAAGGAAGAACAAGTGAACAAAAAGTTCTATTAGCACTCCAAATAAATCCGTGCAGGTGATGTCCAACTGAGATATCAAATCAGTGTGTGCAGGTGATGTCCAACTGTGATATCAATCATCATGCCGAAATATCCTGAGTGTTGCAAACCATGCTCTGGTGCACTTCAGTGGCCCCCTTAAGCTAATATGCTCACCTCAGAGCGTGTGACCCAGCTGCTACCCTGAGTCAAAACACGCTTTGGAGCCACCCCGGGCTCAGTATTGGTATCAGATATATTCCTCAAGCTGGAAACAATGTGGCACCATATGTATAAATGAAAGAAAAACTCTATAGTGTAATATAGCCAAGTAATTTATTATATAAAAAACGCTCCCCACACTGGGTACTCACATGGTGCTGGTGCGTAAGTGCACCATTCTATAACAGCCTCCAAATTATAAGTTAAAAGATCGCTGGAGGTATGGTACGGTATGCTGTGGTGGAATATTGCTATGTGTGCTCCGTGTTGCTCTCTCCGTCCTTGAGGGGTTCCCCTTAATATCCATACGAAACCTGAAGGGCCTGGTATGGAATTTAGGGGGACCCCCATGCATTTTTTTAAAAAATTTTGGTTCGGGGTTCCCCTGTGGGGAAATCCCATGCCGTTTTTATCAATGAGCTTCGAGTAGTTTTAAATTACTTTTTTTCCTTTAGAAATTACATTTTGCTGTCAGACTGTTCTAAATATAGGAAACATGTGCCCCTTTACAGGCATACTAAAGACACTCCCCAGGTACGAAATTTAAAGGAATATTACACGTTTATTGTTTCACTTTAAGCATTATTAAAATCACTGCTCCCGAAAAAACAGCCGTTTTTAAAACTTACTACATGTCCCCTGGGGCAGGACCCAGGTCCCCAAACACTTTTTATGACAATAACTTGCATATTAACCCTTAAAATTAGCACTTTTGATTTCTCCCATAGACAATTCACTATAGCAGACACTGCTATTACTTCATGACTTTTTTTTCCCTTTAGAAATGTCATTTTGCTCCCGAAAAAACGTCCGTTTTTTAAAACTTTTTTTTTGCATTGATACATGTCCCCTGGGGCAGGACCAAGGTCCCCAGATTATTTTGACAATAACTTGCATATTATATGAATATGTGTGATAGCTGCGCTTAGGACAAAGGATTGAGGTATGCAGCCCCCCTAAAGGAGCTTCCCTAAGGATCCTCCACAAAATACTTCAAACTTATAATGGGGTATGGCGCTTCCTGTAGGATTATATGGGATGGTATAATGGGAGGTGGGGGGGGGTTGTGACCCCTTAGTATCCTAATGTGAACTATACCAAATATCTAGATGCAGTTTATACCTCCACCATACCTCCTAGTGGTGGTTCATGCTACCACCAAAAGGTTATGCCAACTAAGCGATCTTAAGTGATATAGGTCATGCAAAATCATAAAAAATTATCATAAATGTGAACACAATAAATATAGGGGTGTAGACTAAACACCTAAGGTAGTGATAAAACTTCAAAGAAAAACCACCATAGATTGTAGTGGCTTGGCATTGAAAAAAACCCTAAAAGTGCACCTCTGCCTAGTAGTGCAAATAATACAAATTCATTTATAGTCAGTGATCATAGTCCATAAGATGATGAATCTCTTCAAAAACCAGTGTTCAAATTTTCTTCAAGAAAAAATTGTGACTGGGGTGCTCTCAGATGATCTTAGTGACTTTTGTCCGCTGGAGACCGGATCGGCTTTAAAAAAGGGAGCTACTATGAATATATTCTAACCACCAACACGGAGAGCGGAGACCACCCTGGACGCCTTAAATGATCGCGGCGGTGAGGAAATCGTGGTGGAGATAACCTTATGCTGTTTGCCCCTTCTGGGGTTGTTGGATTCGGTGAGTGGGGACCCATGAGGGGGAGCACAAAAGTCACTAAGATCATCTGAGAGCAACTATCTTTACCCCAAACTCACACAGGTGTCTTTACAATCCACAAACAATACCATTGCTGATGCAGATTTAAAATGAATCACAGTTTTTTGTGCTTTTTATTATTTCCAAATATTCATAATTTGAGCCCAAAAAATGTGATATGTGTACCAACATCAGAAAGCAAAATGTAATTCCCAAAAATTTGAGGGTAATATTCTACTCTCACCCACAAAAAAACACCAAATATCACAGAATAAATCAAGAAGAATAACTCTTGAGTAATGTAATTCCATCACTTGTATGTCCAAAGAAATGCAGTATTTATGTGTTTTATGTATATTTATGTGTAGTTATGTGTAGGAGTAGGGATGAGCTTCGAGTTCGAGTCGAACTCATGTTCGACTCGAACATTGGCTATTCGCCCGTTCGCCGAACAGCGAACAATTTGGGGTGTTCGTGGCAAATTCGAAAGCCGCGGAACACCCTTTAAAAGTCTATGGTAGAAATCAAAAGTGCTAATTTTAAAGGCTTATATGCAAGTTATTGTCATAAAAAGTGTTTAGGGACCTGGGTCCTGCCCCAGGGGACAAGGTTCAATGCAAAAAAAAAGTTTTAAAAATGGCAGTTTTTTCGGGAGCAGTGATTTTAATAATGCTTAAAGTGAAACAATAAAAGTGTAATATTCCTTTAAATTTCATACCTGGGGGGTGTCTATACTATGCCTGTAAAGGGGCACATGTTTCCCGTGTTCAGAACAGTCTGACGGCAAAATGACATTTCAAAGGAAAAAAGTCATTTAAAACTACTCGCGGCTAGAAGAGGGGATGGAGGAAGAAACCGAAGGAAGATAGAAGATAGAAGAAAGAAGAAAGAAGAAGCATTTAAATTGTCATTTTTAACATTTTTGACAGTTTTTTTGTGAAATGGTAGGGGTACTTTTGTACCCCCTTACAATTTCACACAGGTGGGAGGGCCGGGATCTGGGGGTCCCCTTGTTAAAGGGGGCTTCCAGATTCCGATAAGCCCCCCGCCCGCAGACCCCCACAACCAGCGGGCAAGGGTTGTGGGGATGGGGCCCTTGTCCCCATCAACATGGGGACAAGGTGATTTGGGGGGCTACCCCAAAGCACCCTCCCAATGTTGAGGGCATGTGGCCTGGTATGGTTCAGGAGGGGGGGCCGCTCTCTCGTCCCCCCTCTTTTCCTGCCAGGTTGCATGCTAGGATAAGGGTCTCATATGGATTTTTGGGGGGATCCCCACGCCATTTTTTTTTATTTTGGTGCGGGTTTCCCCTTAAAATCATACCAGACCTGAAGGGTCTGGTATAGATTTTGAGGGGGACCCCACGCCATTTTTTTAAAAAAATTTGGCCGGGGTTCCCCTTAATATCCATTTTAGAACTGAAGGGCCTGGTATGGAATTTAGGGGGACCCCCCACGTCATTTTTTTTTTAAATTTTGGTTCGGGGTTACCCTGTGGGGAATTCCCATGCTGTTTTTATCAATGAACTTTTATGTGTATTGTCGGACTGGCAATTCATTAATAGCCGTGAGTAGTTTTAAATAACTTTTTTTCCTTTGAAATGTCATTTTGCTGTCAGACTGTTCTAAACACAGGAAACATATGCCCCTTTACAGGCATACTATAGACACCCCCCAGGTACGAAATTTAAAGGAATATTACACTTTTATTGTTTCACTTTAATCATTATTAAAATCACTGCTCCCGAAAAAACGACCGGTTTTAAAACTTTTTTTTGCATTGATCCATGTCCCCTGGGGCAGGACCCAGGTACCCAAACACTTTTTATGACAATAACTTGCATATAAGCCTTTAAAATTAGCACTTTTGATTATTCATGTTCGTGTCCCATAGACTTTAACGGTGTTCACGTGTTCGAACAAATTTTTTGCCTGTTCGCAAGTTCTGGTGCGAACCGAACAGGGGGGTGTTCAGCTCATCCCTATGTAGGAGGTTTTCACATGTGGCAGCTCCTTAATTTAGAGGTTAGAACTTCTGCTTAGTATCCCTGAGGGTCTGGGTTCAAATCCCAACCATGTTGTTTCATCTCTCAGGTCCTATAACTATGTCTAAATGTAGTATTTATGTGTAGGAGGGTTCCACCACCATTGTAAGTCTTTTCCAGATACATTATTTAGCCAAAAGTATTGGGACGCCTGCCTTTACACACATGAACTTTAATGGCAGCCCAGTCTTAGTCCGTAGGGTTAAAATTTGATTTGGCCCACCCTTTGCAGCTAAAATAGCTTCTGGGAAGGCTGTCCACAAGGTTTAGTGTGCCTATGGGAATGTTTGATCATTATTCCAGAAGTGCATTTGTGAGGCCAGGCACTGATGTTGGATGAGAAGGCCTGGCTCGCAGTCTCTACTCTAATTCAACCAAAGGGTGTTCTATCGGGTTGAGGCCAGGACTCTGTGCAGGCCAGTCAAGTTTCTCCACCCCAAACTTGCTCATCCATGTCTTTATGGACCTTGCTTTGTGCACTGGTGTGCAGTCATGTTGGAACAGGAAGGGGCTTTCCTCAAACTGATGCCTTAAGAGTTCCCTCAACTGGAACTAAGAGGCCAAGCCCAACCCCTGAAAAACAACCCCACATCATAATCCCCCCTCCACCAAATCATTTGGACCAGTGCACAAAGCAAGGTCCATAAAGTCATGGATGAGGGAGTTTGGGGTGGAGGAACTTCACTGGCCTGGACAGAGTTCTGACCTCAACACAACAGAACACCTTGGGGATGAATTAGAGAGGAGACTGTAGGTCAGGCCTTCTCGTCCAACATCAGTGTCTGACCTCACAAATGCACTTGGAAGAATGGTCAAAAATTCCCATAGACACACTCCTAAACCTTGTGGACAAGAAGAGTTGAAGCTGTTATAGTTGAAAAGGGTGGGCCAAATGAGTTTTGAACCCAATACTAAAACTGGGATGCCATTACAGTTCATGTGCGTTTAAAGGCAGGTGTCCCAATACTTAGGCCAATATATTGTATATTGCTTGTGACACTGAGCATGGCTATGGACTTAGGGCTGGTTCACACCACAGAGATGCAGAGAACATGTTTGGGGCTGCCTGGTGGCTAAGTGGGTAGCAGTTCTTTCTAGCAGCACCTGGGATGTTGGTTCAATTCCCCAACATGCTAAACCTTGTGTTGAAGTTTATATGTTCTCCCTGTGTCGGTTTCTCACCACAATCCAAAGACATGCTGGCATCTTATTTGTCTCCTGTCGAAATAGGTTCTAATGTAAGAAAGTTAATTTTGGACTTTAGATTGGAAGCTCATTGCAGCCAGGGACTGATGTTAATGTTTATTAGCACTAATCATACCCAGGGACTTGGACATTTTAAATTTTAGGGTTTACACTGCACGGGTACATATGCTTAGAAAACTGTTGCTTTGTTTATGTGGATGCAAATGGACTTTGATCTTTGTCCTGTAGTTGGAGATTTGATGCACATAGCCAAGGGCTAACACAGTTGCGAATACTATTATGTGTTCCTGCTCATCAGGTGCAATCACTTTAGACATACATGAAGAGACAGATTAAAAGATACTGGTGGGCGTGTACTTCTATTGGGTGTGTCAGTGTGCTAACAATACAACCTCTCTTATATAAAGGCCTGCAGTAGGGGGGTTTGTTTGGCCTGAGAAGATCAGGTTTTTTGTTGTGATTTGTGGGGGAGAAGGAATGATATTGGGAGATTTGATGAAATTCTTGTGCATTTTTTCAATCAAAAGTGGGTTTATGTGGCCATGCTGTCAATGTTGTGCGTGTATTGTTCCTGTCTGATCATGCAAACATCGTTTGGAAGCATCTGCTGACCTACTCTTTTTGATCTCATTTAATTGTGTACACCGAAATGCAGCTTCCAGCAGAACATGGTCACCAATGTATGTATGTGTGGATTGTGGGCTGGTGGTGGGTGTTTTGAATAAGTCTTTTGTAATATTATGTTGGAATGCTTTGTAAAAATGACTGTTAAGTATGTTTCTATAATCTTGCAGATAAAAATGTGATGTGTTGCCCGTTATACACTGAAATTAAAGCTGTGTTCCACTCTAAGGTTTTGTCTAATTTTAGATTGTAAGCTCCTATGAGCAGGGCCCTTAAAATCCCATTGCTAAATGTAGCACCATATAGCCTGTCCAAATTTTTTTGAAGCTAGTAAATTAATGTAATTTTTTTTGTTTTGTTTTTCTGCTGGTAAAATAAAAGTACATTATTGAGCTTTGTTGTGGTGTTTTTTTTCTTCTACTTTTCTTTCTCTTTAGTTTTTGTGGGTGGTGGTTTTGGGAAAGTGCAATATCCCTTATATTTTATTTCAATATGTATTTGTGCACCAAAAAACTAATTTTTGCCCTGGCTCACATTGAGGCTACTTTGAAATTGCGCTACTTCACTTGAAGTAGCACGATTTCAAAGTAGCAAGGTCAGCGTGATTTCAGGTGTGACTTGCTAGACATCTGTGTGGCTTCATACACAAATGTCTATTGATGTCGCACCTGAAATTGGCAAAAGTAGTGCCGGAACTACTTTAGCAAATTGGTGCGGCGCCACAAAAAAAATGTACCATCGATTGGAACAGTGCCATTGCTGCCAATAGTAATGCGATTTGATATCTCAAATTGCATGACAAATCGCTCCAATGTAAACCTAGGCTTCTGCACACCTGCAAGTTAATGATAAAGGTGGAATCTTTGTATATAACAGCTGTGGAGAATTGGAGGTAATGAATTTAGCTGGTGGATAGGCAGTGTTGTGTCAGCTTTTGTTCACATTGCTGCGATTTGACATGTCAAAGCAGTGACAATTGCACTGTTTTAATTGGTGCAACTTTGGGGTGCAATTTGTATTGATATCAGTGCAGAAACCTGCACAGATGTCTCTGAAATTCCCCCTGCAGTCGGGACTGACATGCGGGAATGAAAGTGTGTGATTTCAGCTGAACGATTTCCTCCCTCTGTCAGTGTGAACCAGGGCTCAAACTGGATCTTTTGCTTTTGTCATTCACCTGCTGCTAACCCAGGGACACCATTTCTTATCGAACTTCTTTAAATATCATAAGTAGAAATACAAATTTGCACATCTGCAAATAAACAAAAATAATACAATTCTAATAGTGGTTGCGATCAAATATTCGCAGCAGCAATAAAAAGTGTGGTTTCGCCTTCTGACCCAGAAATAAGTCATTGTAATCACCCGGAAGTACCTGTGCTGGTCAAGATCTCCATCTAGGTGGACATGGCGAGGTCCCTCTTTAGCAAAGAGGAGGTGCTGCTCATTTTCCTGGATAAGGGTATGATATGTACTTGTGCTTAATTAATGCAGGGGTGGATGTGGTAGTTGGATTTGGTGTGGGTGGGGTTCATTGATTTGTTTGGCATCCCCACACATTTGCTTCTGACCCATGTGCACACATCATTTCCTGCATTTGATCTGCTGATGTAAATGCAAGTATAAATGAGAGCTCCTTTCTATTAAAATATATATGACTTGTTTCACAGTTGGGCGACTTTGGACCTCCGAGTTGCCTGACAAGTTGTACCCCATGATTCTTAATGATAACTAGGGATGGGCCGAACATCTCCCCTGTTCGGTTTGCAGCAGAACATGCGAACAGAGAAAAAAATTTGTGTGAACACCGTTAAAGTCTATGGGACATGAACATGAATAATCAAAAATGCTAATTTTAAAAGTTAATATGCAAGTTATAGTCATAAAAAGTGAAATCAATATGGAAATAAGTACAGCGCTGCGCCAAATTTGTTTTTTAAAAAAATAATAATATACAGTTAGCAGCTAACACACCTCTAGACACAGGTAAGGATAGAAAATGGTAAAAAAAACAGTGTAGCGCTATTTATATATATAGATTACAAATATAACATGTGACGACAGTGAATCTGTTCGTCCTTTGCGGGACAAAAACAGTATGGAAACAACACTAGATTATACAAATAAACATTAGAGATACAGTAAATATAAATCAGTAATATAAAAATAAATGGTGGGTCTAAAAAAAACATACATATGTGGCAAATCAAATAGTATAGTCCATGGAAAATTGACAATTATATTGGTAGTGACTAGTGAAATAGAAAACCATCACCAAAAAAGTCTATAAAAGTTGAGTATTTAAAAAAATTGTAAATAAGAAACTCCCGGGTTTCCTCATAAATAATATTGTTCACTTCTGGCAGATGAATAGATAGATAGGAAACCACAGATGAATGGGGGGTCTAAATAGGTGGCGGGACCATCACCGAAGCATCAAAAGAGGCTTACCAGAATCAGGTGACTTGAAAAGACCTACGTCTTACAAGTCTACGAAAGCTTAATGACCACCAGGTCTGGCGAGATGTATCGTCAGGTTATCCTCGGCTTCCAAAAGGGGGGAAGGGGTCTCACCACAGCATCAAACGTCCCCAAGACAGTCCAACAGGCCCAATGGATGTTTCAAATATCATGCGAGAAAAAAGGCTCACATGGCATGATAACGTTTAAAAAACATCAATTTATTAAAATAGTAAAAGAGAACACTCACATGGTAGGAGATCAAAAAACAGCTCAAATGGAATCAATCGCGGTAATCGTGAGGGGTCCACCCGACATGTTTCGGCTACAAAGCCTTCATCTGGGGTGTGGAGCCCCCCCACCTCACCGCTATTTAAACAGTGAATGATCCCCGCTGGGAGTGTCACAATACCGGAAGTACCGCAATTGATGTCACTTCCTGGTTAGTCAAAATAGTGATAATTTTGCTATAAATATACATAAAATGAGATAGGCAATAAGCGGTATTAAACCGCTATCACTAGCAGATGAAAAATCTAGGGCATATAAAAGAAGTTAGGCTGGCAGCTTGGTCGGCTGGTTCAGAAATAAACCAAGTGCACACCAAGCCTCTCTTTCAGTACAGCCGGATCGCATTGGCTGAAGCGCCGTCCCACTCTGCCCAATGGATCCGGCCCCATGATCAAAGTGTGCGCGATGACGTCATCCGCTATACACCTGTGGCGCCAGTGTGCTCCACTCAAAAAACCCAAGCCTCCCTCCCATATCAGCAACCACAACACTTCCGCTGTGGAAAGCAAGACGCTGATAGGCTGGGGAGGGCCGGAAGAGGTCATGATGATCTGACACCAAGATGAAAGTGTCAGCAAAGGCGGATCAAAATAGCAATGGTGTTTAGATGCTATTAAAACATCAAGAAATAGGTGTCGAGACTAATTAAAGTAATAAAAGGGCATCAGTTATAACCAAGTAATAATTAGAAGTATTGAATAGAAGTTAAAATGACACTGCCAGTGGGGGGCATCACATAACGTAAAAAGCAATAAAGCAAACATGACAGGACCTCGACATGAGAAGACATCCTTCGTACAATAATCACTACACAGATTATACATGTTCTAAGGTGATATTAATACAATATTAATTAATAATATGCATAATTTTAAATCCAAAAATCATATCTATATGTGGGTCCAGAATTGATATTAATACCAATAATGATGATTAAAAATATGGAGTTGGAAAAAAAACAGGAGACACTCTAATGCAACAATAATAAGGAGAGCCGACAAAACTGTAATCCTTGAAGTGTTGTTTATTGGTACAACAGAGTGACAATAAAACAATAAAGCTGATGCGTTTCAGCAATAGCCTTAGTCGTAGCTACCCTGCACAGTTGCACCTATAGCTACCTGAAGACAAGTGCTTGTGTGCTTCTTCTGATCCTATTCATAGCACAGGCAGGCTCTTGAAGTATTTACAGTTAGTGTACTGTGTACCCTGCACAGTTGCACCTATAGCTACCTGAATACAAGTGCTTGTGTGCTTCTCCTGATCCTATTAATAGCACAGGCAGGCTCTTGAAGTATTTACAGTTAGTGTATTGTGTACCCTGCACAGTTGCACCTACAGTATAACTACCAGAAGACAAGTGCTTGTGTGCTTCTTTTGATCCTATTAACAGCACAGGCAGGCTCTTGAAGTATTTACAGTTAGTGTACTGTGTACAATGCTCAGTTGCACCTACAGTATAGCTACCTGAAGACAAGTGCCTGTGTTCTTCTTCTGATCCTATTAATAGCACAGGCAGGCTCTTGAAGTATTTACAGTTAGTGTACTGTGTACCCTGCACAGTTGCACCTATAGCTACCTGAAGACAAGTGCTTGTGTGCTTCTCCTGATCCTATTAATAGCACAGACAGGCTCTTGAAGTATTTACAGTTAGTGTACTGTGTACGCTGCACAGTTGCACCTACAGTATACCTACCTGAAGACAAGTGCTTGTGTTCTTCTTTTGATCCTATTAATAGCACAGGCAGGCTCTTGAAGTATTTACAGTTAGTGTACTGTGTACCCTGCACAGTTGCACCTATAGCTACCTGAAGACAAGTGCTTGTGTGCTTCTTCTGATCCTATTAATAGCACAGGCAGGCTCTTGAAATATTTACAATTAGTGTACTGTGTACCCTGCACAGTTGCACCTACAGTATAGCTACCTGAATACAAATGCTTGTGTGCTTCTTCTGATCCTATTAATAGCACAGGCAGGCTCTTGAAGTATTTACAATTAGTGTACTGTGTACCCTGCACAGTTGCACCTATAGCTACCTGAAGACAAGTGCTTGTGTTCTTCTTCTGATCCTATTAATAGCACAGGCATATTCTTGAAGTATTTACAGTTAGTGTACTGTGTACCCTGCACAGTTGCACCTATAGCTACCTGAAGACAAGTGCTTGTGTGCCTCTCCTGATCCTATTAATAGCACAGACATGCTCTTGAAGTATTTACAGTTAGTGTACTGTGTACGCTGCACAGTTGCACCTACAGTATACCTACATGAAGACAAGGGCTTGTGTTCTTCTTTTGATCCTATTAATAGCACAGGCAGGCTCTTGAAGTATTTACAGTTAGTGTACTGTGTACCCTGCACAGTTGCACCTATAGCTACCTGAAGACAAGTGCTTGTGTGCCTCTCCTGATCCTAATAATAGCACAGACAGGCTCTTCAAGTATTTACAGTTAGTGTACTGTGTACCCTGCACAGTTGCACCTACAGTATAACTACCTGATGACAAGTGCTTGTGTTCTTCCTCTGACCCTATTAATATCACAGGCAGGCTCTTGAAGTATTTACAGTTAGTGTACTGTGTACCCTGCACAGTTGCACCTATAGCTACCTGAAGACAAGTGCGTGTTCGCTTCTTCTGATCCTATTAATAGCACGGGCAGGATCTTGAAGTATTTACAGTTGTGTACTGTGTACCCTGCACAGTTGCATCTATAGCTACCTTTAGGCAAGTGCTTGTGTGCTTCTTCTGATCATATTAATAGCACAGGCAGGTTCTTGAAGTATTTACAGTTAGTGTACTGTGTACCCTGCACAGTTGCACCTTTAGCTACCTGAAGACAAGTGCTTGTGTGCTTCTTCTGATCCTATTCATAGCACAGGCAGGCTCTTGAAGTATTTACAGTTAGTGTACTGTGTACCCTGCACAGTTGCACCTATAGCTACCTGAATACAAGTGCTTGTGTGCTTCTCCTGATCCTATTGATAGCACAGACAGGCTCTTGAAGTATTTACAGTTAGTGTACTGTGTACCCTGCACAGTTGCACCTACAGTGTACCTACCTGAAGACAAGTGCTTGTGTTCTTCTTTTGATAATATTAATAGCACAGGCAGGCTCTTGAAGTATTTACAGTTAGTGTACTGTGTACCCTGCACAGTTGCACCTATAGCTACCTGAATACAAGTGCTTGTGTGCTTCTCCTGATCCTATTAATAGCACAGGCAGGCTCTTGAAGTATTTACAGTTAGTGTACTGTGTACCCTGCACAGTTGCACCCACAGTATAACTACCAGAAGACAAGTGCTTGTGTGCTTCTTTTGATCCTATTAACAGCACAGGCAGGCTCTTGAAGTATTTACAGTTAGTGTACTGTGTACAATGCTCAGTTGCACCTACAGTATAGCTACCTGAAGACAAGTGCCTGTGTTCTTCTTCTGATCCTATTCAAGTATTTACAGTTAGTGTACTGTGTACCCTGCACAGTTGCACCTACAGTATAACTACCTGATGACAAGTGCTTGTGTTCTTCCTCTGACCCTATTAATATCACAGGCAGGCTCTTGAAGTATTTACAGTTAGTGTACTGTGTACCCTGCACAGTTGCACCCACAGTATAACTACCAGAAGACAAGTGCTTGTGTGCTTCTTCTGATCCTATTAATAGCACAGGCAGGCTCTTGAAATATTTACAATTAGTGTACTGTGTACCCTGCACAGTTGCACCTACAGTATAGCTACCTGAATACAAATGCTTGTGTGCTTCTTCTGATCCTATTAATAGCACAGGCAGGCTCTTGAAGTATTTACAATTAGTGTACTGTGTACCCTGCACAGTTGCACCTATAGCTACCTGAAGACAAGTGCTTGTGTTCTTCTTCTGATCCTATTAATAGCACAGGCAGATTCTTGAAGTATTTACAGTTAGTGTACTGTGTACCCTGCACAGTTGCACCTATAGCTACCTGAAGACAAGTGCTTGTGTGCCTCTCCTGATCCTAATAATAGCACAGACAGGCTCTTCAAGTATTTACAGTTAGTGTACTGTGTACCCTGCACAGTTGCACCTACAGTATAACTACCTGATGACAAGTGCTTGTGTTCTTCCTCTGACCCTATTAATATCACAGGCAGGCTCTTGAAGTATTTACAGTTAGTGTACTGTGTACCCTGCACAGTTGCACCTATAGCTACCTGAAGACAAGTGCGTGTTCGCTTCTTCTGATCCTATTAATAGCACGGGCAGAATCTTGAAGTATTTACAGTTGTGTACTGTGTACCCTGCACAGTTGCATCTATAGCTACCTTTAGGCAAGTGCTTGTGTGCTTCTTCTGATCATATTAATAGCACAGGCAGGTTCTTGAAGTATTTACAGTTAGTGTACTGTGTACCCTGCACAGTTGCACCTTTAGCTACCTGAAGACAAGTGCTTGTGTGCTTCTTCTGATCCTATTCATAGCACAGGCAGGCTCTTGAAGTATTTACAGTTAGTGTACTGTGTACCCTGCACAGTTGCACCTATAGCTACCTGAATACAAGTGCTTGTGTGCTTCTCCTGATCCTATTAATAGCACAGACAGGCTCTTGAAGTATTTACAGTTAGTGTACTGTGTACCCTGCACAGTTGCACCTACAGTGTACCTACCTGAAGACAAGTGCTTGTGTTCTTCTTTTGATAATATTAATAGCACAGGCAGGCTCTTGAAGTATTTACAGTTAGTGTACTGTGTACCCTGCACAGTTGCACCTATAGCTACCTGAATACAAGTGCTTGTGTGCTTCTCCTGATCCTATTAATAGCACAGGCAGGCTCTTGAAGTATTTACAGTTAGTGTACTGTGTACCCTGCACAGTTGCACCCACAGTATAACTACCAGAAGACAAGTGCTTGTGTGCTTCTTTTGATCCTATTAACAGCACAGGCAGGCTCTTGAAGTATTTACAGTTAGTGTACTGTGTACAATGCTCAGTTGCACCTACAGTATAGCTACCTGAAGACAAGTGCCTGTGTTCTTCTTCTGATCCTATTAATAGCACAGGCAGGCTCTTGAAGTATTTACAGTTAGTGTACTGTGTACCCTGCTCAGTTGCACCTACAGTATAGCTACCTGAATACAAGTGCTTGTGTGCTTCTCCTGATCCTATTAATAGCACAGACAGGCTCTTGAAGTATTTACAGTTAGTGTACTGTGTACCCTGCACAGTTGCACCTACAGTATACCTACCTGAAGACAAGTGCTTGTGTTCTTCTTTTGATAATATTAATAGCACAGGCAGGCTCTTGAAGTATTTACAGTTAGTGTACTGTGTACCCTGCACAGTTGCACCTATAGCTACCTGAATACAAGTGCTTGTGTGCTTCTCCTGATCCTATTAATAGCACAGGCAGGCTCTTGAAGTATTTACAGTTAGTGTACTGTGTACCCTGCACAGTTGCACCCACAGTATAACTACCAGAAGACAAGTGCTTGTGTGCTTCTTTTGATCCTATTAACAGCACAGGCAGGCTCTTGAAATATTTACAGTTAGTGTACTGTGTACAATGCTCAGTTGCACCTACAGTATAGCTACCTGAAGACAAGTGCCTGTGTTCTTCTTCTGATCCTATTAATAGCACAGGCAGGCTCTTGAAGTATTTACAGTTAGTGTACTGTGTACCCTGCACAGTTGCACCCACAGTATAACTACCAGAAGACAAGTGCTTGTGTGCTTCTTTTGATCCTATTAACAGCACAGGCAGGCTCTTGAAGTATTTACAGTTAGTGTACTGTGTACAATGCTCAGTTGCACCTACAGTATAGCTACCTGAAGACAAGTGCCTGTGTTCTTCTTCTGATCCTATTAATAGCACAGGCAGGCTCTTGAAGTATTTACAGTTAGTGTACTGTGTACCCTGCTCAGTTGCACCTACAGTATAGCTACCTGAAGACAAGTGCTTGTGTGCTCCTTCTGATCCTATTAATAGCACAGGCAGGCTCTTGAAGTATTTACAGTTAGTGTACTGTGTACCCTGCTCAGTTGCACCTACAGTATAGCTACCTGAAGACAAGTGCTTGTGTGCTTCTCCTGATCCTATTAATAGCACAGACAGGCTCTTGAAGTATTTACAGTTAGTGTACTGTGTACCCTGCACAGTTGCACCTACAGTATACCTACTTGAAGACAAGTGCTTGTGTTCTTCTTTTGATAATATTAATAGCACAGGCAGGCTCTTGAAGTATTTACAGTTAGTGCACTGTGTACCCTGCACAGTTGCACCAATAGCTACCTGAATACAAGTGCTTGTGTGCTTCTCCTGATCCTATTAATAGCACAGGCAGGCTCTTGAAGTATTTACAGTTAGTGTACTGTGTACCCTGCACAGTTGCACCCACAGTATAACTACCAGAAGACAAGTGCTTGTGTGCTTCTTTTGATCCTATTAACAGCACAGGCAGGCTCTTGAAGTATTTACAGTTAGTGTACTGTGTACAATGCTCAGTTGCACCTACAGTATAGCTACCTGAAGACAAGTGCCTGTGTTCTTCTTCTGATCCTATTAATAGCACAGGCAGGCTCTTGAAGTATTTACAGTTAGTGTACTGTGTACCCTGCTCAGTTGCACCTACAGTATAGCTACCTGAATACAAGTGCTTGTGTGCTTCTCCTGATCCTATTAATAGCACAGACAGGCTCTTGAAGTATTTACAGTTAGTGTACTGTGTACCCTGCACAGTTGCACCTACAGTGTACCTACCTGAAGACAAGTGCTTGTGTTCTTCTTTTGATAATATTAATAGCATAGGCAGGCTCTTGAAGTATTTACAGTTAGTGTACTGTGTACCCTGCACAGTTGCACCTATAGCTACCTGAATACAAGTGCTTGTGTGCTTCTCCTGATCCTATTAATAGCACAGGCAGGCTCTTGAAGTATTTACAGTTAGTGTACTGTGTACCCTGCACAGTTGCACCCACAGTATAACTACCAGAAGACAAGTGCTTGTGTGCTTCTTTTGATCCTATTAACAGCACAGGCAGGCTCTTGAAATATTTACAGTTAGTTTACTGTGTACAATGCTCAGTTGCACCTACAGTATAGCTACCTGAAGACAAGTGCCTGTGTTCTTCTTCTGATCCTATTAATAGCACAGGCAGGCTCTTGAAGTATTTACAGTTAGTGTACTGTGTACCCTGCACAGTTGCACCTATAGCCACCTGAAGACAAGTGCTTGTGTTCTTCTTCTGATCCTATTAATAGCACAGGCAGATTCTTGAAGTATTTACAGTTAGTGTACTGTGTACCCTGCACAGTTGCACCTATAGCTACCTGAAGACAAGTGCTTGTGTGCCTCTCCTGATCCTAATAATAGCACAGACAGGCTCTTCAAGTATTTACAGTTAGTGTACTGTGTACCCTGCTCAGTTGCACCTACAGTATAGCTACCTGAAGACAAGTGCTTGTGTGCTCCTTCTGATCCTATTAATAGCACAGGCAGGCTCTTGAAGTATTTACAGTTAGTGTACTGTGTACCCTGCTCAGTTGCACCTACAGTATAGCTACCTGAAGACAAGTGCTTGTGTGCTTCTCCTGATCCTATTAATAGCACAGACAGGCTCTTGAAGTATTTACAGTTAGTGTACTGTGTACCCTGCACAGTTGCACCTACAGTATACCTACTTGAAGACAAGTGCTTGTGTTCTTCTTTTGATAATATTAATAGCACAGGCAGGCTCTTGAAGTATTTACAGTTAGTGCACTGTGTACCCTGCACAGTTGCACCTATAGCTACCTGAATACAAGTGCTTGTGTGCTTCTCCTGATCCTATTAATAGCACAGGCAGGCTCTTGAAGTATTTACAGTTAGTGTACTGTGTACCCTGCACAGTTGCACCCACAGTATAACTACCAGAAGACAAGTGCTTGTGTGCTTCTTTTGATCCTATTAACAGCACAGGCAGGCTCTTGAAGTATTTACAGTTAGTGTACTGTGTACAATGCTCAGTTGCACCTACAGTATAGCTACCTGAAGACAAGTGCCTGTGTTCTTCTTCTGATCCTATTAATAGCACAGGCAGGCTCTTGAAGTATTTACAGTTAGTGTACTGTGTACCCTGCTCAGTTGCACCTACAGTATAGCTACCTGAATACAAGTGCTTGTGTGCTTCTCCTGATCCTATTAATAGCACAGACAGGCTCTTGAAGTATTTACAGTTAGTGTACTGTGTACCCTGCACAGTTGCACCTACAGTGTACCTACCTGAAGACAAGTGCTTGTGTTCTTCTTTTGATAATATTAATAGCATAGGCAGGCTCTTGAAGTATTTACAGTTAGTGTACTGTGTACCCTGCACAGTTGCACCTATAGCTACCTGAATACAAGTGCTTGTGTGCTTCTCCTGATCCTATTGATAGCACAGGCAGGCTCTTGAAGTATTTACAATTAGTGTACTGTGTACCCTGCACAGTTGCACCCACAGTATAACTACCAGAAGACAAGTGCTTGTGTGCTTCTTTTGATCCTATTAACAGCACAGGCAGGCTCTTGAAGTATTTACAGTTAGTGTACTGTGTACAATGCTCAGTTGCACCTACAGTATAGCTACCTGAAGACAAGTGCCTGTGTTCTTCTTCTGATCCTATTAATAGCACGGGCAGGCTCTTGAAGTATTTACAGTTAGTGTACTGTGTACCCTGCTCAGTTGCACCTACAGTATAGCTACCTGAAGACAAGTGCTTGTGTGCTCCTTCTGATCCTATTAATAGCACAGGCAGGCTCTTGAAGTATTTACAGTTAGTGTACTGTGTACCCTGCTCAGTTGCACCTACAGTATAGCTACCTGAAGACAAGTGCTTGTGTGCTTCTTCTGATCATATTCATAGCACAGGTAGGCTCTTGATGTATTTACAGTTAGTGTACTGTGTACCCTGCACAGTTGCACCTATTGCTACCTGAAGACAAATGCTTGTGTGCTTCTCCTGATCCTATTAATAGCACAGACAGGCTCTTGAAGTATTTACAGTTAGTGTACTGTGTACGCTGCACTGTTGCACCTACAGTATACCTACCTGAAGACAAGTGCTTGTGTTCTTCTTTTGATCCTATTAATAGCACAGGCAGGCTCTTGAAGTATTTACAGTTAGTGTACTGTGTACCCTGCACATTTGCACCTAAAGCTACCTGAAGACAAGTGCTTGTGTGCTTCTTCTGATCCTATTAATAGCACAGGCAGGCTCTTGAAATATTTACAATTAGTGTACTGTGTACCCTGCACAGTTGCACCTACAGTATAGCTACCTGAATACAAATGCTTGTGTGCTTCTTCTGATCCTATTAATAGCACAGGCAGGCTCTTGAAGTATTTACAGTTAGTGTACTGTGTACCCTGCGCAGTTGCACCCACAGTATAGCTACCAGAAGACAAGTGCTTTTGTTTTTCTTCTGATCCTATTAATAGCACAGGCAGGCTCTTGAAGTATTTACAGTTAGTGTACGGTGCACCCTGCTCAGTTGCACCTACAGAATAGCTACCTGAAGACAAGTGCTTGTGTGCTTCTTCTGATCCTATTCATAGCACAGGCAGGCTCTTGAAGTATTTACAGTTAGTGTACTGTGTACCCTGCACAGTTGCACCTATAGCTACCTGAATACAAGTGCTTGTGTGCTTCTCCTGATCCTATTAATAGCACAGACAGGCTCTTGAAGTATTTACAGTTAGTGTACTGTGTACCCTGCACAGTTGCACCTACAGTATACCTACCTGAAGACAAGTGCTTATGTTCTTCTTTTGATAATATTAATAGCACAGGCAGGCTCTTGAAGTATTTACAGTTAGTGTACTGTGTACCCTGCACAGTTGCACCTATAGCTACCTGCTGACAAGTTCTTGTGTGCTTCTCCTGATCCTATTAATAGCACAGGCAGGTTCTTGAAGTATTTACAGTAATAGGGCATACACACGGTCGGACTTTGTTCGGACATTCCGACAACAAAATCCTAGGATTTTTTCCAACGGATGTTGGCTCAAACTTGTTTTGCCTACACACGGTCGCACAAAGTTGTCGGAATTTCCGATCGCCAACCACGCGGTCACGTACACCACGTACGACAAGACTAGAAAAGGCGCGGCACCCTTTGGGCTCCTTTTGCTAATCTCATGTTAGTAAAAGTTTGGTGAGAGACGATTCGCGCTTTTTCAGACTCGCGGTTTTCAGATCGTTTTCTGCTGTTCAGTTTGTGCTTGTGGGTTTGTATCTGCTCTTCAGTGCGTGCAGCAAGTTCCGCGTGACTTTAAGTAGTCATAGTATTCTTGTTCGTTCGTTACTGTTTTTCAGTTCGCTCTTCACAGGCCTTGCTGTTCTTCAGTGCGTTCTGTTACTTCGTTCTGAGCAGCCGACCGTTTTCTAGCCATGTTTCGTATGCGTACTCCTCATAGAGTTTGTGCTGTGCAGGGGCTTGGTGTTGGGGTCCTGACCTTGACACAAGTCCAGTCCATGAACAGGGTGGGGAGGAGTTCATGGACCAAGAATTGGTTGCTTCAGCGTGACCAGTTCTGTCATATGCCTTTGCTCCGTGAGATCCGTGAGAATAATCCTGATGATTTCAGGAACTTTCTCCGGATGACGGACCCCGTGTTTCACCGTTTGTTGGCTTTGCTGACCCCCTTTATTAGCAGGCAGGATACCTGCATGAGGCAAGCCATCACTCCGGAGCAGAGGTTGGTCGATACCCTGCGGTATTTGGCCACAGGGAGAAGCCTGCAGGACCTCAAGTTCTCGACAGGCATCTCCCCCCAGGCTCTTCTTTGTGGACATTTACTGCTTGTGTTTGTTTGAGCTGACCCTGACAGAAATGTGTGGAGTCCAGAAAATGTTGTGATTGTGTAACCTTACAAAGCACTGTTGGCTGTTATTTACTAAATGCAAAGACACTTTGCACTACTACACTGAAACTGCACTTGTAGTGCAAAGGGGATTTGCCCTTAGGAAATTACCCCTATTTTCTCATAAAACAACAATTACATCACCCCAAAAGTGTTGTAGCGTTGAGACAATAATCCACACATTCTTGATGAACAATCTTTTTAATACCTGCACAATCACATGTGCATTTACCAAAGGTTTTTCTGACAAACCGACATGTTTGTTGTATACCAATTTTTGTGGTGTCATTATCCAAAATCAAAATGTCCATTTTATAGAAAACAGGCCTGTGTAAAACCAACAAGAAAGACACAAATCTTGATCTTACAAAGTTCACATTTGGTAGAACTGGAAGGCAATATCAGACATGAGTATTTAGGAACTGTGTTTGATATTGCGTTCAGATGGGGGAAATCACCCCAGGAAAAGCCAATTTTGGAAGATGCACACAAATTTCACAATGTCAACATGTGCTATCTGCCATCACGGGGGATCAAGGGACGTGTTTTGGGGGAGAAAGCCCTTCCTCACCGCTACTTTATTATTGAGGAAAGGGTTTCACCGCCAAAACGCGTCCATTGATCTCCCGTGATGGCAGATAGCACATGTTGACACACTGTGTGCATCTTCCAAATTTGGCTTTGGGAAAAATCACAAAAACATTTCGCACATTGTAGCACACAAAAAAAGAAAGTGATTTGGAGGGGCTTTAAACTCGCCCCAAAACATCAATGATGTTTTTATATTTTGGAATAACATCATTGATGTTTTGATTGATGATTTCCAATTGTAAATTCCACCCCATGATCTCCCCAATCAGGATCTGGGCACTTTCGGATGTGAAAGGATCTTCATCCACACCCTCACGATCACCTAAAAAGAGAGGAAACCCAAAATAAATTAGGTTTCAAAAAAATGCCGCCATCCATCTCTTATCTGAGCCTGTGGTCGCAGACACTCACCTGTTGGGGTGACTAGTTCCACCACGTCTTCTTCCTCCTGCTCAGATTGTGTTGGGGGGATTTCACCTTCTTCCAGAGGTGGGGGGTCTCTGGTCTCCTCGGCTGAGGGGTGTCCTCCGAGTCTTTTCTCCCCTATGTAAAACCAAAATGGTATAATTAGCACACAGATATTTGATGTCAGAACTATAAATATGAAACATTGTTTGGAAGTGGGGTACAATTGTCTATTTTAGCAGAGTTCCAATATGTAATTTTATTAGTGTTCTTTGTCAAGCTGCAATACTTTACCTGTTTAGTACAAGCTTCACAGATGTAGCCCCCCCTATAGTATACACTGGAGCACCTGTGTGCCCCCCCTAATAAAAATGGTGTTCTTGTGTCCCACACTAGTGCTCCAGTGTCCAGATGTGAAAACAGCTGCTCAGTGTCCTCTCCTTACACAGAATCTAGTTTGCATTTCATTCTAGTAACAAAGCTATCTACACAACCCAATTCTTTGAAGACAAGTATAGGGCCTCAAAATGGTGGCCAAATGCATATGGCCTAAACAATGGTATTTTATAGTCTGAAAGAAAAATGTGTGATCCAAACGAATAATGTGCCCATGAACATGAAAGTTGCCATTTTAAACTGTACAACAGTTCCTAAAAGCACATGGAGCAGCACGATCGTAAGAAACATAAAGAATAGGAACACAGCACAACTACTTACTTTTTTGCAGCACTCTCCGGATCTTTCTGTACTGCTCATGTTCTCGTAATTTGAGGTCCGACCACCGCTTCCTGAGCTGATCTTTCGATCGTCGTACCCCGAAATTCCGGTGCAGACTCCTGACCACTTTCGCCATGATCTTGGCCTTTCTGACATTGGGGTTCGGGTAAGGCCCATACTTCCCGTCATAGTCGGCCTTCTTCAGGATGTCCACCATCTCCAATATCTCCCCAAAGGACATATTTGAGTCCTTAAATCGCCTTCTGGATCGGGATGTTTCAGGCTCCGGCCTTTCCTCCTCCTCCTCCTCATTGCTACAGTTAGCACGCACCTGCTGTCTATCCGCCATGTGCTCTTCCCCCACTGCGATGAACGAAAAGGGGCGGGGAATAGACTAGAAAGAACGTCAAGGGCGGGCGGAGTTATACGCATGCGCAGTGTGTATAAAGCGTAACACGCGCGCGTCTTACGTACGATCTGTGAGCGGAGGAAGGAGCATCGGAGATGCCGATTGTGCTAACGAAGGTAGGATCTAAACTTGGGCCTATACTGCTTCGAAATGGAAGCCTATATTGTAACAAGATTAGGGGAGTTTGGCCTGACATTAGGGTTTGTCTTGTGTTGTGTCTTGCAGAGAAAATGGATGGGTTCAACGACCACAATTTCCTGCCCCTGTTTATTGACAAGTACAGAGAGCTGCCCTGTCTGTGGCAGGTCAGACACCCACATTATAACCACAAACAGAAGAGGCAGGCAGCGCTAGAGAAACTGCTGGAGTTGGTGAAGCCGGTGGTCCCCACAGCAACCATCCCTTATTTAAAAGCTAAAATTGGTGGCCTGAGGAGTACATATCTTAGGGAGCGCAAGAAGGTCACAGATTCCCAGAGGTCCGGAGCTGCAGCAGATGACGTTTATGTCCCCAGGCTGTGGTACTATGGGAGACTGCGATTTCTGTCAGACCAGACTGAAGTCAGGGAATCCCTCTCTACTCTTCCTTCCACGCTTCCTTCCATACCAGCTGAGGCTTCTGATGTCCAACCTGGGCCTTCCAGCCAGGAAGAAGTGGAGGAGCCCAGCTGGAGTCAGGTATAGCATTCTTCTACAGATTTCTGGTCAATAAATAAATGATGTTTACTAGATGTTATTATTGATCATTAATTGCTGATTAAAAAAAGTATTTTACATATCAATAAACCGTAGTGGGCACCCAAAATTGGGACAAGAATGCAAAATGCTGAGCTCAGAAGGATAGTCTGTTATATTTGTTAACATTCAATTTGCAGCAGTGAGGAGGTGAAAATTGTGTGTGATTGATGTAAAAAATACTAAAACTATGTCCCTTTTTCATACACAGGAAGACCTCAGCCAGGAGGAGGCTGTGGAATGTGGCAGTCAGGAGGAGGAGGCGGGGATTAGTGGCAGCCAGGAGGAGGCGGGGCTAAGTGTCAGCCAAGAGAAGCCTGGGACAAGTCGCAGCCTGACTGAGTCTCAGGTTCCTCCCCTCCGCCTGCCATACAAAAGGGCCAGGAAGGCCACTCCCAGTCCTGTGCAGGATTCAGCATACAGGCTGATCCAGGAGGCTTCTGCGTCCCTCCGAGCCTTCCCCAGTCCTGCAGAGGCCTTTGCCTGCATGGCTGCCACAAAATTGCAGGGCATGCAGGAGGGCCAACGCAGGCTCTCTGAGGACCTGATTTATAAAGTCCTACGTAAGGGGGAGAGTGGGGAACTGACACCCAGGACGGATGTCATTGAGATGGACGATCCTCCTCCTCCTCCTCCTGCTGCCACAACTCCACCACCACAGCCAAAGCCTGTAAGGAAGCGTGGAAGGAAGACCAAAGAGTGATGACCCTGGGTTCAGTCTGGTCTGACAGAAGATGCAGTCTCTCGTATGACCACAGCCTGGGGACACAGATGTCATCTGCTGCTTTCCGGATCTCTGGGACTTCTGGACCAGACTGCCCTCCCTAAGATAAGGACTCCTCAGGCCAACAATTTTGCTTTTAAATAGTTGATGTCTGCCCTGGGGGTCCAAGGCTTCGCCAATTTCTGCAGTTTCTCCAGCGTTGCCTCCCTCTTTGTTTTTTTATAGTTGTGACCCCTTAATAAAAAAATTTTGGGGAAAATACTACTCTCCTGTGTATGTTTTCATCCAAAAAAGACAGTTTGTTGGTGAGTATTCAGGTACATTTCTAAAGTACAATGTGAAATTAACAAGGGACAACAACACCAAACAATCTCCTACAGATTAAATAGAACAACATATTAATGGTGTTGTGGGAACTTGTCACAAAAAACACACAAACATTTTCGGGAGTACAAATCAAAATCACCAAAAAAAAAAAGAGAAACAAAAAAAAGATTCTACATTAAAGCCAAAAAAAATAAAATAAAATATACAAAAATATGTTGTCAGATGTGAGAAATCAAAATATATTGAGGGAATCCCGATAAATAGTAACAAAATAAGTTTGTGAGAAGTGTGTGTGAATATGAGCAGCAAAACTACTATATTCTTGTCACATTATAAAGAAGAAGAGAGTGCGCTGTATTAAACCATTTTGAACATTGCAGCGTGACGAAAGTGCTGTATCCATTGCGAACGCTAAGTTTACCAGAACGAGCTGTCCCGTGTTGGAATTTCTTCTGAGCATGCGTGGCACTTTGTGCGTCGGAACAGGCCACACACGGTCGGAATTGACGCGATCGGATTTTGTTTTATGGAAAATTTTATCTCCTGCTGTCCAACTTTGTGTGTCGGAAAATCCGATGGAAAATGTCCGATGGAGCCCACACACGGTCGGAATTTCCGACAACACGCTCCGATCGGCCATTGTCCATCGGAAAATCCGACCGTGTGCACGGGGCATTAGTGTACTGTGTACCCTGCTCAGTTACACCTACAGTATAGCTACCTGAAGACAAGTGCTTGCGTGCTTCTCCTGATCCTATTAATAGCACAGGCAGGCTCTTGAAGTATTTACAGTTAGTGTACTGTGTACCCTACACAGTTGCACCTATAGCTACCTGAAGACAAGTGCTTGTGTGGTTCTTCTGATCAAATTAATAGCACAGGCAGGCTCTTGAAGTATTTACAGTTAGTGTACTGTGTACCCTGTGAAGTTGCACCCACAGTATAGCTACCTGAAGACAATTGCTTGTGTGCTTCTCCTGATCCTATTAATAGCACAGACAGGCTCTTGAAGTATTTACAGTTAGTGTACTGTGTACCCTGCACAGTTGCACATACAGTATACCTACCTGAAGACAAGTGCTTGTGTTCTTCTTTTGATAATATTAATAGCACAGGCAGGCTCTTGAAGTATTTACAGTTAGTGTACTGTGTACCCTGCACAGTTGCACCTATAGCTACCTGAAGACAAGAGCTTGTGTGCTTCTCCTGATCCTATTAATAGCACAGGCAGGTTCTTGAAGTATTTACAGTTAGTGTACTGTGTACCCTGCTCAGTTGCACCTACAGCATAGCTACCTGAAGACAAGTGCTTGTGTGCTTCTCCTGATCCTATTAATGTCACAGACAGGCTCTTGAAGTATTTACAGTTAGTGTATTGTGTACCCTGCACAGTTGCACCTACAGTATACCTACCTGAAGACAAGTGCTTGTGTTCTTCTTTTGATAATATTAATAGCACAGGCAGGCTCTTGAAGTATTTATAGTTAGTGTACTGTGTACCCTGCACAGTTGCACCTATAGCTACCTGAAGACAAGTGCTTGTGCGCTTCTCCTGATCCTATTAATGGCACAGGCAGACTCTTGAAGTATTTACAGTTAGTGTACTGTGTACTCTGCACAGTTGCACCTACAGTATAGCTACCTGAAGACAAGTGCTTATGTTCTTCTTCTGATCCTATTAATAGCATAGGCAGGCTCTTGAAGTATTTACAGTTAGTGTACTGTGTACCCTGCTCAGTTGCACCTACAGTATAGGTACCTGAAGACAAGTGCTTGTGTGCTTATTCTGATCCTATTAATAGCACAGGCAGGCTCTTGAAGTATTTACAGTTAGTGTACTGTGTACCCTGCACAGTTGCATCTATAGCTACCTTAAGACAATGCTTGTGTGCTTCTTCTGATCATATTAATAGCACAGGCAGGGTCTTGAAGTATTTACAGTTAGTGTACTGTGTACCCTGCACAGTTGCACCTATAGCTAACTGAAGACAAGTGCTTGTGTGCTTCTTCTGATCAAATTAATAGCACAGGCAGGCTCTTGAAGTATTTACAGTTAGTAAAGTGCTTGTGTGCTTCTCCTGATCCTATTAATAGCACAGGCAGGTTCTTGAAGTATTTACAGTTAGTGTACTGTGTACCCTGCTCAGTTGCACCTACAGTATAGCTACCTGAAGACAAGTGCTTGTGTGCTTCTCCTGATCCTATTAATGTCACAGACAGGCTCTTGAAGTATTTACAGTTAGTGTATTGTGTACCCTGCACAGTTGCACCTACAGTATACCTACCTGAAGACAAGTGCTTGTGTTCTTCTTTTGATAATATTAATAGCACAGGCAGGCTCTTGAAGTATTTATAGTTAGTGTACTGTGTACCCTGCACAGTTGCACCTATAGCTACCTGAAGACAAGTGCTTGTGTGCTTCTCCTGATCCTATTAATGGCACAGGCAGACTCTTGAAGTATTTACAGTTAGTGTACTGTGCACTCTGCACAGTTGCACCTACAGTATAGCTACCTGAAGACAAGTGCTTATGTTCTTCTTCTGATCCTATTAATAGCACAGACAGGCTCTTGAAGTATTTACAGTTAGTGTACTGTGTACCCTGCACAGTTGCACCTACAGTATACCTACCTGAAGACAAGTGCTTGTGTTCTTCTTTTGATACTATTAATAGCACAGGCAGGCTCTTGAAGTATTTACAGTTATGCCCCGTACACACGGTCGGATTTTCTGCATGCTCAGAATAAATAAAGAGATGAAAGCTATTGGCCACTGCCCCGTTTATAGTCCCGACGTACGTGTTTTGCGTCACCGCGTTCAGAATCATTGGATTTTCCGACAACTTTGTGTGACCGTGTGTATGCAAGACAAGTTTGAGCCAACATCCGTCGGAAAAAATCCTAGGATTTTGTTGTCGGAATGTCCGAACAAAGTCCAACCGTGTGTACGCCCTATTAGTGTACTGTGTACCCTGCACAGTTACACCTATAGCTACCTGAAGACAAGTGCTTGTGTGCTTCTCCTGATCCTATTAATAGCACAGGCAGGTTCTTGAAGTATTTACAGTTAGCGTACTGTGTACCCTGCTCAGTTGCACCTACAGTATAGCTACCTGAAGACAAGTGCTTGTGTTCTTCTTCTGATCCTATTAATAGTACAGGCAGACTCTTGAAGTATTTACAGTTATAAGGCGTACACACGGTCGGACTTTGTTCGGACATTCCGACAACAAAATCCTAGGATTTTTTCCGACGGATGTTGGCTCAAACTTTTTTTGTCTACACACGGTCGCACAAAGTTGTCGGAATTTCCGAAGGCCAACCACGCGGTCACGTACACCACGTACGACGAGACTAGAAAAGGCCGGTTCAGAACCAAGCGCGGCACCCTTTGGGCTCCTTTTGCTAATCTCGTGTTAGTAAAAGTTTGGTGAGAGACGATTCGCGCTTTTTCAGACTCGTGGCTTTCAGATCGTTTTCTGCCGTTCAGTTTGTGCTTGTGGGTTTGTATCTGCTCTTCAGTGCATGCAGCAAGTTCCGCGTGACTTTAGGTAGTCATTGTATTCTTGTTCGTTCGTTACTGTTTTTCATGTCGCTCTTCACAGGCCTTGCTGTTCTTCAGTGCGTTCTGTTACTTCGTTCTGAGCAGCCGACCGTTTTCTAGCCATGTTTCGTATGCGTACTCCTCGTAGAGTTCGTGCTGTGCGGGGGCTTGGTGTTGGGGTCCTGACCTTGACACAAGTCCAGTCCATGAACAGGGTGGGGAGGAGTTCATGGACCAAGAATTGGTTGCTTCAGCGTGACCAGTTCCCTCATATGCCTTTGCTCCGTGAGATCCGTGAGAATAATCCTGATGATTTCAGGAACTTTCTCAGGATGACGGACCCCGTGTTTCACCGTTTGTTGGCTTCGCTGACCCCTTATATTAGCAGGCAGGATACCTGCATGAGGCAAGCCATCACTCTGGAACAGAGGTTGGTCGCTACCCTGCGGTATTTGGCCACAGGGAGAAGTCTGCAGGACTTGAAGTTCTCGACAGGCATCTCCCCCCAGGCTCTGGGGATCATTATCCCAGAGACCTGTTCTGCCATCATCCAGGTCCTGCAGAAGGAGTATATGAAGGTAAGATTTTTATACTTTAATGTCACATTTTATTGTATTGAATGTTTGCTAATATATTGTATTTCTTTCCTCATTCCCTAATTACCATGATTGTAATATTCTGTGAATGTCCCCTTTGTCCTCATGCATGCTGGATTTTTATGTAATTATTATTTTAGGTCCTTCATACATATTTGCCCTTCACTAACCTCCCCAGCATGGTGTCTCCTGCCCTATATTCACCTCATGTAGTCACTTAACAATGTATTTTATCAGCTCCATAGTAGTGCTTTACCCCAAACACCCCCTAAAATGTTTGGAAATGTTTTTTTTTTATTTAAATTCAGGCAGAGTGGCAGAGGCTTTTTTTTTGTGGTGTCCCCAAATAATTTTTAGTAACCCTCCCTCCCCCAACTGCTAAGTCAGCTGATCCCAATTCTCTATCTATCCTCAATCATCTATCTGCTGACTTTGCCAAACCCATACACGCTATACCCATCTCTTTTGTGCTCTGATTTATGGATGAATTCCCCAAAGCATGTAGTGCAAGGGCCTGCCTGTATACTTTCCAATGGTACTGTTTAAAGTTTTTGGATCATATTATTATCTTGATAGGTAATAGCAGAATGTCCAAATGTCCTCAAATGTGTACAATGTGTATTTATATCTTTGTGTTATGACACTTCTTACCTGTCCAGTGGTCTGCCAATAGTGTAACTAAGGAGGGTCTGTTCAAAGTAATACCCATTATTTAGTCATTCATCTCTCAATGAAGTGAAGAGGGTTACCTGTCCAAGATTTACACACACCCCCTATAATGTTAGAAATGGCTCATGAGAGGGGGGAGGGGGAATATGATAGGTGTACCTTATACTTTGGCGTTGTTAAATTCCCCTTAGTAAATGCTATCTGGAGGTTGCCCCATAATGTTTGTGTATAATCTGCTTACTATGTTTCAGAGTAAAAATAGTAATGTTTATTGTTTTTTCCTCAACAGTTTCCTTCCATGCCACAGGAATGGCAGACTGTGGCCTCCCACTTTGCCCAGCGGTGGGACTTTCCTAACTGCGGAGGGGCAATTGATGGGAAACACGTCCACATCGTCCTACCACCCAACTCGGGGTCGTACTATTATAATTACAAGGGGTTTAATAGTATAGTGATGTTGGCGGTGGTGTCGGCTAATTACGACTTCTTGTATGTGGACGTGGGGAAGAATGGCCGGATGTCCGATGGTGGAGTCATGGCCCAGACGGAGTTCTACAGGCGTCTCCAGAATGGCAGCTTGGACTTGCCAGCTCCAGAGGACAATGTTGAAGGACTCGAAATTTGTGTTCGTTGCTGATGAAGCGTTTGCGCTGGGGGACCACCTGATGTGGCCATTCCCAATGAGGACCCTCACCCCGGAACAGAGGGTTTTTAATTATCGGCTGGCAGGAGCCCGAAGAGTGGTGGAGAACACATTTGGAATCCTGGCCAGCCGGTTCCGACTATTTCTGACACCCATCCATATGGCGGAGTATAAACTGAACCATATTATACTGGCGTGCTGTGTTCTCCATAACTTTTTAAGGAAACATTCGGCCAACTATGCTGGCTCAGTTGGGCCTGAGGCCGGAATCCTACATCAAACCACACTGACGGTGCTTGAAAGTGGCCATCCTGGCTTGCCCTCCCTGAGTGCCCGTGATGTCCGGTTACGCTACCTGCAGTTCTTTGCGGGTAGGGGGGCTATCAATATGCCAGACAATCTGTGAAGCCTTTTTATAATAAAAAAAAAGAAATTCTTGGTGGACATTTACTGCTTGTGTTTGCTTTAGCTGACCCTGACAGAAATGTGTTGAGTCCAGAAAATGTTGTATTGTGTAACCTTATACAAAGCACTGTTGGCTGTTATTTCCTAAATGCAAAAACACATTTCACTACAAGTGCACTTGCAACTGCAGTGAAACTGCACTTGTAGTGCAAAGAGGATTTGCTCTTAGGAAATAACCCCCATTTTTGCTGAAAACAGCAATTGCATCACCCCAAAAGTGTTGTATTGTAGTGTTGAGACAATAATCCACACATTCTTGAGTAAGCAACTTCTTTATACCTGCACAATCACATGTGCATTTACCAAAGGTTTTTAAAACAAACCAACATGTTTGTTGTATAACAATTTTTGCAGTAGCATTATCAAAAATCGAAATGTCCATTTCAGATAAAACAGGCCTGTGTAAAACCAACAAGAAAGCCAAAAAACTTGAACTTACAAAGTTCACATATGGTAAAACCTGAAGGCTATATCAGACATCAGTATTTAGGAACTGGGTTTGATATAGCGTTCAGATGGGGGGAAATCACCCCAGGAAAAGCCAAATTTGGAAGATGCACACCAAATTACGAATGTCAACATGTGCTATCTGCCATCAGGGGGGATCAAGGGACATGTTTTGGGGGAGCAAGCCCTTCCTCAACGCTACTTTATAATTGAGGAAGGGGTTGCACCCCCAAAACACGTCCATTGATCTCCCGTGATGGCAGATAGCACATGTTGACACACTGTGTGCATCCTCCAAATTTGGCTTTTCAAAACATTGCAAAAAGTTTTAAAAGATTGGACCACAATACAAAAAGTGATTTTGTGGGGTTTTAAATTCGCCCCAAAACATCAATGATGTTATTATTTTTTTTAATAACATCATTGATTTTTTGCTGTATGTTTTGCAGTTCTACATTACACCCCATGATCTCCCCGATCAGGATCTGGGCACTTTCTGATGTGAAACGTTCTGGATCATGATCACCTAAAAAGAGAGAAACAAAAAAAAAACAGGTATCAAAAATCTGCCACCATCCATCTCTTTTACCTGAGCCTGTGGTCGCAGACACTCACCTGTTGTGGTGCCAATCTCCACCACATCTTCTTCTTCCTCCTGCTCAGCTTGGGTTGGTGGTATTTCACCTTCTTCCAGAGGTGGGGGGTCTCTGGTCTCCTCGGATGAGGGGTGTCCTCCGAGTCTTTTCTTCCCTATGTAAAACAAAAATTGTATAATTAGCACACAGATATTTGATGTCAGAACTAGAAATAGGAAACATTGCTTGGAAGTGGGGTACAATTGTCAATTTTAGCCGAGTTCCAAGATGTCTTTTTTTTATTGCCCTTTGTCAAGCTGCAATACTTTACCTGTTTGGTACAAGCTTCACAGATGGAGACCCCCCTATAGTATACACTGGAGCACCTGTGTGGCCCCTTAATAAAAATGTTGTTCTGGTGTCCCACACTAGTGCTCCAGTGTCCAGATGTGAAAACAGCTGCTCAGTGTCCTCTCCTTACACACAATCTAGTTGGCATTTCATTCTAGTAACAATCCCATCTACACAAACAACTATTTGGCATCCAAGTAGGCCCAAAAAAAATGTGGGAAAATGCATATGGCCTAAACAATGGTGTTTTAGAGGCCGAAAGAAAAATGTTTGATACGAACGAATAATGGGCCCATGAACATTAAAGTTGCCCTTTTAAACGTTACAATTAATAAAAGCATATGGAGCAGCACGAACGCAATAAAGACAGAAAGAATAGGAACACAGCACAACTACTTACTTTTTTGCAGCACTCTCCGGATCTTTCGGTACTGCTCTGGCTCTCTCAATTTCAGGTCCGACCACCGCTTCCTGAGCTGATCTTTCGATCGTCGTACCCCGAAATTCCTGTGCAGACTTTTGATCACTTTCGCCATGATCTTGGCCTTTCGTATATTGGGGTTGGGGTAAGGCGCATACTTTCCGTCATAGTCGGACTTCTTCATGATGTCGACCATCTCCAACATCTCCCCAAAGGACATATTTGTGGCCTTAAAACGTCTCCTTCTGGATCGGGACGTGCCCGGATCCAGGCTTTCCTCCTCCTCCTCCTCGTTGCTATAATTAGCACGCACCTGCTCTGACTCCGCCATGTGCTCTTCACCCACTGCGCCAAACGAAAAGGGGCGGGGAATAGATTAGAAAGAACGTCAGGGGCGGGCGGGTCATGCGCAGTGTGTATAAAGCGTAACACGCGTGCGTATTACGTACGATCTGTGAGCGGAGGAAGGAGCATTGGACGCGCCGATCGTAAGAACGAAGGTAAGAGACAAACTTGTGCCTATACTGCTTCTACATTGAGGCCTATATTGTAACAAGATTAGGAGAGTTTTGTCTGACATTAGGCTCTGTCTTGTGTTGTGTCTTGCAGTGAACATGGATATCTTAGTGAAAGACAATGACTTCATGTCAGAATTCATAGATATCTTAAGGGAGCTGCCCTGTCTGTGGGAGATTAACCACCCACATTACAAGCACCAAACAAAGAGGAAGGCAGCACTGGATCAATTGTGTGAAATTGTGAAGCAGGTGATCCCCACGGCAGACATCACCTATTTAAAGATATTAATTGGTGGCCTGAGGAGCACATATCTAAGGGAGCGCAAGAAAGTCCTGGATTCACAGAGATTCGGAGCAGCAGATGACATCTATGTCCCCAGGATGTTGTACTACGACAGGCTGCATTTTCTGGCAGGTCAGACTGAACCCAGGCCATCCCTCTCCAGTCTTCCTTCCACGCTTCCTTCCCCCCCGGCTGAGGCTTCTGACGCCCAACCTGGGCCTTCCAGGCCACATGTGGAGGAGCCCAGATTGAGCCAGGTATAGCATTCCTCTAAAGATTTCTGCTTGTCCAATCAATGATGTTAACTAGATGTTAGTTGGGAGTACTAATTTAGGATTGTGATTGATGATGCAAAACATAAAACCATGTCCCTTTTTCATACACAGGGAAGTCTCAGCCAGGAGGTGGCCGGGCCGAGCCGGCTGGCTGATCTGCAGGTCCCTCCCCTACACCTGCAAAGAGAAAGTGGCAGGAGGAGGAGTGCCCAAGAGGAGGCTACCAGAGGACTCTTTTGGAGGGCTACAGAGGTCCTGGGAGCACGACAGACCGTGGAGGAGGACATTGCTGCCACCATTGCATATAAAATGCAGAGGATGGAGGAGGGCCAACAAGTCTTGTGTGAGGCGCTCATATTGGAGGCTCTTAACAAAGGTATGAGGGGCCAAATTACAGCTCAGACACACCTTTGCGATGGTCCTCCTCCTCCTCCTGCAGGTCCTCCTCCTCATCCTCCCTCTCCTCCAGGTCCTCCCAGTCCTCCTCCAGGTCCTACTCCTCCTCCTGCCACATCTCCAACTGCACAGCCACAGCCGGGAAGGAAGCGTGAAAGGAAGACCAGAAAGTGGGGACCCTGGATCCAGTCTGGTCGGCCAAAAAATGCAGCCTCTTGTGGTACCACAGCCTGGGGACACAGATGTCATCTGCTGCTGACCGGATCTCTGCAAATTCTGGACCAGACTGCCCTCCCTTACATGTGGACTCCTCAGACCACCAATTTTGATGTTCAAGAATTGATGTCTGACGTGGGGGTCCCAGGCTTCGCTAATTTCTCATGTTGATCCAGTGTTGCCTTCCTCTTTGTTTGGTTCTGAGCCCTTAATAAAGGATTTTTGTCTTGAATTAAACTCTCCTATGTGTTTTACTTCAAAAATGACAGTTTTTTTGTGAGGATTCAGGTACATTTCAAATATACAATGTGAAATGAACAAGAGACACCAACAAACAATCTCCTGGAGATTAAATAATAAAAGATATCAATGGTGTTGGGGTAACTTGACAAACAAAACACACACAAAAATATAAATAACATTGAACAAAGATCAGCCTTTGAAAAAATACAAACTTAAAATCCCAAAAAAAAAAAAAAATTCTGTCAGATGTGACAACTAATAACAATATATTGAGGGAATCCCAATAAAAAAACAAAAAGAAAACTTTGTGAGAAGTGTGTGTGAATATGAGCAGCAAAACTACTTCATTCTTGTCACATTATAAAGAAGAGTGCGCTGTATTAAACGATTTTTAAGATTGCAGCGTGACGAAAGTGTTGTTTCCATTGCGAACGCTAAGTTTACCAGAACGAGCTGTTCCGTCTTGGAATTTCTTCTGAGCATGCGTGGCATTTTGTGTGTCGGAACAGGCCACACACGGTCGAAATTGACGCGATTGGATTTTGTTGTCGGAAAATTTTATCTCCTGCTCTCCAACTTTGTGTGTCAGAAAATCCGATGGAAAATGTCAGATGGAGCCCACACACGGTGGGAATTTCCGACAACACGCTCCGATCGGACATTTTCCGTCGGAAAATCCGACCGTGTGTACGGAGCATTAGTGTACTGTGTACCATGCTCAGTTGCACCTACAGTATAGCTACCTGAAGACAAGTGCTTGTGTTCTTCTTCTGATCCTATTAATAGCACAGGCAGGCTCTTGAAGTATTTACAGTTAGTGTACGGTGCCCCCTGCTCAGTTGCACCTAGAGTATAGCTACCTGAAGACAAGTGCTTGTGTGCTTCTTCTGATCCTATTCATAGCACAGGCAGGTTCTTGAAGTATTTACAGTTAGTGTACTGTGTATCCTGCACAGTTGCACCTATAGCTACCTGAAGACAAGTGCTTGTGTGCTTCTCCTGATCCTATTAATAGCACAGGCAGGCTGTTGAAGTATTTACAGTTAGTGTACTGTGTACCCTGCACAGTTGCACCTACAGTATAGCTACCTAAAGACAGGTGCATGTGTGCTTCTTCTGATCCTATTAATAGCACAGGCAGGCTCTTGAAGTATTTACTGTTAGTGTACAGTGTACCCTGCACAGTTGCACCTATAGCTACCTGAAGACAAGTGTTTGTGTGCTTCTCCTGATCCTATTAATAGCACAGGCAGGCTGTTGAAGTATTTACAGTTAGTGTACTGTGTACCCTGCACAGTTGCACCTACAGTATAGCTACCTAAAGACAGTGCATGTGTGCTTCTCCTGATCCTATTAATAGCACAGGCAGGCTGTTGAAGTATTTACAGTTAGTGTACTGTGTACCCTGCACAGTTGCACCTACAGTATAGCTACCTAAAGACAGGTGCATGTGTGCTTCTTCTGATCCTATTAATAGCACAGGCAGGCTCTTGAAGTATTTACTGTTAGTGTACTGTGTACCCTGCACAGTTGCACCTATAGCTACCTGAAGACAAGTGCTTGTGTGCTTCTCCTGATCCTATTAATAGCACAGGCAGGCTGTTGAAGTATTTACAGTTAGTGTACTGTGTACCCTGCACAGTTGCACCTACAGTATAGCTACCTAAAGACAGTGCATGTGTGCTTCTTCTGATCCTATTAATAGCACGGCAGGCTCTTGAAGTATTTACAGTTAGTGTACTGTGTACCCTGCACAGTTGCATCTATAGCTACCTTAAGACAATACTTGTGTGCTTCTTCTGATCCTATTAATAGCACAGGCAAGCTCTTGAAGTATTTACAGTTAGTGTACTGTGTACCCTGCTCAGTTGCACCTACAGTATAGCTACCTGAAGGCAAGTGCTTGTGTGCTTCTCCTGATCCTATTAATAGCACAGGCAGGTTCTTGAAGTATTTACAGTTAGTGTACTGTGTACCCTGCTCAGTTGCACCTACAGTATAGCTACCTGAAAACAAGTGCTTGTGTTCTTCTTCTGATCCTATTAATAGCACAGGCAGACTCTTGAAGTATTTACAGTTAGTGTACTGTGTACCCTGCTCAGTTGCACCTACAGTATAGCTACCTGAAGACAAGTGCTTGTGTGCTTATGCTGATCCTATTAATAGCACAGGCAGGCTCTTGAAGTATTTACAGTTAGTGTACTGTGTACCCTGCACAGTTGCATCTATAGCTACCTTAAGACAATGCTTGTGTGCTTCTTCCGATCATATTAATAGCACAGGCAGGCTCTTGAAGTATTTACAGTTAGTGTACTGTGTACCCTGCACAGTTGCACCTATAGCTACCTGAAGACAAGTGCTTGTGTGCTTCTCCTGATCCTATTAATAGCACAGGCAGGCTGTTGAAGTATTTACAGTTAGTGTACTGTGTACCCTGCACAGTTGCACCTACAGTATAGCTACCTAAAGACAGTGCATGTGTGCTTCTCCTGATCCTATTAATAGCACAGGCAGGCTGTTGAAGTATTTACAGTTAGTGTACTGTGTACCCTGCACAGTTGCACCTGCAGTATAGCTACCTAAAGACAGGTGCATGTGTGCTTCTTCTGATCCTATTAATAGCACAGGCAGGCTCTTGAAGTATTTACTGTTAGTGTACTGTGTACCCTGCACAGTTGCACCTATAGCTACCTGAAGACAAGTGCTTGTGTGCTTCTCCTGATCCTATTAATAGCACAGGCAGGCTGTTGAAGTATTTACAGTTAGTGTACTGTGTACCCTGCACAGTTGCACCTACAGTATAGCTACCTAAAGACAGTGCATGTGTGCTTCTTCTGATCCTATTAATAGCACGGCAGGCTCTTGAAGTATTTACAGTTAGTGTACTGTGTACCCTGCACAGTTGCATCTATAGCTACCTTAAGACAATACTTGTGTGCTTCTTCTGATCCTATTAATAGCACAGGCAAGCTCTTGAAGTATTTACAGTTAGTGTACTGTGTACCCTGCTTAGTTGCACCTACAGTATAGCTACCTGAAGGCAAGTGCTTGTGTGCTTCTCCTGATCCTATTAATAGCACAGGCAGGTTCTTGAAGTATTTACAGTTAGTGTACTGTGTACCCTGCTCAGTTGCACCTACAGTATAGCTACCTGAAGACAAGTGCTTGTGTTCTTCTTCTGATCCTATTAATAGCACAGGCAGACTCTTGAAGTATTTACAGTTAGTGTACTGTGTACCCTGCTCAGTTGCACCTACAGTATAGCTACCTGAAGACAAGTGCTTGTGTGCTTATGCTGATCCTATTAATAGCACAGGCAGGCTCTTGAAGTATTTACAGTTAGTGTACTGTGTACCCTGCACAGTTGCATCTATAGCTACCTTAAGACAATGCTTGTGTGCTTCTTCCGATCATATTAATAGCACAGGCAGGCTCTTGAAGTATTTACAGTTAGCGTACTGTGTACCCTGCACAGTTGCATCTATAGCTACCTTAAGACAATGCTTGTGTGCTTCTTCCGATCATATTAATAGCACAGGCAGGCTCTTGAAGTATTTACAGTTAGTGTACTGTGTACCCTGCACAGTTGCACCTATAGCTACCTGAAGACAAGTGCTTGTGTGCTTCTCCTGATCCTATTAATAGCACAGGCAGGCTGTTGAAGTATTTACAGTTAGTGTACTGTGTACCCTGCACAGTTGCACCTACAGTATAGCTACCTAAAGACAGTGCATGTGTGCTTCTCCTGATCCTATTAATAGCACAGGCAGGCTGTTGAAGTATTTACAGTTAGTGTACTGTGTACCCTGCACAGTTGCACCTGCAGTATAGCTACCTAAAGACAGGTGCATGTGTGCTTCTTCTGATCCTATTAATAGCACAGGCAGGCTCTTGAAGTATTTACTGTTAGTGTACTGTGTACCCTGCACAGTTGCACCTATAGCTACCTGAAGACAAGTGCTTGTGTGCTTCTCCTGATCCTATTAATAGCACAGGCAGGCTGTTGAAGTATTTACAGTTAGTGTACTGTGTACCCTGCACAGTTGCACCTACAGTATAGCTACCTAAAGACAGTGCATGTGTGCTTCTTCTGATCCTATTAATAGCACGGCAGGCTCTTGAAGTATTTACAGTTAGTGTACTGTGTACCCTGCACAGTTGCATCTATAGCTACCTTAAGACAATACTTGTGTGCTTCTTCTGATCCTATTAATAGCACAGGCAAGCTCTTGAAGTATTTACAGTTAGTGTACTGTGTGCCCTGCTCAGTTGCACCTACAGTATAGCTACCTGAAGGCAAGTGCTTGTGTGCTTCTCCTGATCCTATTAATAGCACAGGCAGGTTCTTGAAGTATTTACAGTTAGTGTACTGTGTACCCTGCTCAGTTGCACCTACAGTATAGCTACCTGAAGACAAGTGCTTGTGTTCTTCTTCTGATCCTATTAATAGCACAGGCAGACTCTTGAAGTATTTACAGTTAGTGTACTGTGTACCCTGCTCAGTTGCACCTACAGTATAGCTACCTGAAGACAAGTGCTTGTGTGCTTATGCTGATCCTATTAATAGCACAGGCAGGCTCTTGAAGTATTTACAGTTAGTGTACTGTGTACCCTGCACAGTTGCATCTATAGCTACCTTAAGACAATGCTTGTGTGCTTCTTCCGATCATATTAATAGCACAGGCAGGCTCTTGAAGTATTTACAGTTAGTGTACTGTGTACCCTGCAAAGTTGCACCTATAGCTACCTGAAGACAAGTGCTTGTGTGCTTCTCCTGATCCTATTAATAGCACAGGCAGGTTCTTGAAGTATTTACAGTTAGTGTACTGTGTACCCTGCTCAGTTGCACCTACAATATAGCTACCTGAAGACAAGTGCTTGTGTTCTTCTTCTGATCCTATTAATAGCACAGGCAGACTCTTGAAGTATTTACAGTTAGTGTACTGTGTACCCTGCTCAGTTGCACCTACAGTATAGCTACCTGAAGACAAGTGCTTGTGTGCTTATGCTGATCCTATTAATAGCACAGGCAGGCTCTTGAAGTATTTACAGTTAGTGTACTGTGTACCCTGCACAGTTGCATCTATGGCTACCTTAAGACAATGCTTGTGTGCTTCTTCCGATCATATTAATAGCACAGGCAGGCTCTTGAAGTATTTACAGTTAGTGTACTGTGTACCCTGCACAGTTGCACCTATAGCTACCTGAAGACAAGTGCTTGTGTGCTTATGCTGATCCTATTAATAGCACAGGCAGGCTCTTGAAGTATTTACAGTTAGTGTACTGTGTACCCTGCACAGTTGCATCTATAGCTACCTTAAGACAATGCTTGTGTGCTTCTTCCGATCATATTAATAGCACAGGCAGGCTCTTGAAGTATTTACAGTTAGTGTACTGTGTACCCTGCACAGTTGCACCTATAGCTACCTGAAGACAAGTGCTTGTGTGCTTCTTCTGATCCTATTAATAGCACAGACAGGCTCTTGAAGTATTTACAGTTAGTGAATTGTGTACCCTGCTCAGTTGCACCTACAGAATAGCTACCTGAAGACAAGTGCTTGTGTGCTTCTTCTGATCCTATTCATAGCACAGGCAGGCTCTTGAAGTATTTACAGTTAGTGTACTGTGTACCCCGCTCAGTTGCACCTACAGTATAGCTACCTGAAGACAAGTGCTTGTGTGCTTCTCCTGATCCTATTAATAGCACAGACAGGCTCTTGAACTATTTACAGTTAGTGTACTGTGTACCCTGCACAGTTGCACCTATAGTATAGCTACCTGAAGACAAGTGCTTGTGTGCTTCTTCTGATCATACTAATAGCACAGGCAGGTTCTTGAAGTATGTACAGTTAGTGTACTGTGTACCCTTCACAGTTGCACCTATAGCTACCTGAAGACAAGTGCTTATGTGCTTCCCCTGTTCCTATTAATAGCACGGGCAGGCTCTTGAAGTATTTACAGTTTGTGTACTGTGTACTCTGCACAGTTGCACCTACGGTATAGCTACCTGAAGACAAGTGCTTGTGTTCTTCTTCTGATTCTTTTAATAGCACAGGCAGGCTCTTGAAGTATTTACAGTTAGTATACTGTGCATCCTGCTCAGTTGCAACTACATTATAGCTACCTGAAGACAAGTGTTTGTGTGCTTCTTCTGATCCTATTAATAGCACAGGCAGGCTCTTGAAGTATTTACAGTTAATGTACTGAGTACCCTGCTCAGTTGCACCTACAGTATAGCTACCTGAAGACAAGTGCTTGTGTGCTTCTTCTGATCCTATTAATAGCACAGGCAGGCTCTCAAAGTATTTACAGTTAGTGTACTGTGTACCCTGCACAGTTGCACCTACAGTATACCTACCTGAAGACAAGTGCTTGTGTTCTTCCTCTTACTCTATTAATATCACAGGCAGGCTCTTGAAGTATTTACAGTTAGTGTACTGTGTACCCTGCAAAGTTGCACCTATAGCTACCTGAAGACAAGTGCTTGTGTGCTTCTTCTGAGCCTATTAATAGCACGGGCAGGATCTTGAAGTATTTACAGTTGTGTACTGTGTACCCTTCACAGTAGCATCTATAGCTACCTTAAGACAAGTGATTGTGTGTTTCTTCTGGTCATATTACTAACACAGGCAGGTTCTTGAAGTATTTACAGTTAGTGTACTGTGTACCCTGCACAGTTGCACCTATAGCTACCTAAAGACAAGTGTTTGAGTGCTTCTTCTGATCCTATTAATAGCACAGGCAGGCTCTTGAAGTATTTACAGTTAGTGTACTGTGTTCCCTGCACAGTTGCACCCACAGTATATCTACCAGAAGACAAGTGCTTGTTTGCTTCTTTTGATACTATTAATAGCACAGGCAGGCTCTTGAAGTATTTACAGTTAGTGTACTGTGTACCCTGCTCAGTTGCACCTACAGTATAGTTACCTGAAGACAAGTGCTTGTGTTCTTCTTCTGATCCTATTAATAGAACAGGCAGGCTCTTGAAGTATTTACAGTTAGTGTACTGTGTATACTGCTCAGTTGCACCTACAGTATAGCTACCTGAAGACAAGTGCTTGTGTGCTTCTTCTGATCCTATTAATAGCACAGGCAGGCTCTTGAAGTATTTACAGTTAGTGTACTGTGTTCCCTGCACAGTTGCACCCACAGTATATCTACCAGAAGACAAGTGCTTGTGTGCTTCTTTTGATACTATTAATAGCACAGGCAGGCTCTTGAAGTATTTACAGTTAGTGTACTGTGTACCCTGCTCAGTTGCACCTACAGTATAGTTACCTGAAGACAAGTGCTTGTGTTCTTCTTCTGATCCTATTAATAGAACAGGCAGGCTCTTGAAGTATTTACAGTTAGTGTATTGTGTACCCTGCTCAGTTGCACCTACAGTATAGCTACCTGAAGACAAGTGCTTGTGTGCTTCTTCTGATCCTATTAATAGCACAGGCAGGCTCTTGAAGTATTTACAGTTAGTGTACTGTTTACCCTGCACAGTTGCACCTACAGTATATCTACCTGAAGACAAGTGCTTGTGTTCTTCTTCTGATCCTATTAATAGCACAGGCAGGCTCTTGAAGTATTTATAGTTAGTGTACTGTGTACCCTGCACAATTGCACCTACAGTATTGCTATCTGAAGTCAAGTGCTTGTGTTCTTCCTCTGATCCTATTAATAGCACGGGCAGGCTCTTGAAGTATTTACAGTTAGTGTACTGTGTACCCTGCACAGTTGCATGTACAGTATAGCTATCTAAAGACAAGTGCCTGTGTGCTTCTTCTGATTCTATTAATAGTACGGGCAGGCTCTTGAAGTATTTACAGTTAGTGTACTGTGTACCCTGCACAGTTGCACCTACATTATAGCTACCTGAAGACAAGTGCTTGTGTGCTTCTCCTGATCCTATTAATTGCACAGACAGGCTCTTGAAGTATTTACAGTTAGTGTACTGTGTACCCTGCACAGTTGCACCTACATTATAGCTACCTGAAGACAAGTGCTTGTGTTCTTCTTCTGATCCTATTAATAGCACAGGCAGGCTCTTGAAGTATTTACAGTTAGTGTACTGTGTACCCTGCACAGTTGCACCTATAGCTACCTGAAGACAAGTGCTTGTGTGCTTCTTCTGATCCAATTAATAGCACAGGCAGGCTCTTGAAGTATTTACAGCTAGTGTACTGTGTCCCCTTCACAGATGCACCTATAGCTACCTTAAGACAAGTGCTGGTGTGCTTCTTCTATTAATACCACAGGCAGGAATTTTGCTAGCTGCTGTATACTCAGTATATGCCCTCCATGTGCTCCTTACTGTGAAGGCCAGTTATGGGTGTGGGCGGTGGCCATTATTTTGTTACTGTTAGTATAAGTGGGTCGGGGACACACTGGACACCTTTGCTGCCATTGTGCTCTTGCTGGGTGTCCAGTGTGCTCCTGTCCCTTTAAGGGGGCTAGGGCGGCCTCCTGGCTCACCTGTCTCACACCTATCCATTCAATGCATGTGCTTCCACTGTGGAGACACTTATAAATTTTGGAGTTTTAGGACTGCAAGTAATACAGGGTGCCTTAACGAGGCCTTGCAGCTTTCACATGCGTTTGCAAATGTGTGCTAACTAAATCCCTGCTTTTAACATACGGTTAGACAGGTTAATTTGGTTGATCAGCAGACTGGTTGGTGAGTTGAGCTATGGAATTTTCTTTTTCCAGTATGCAATTTAGCTAATGGCCTGTCCTGCATCCAGCGTTCTTTCGGAACGCACATTCAGTGCTGCTGGAGGCTTTGTAACCGATCACAGGGTGCGCCTGTCCACCGACTCGGTCGATCGACTGACCTTCATAAAAATGAATCAGTCTTGGATCACCACCAGCTACCAAGCACATGATGCTGATTCAACCAAATACATTTTTTTGAAATGTCAGATCCATTCAAGACTGCCTATGCTGATGCTGAGTGACTATCTTGTTATGCTGAGTGACTATCCTCTTCCTCCTCAATGATCATGCTGATAGCCTGTAAGAATATTTTTGGTTCTGGGCGCCGCCACCAGTGGCTAAGGCCCAATTTTTCAGCCCCTGTTCAACAGGGGCATGTAATTACTATTTTCGATGCAATATTTTGCAAGGAGGGTTCGTTGCTGCGCTCAACTAGAGTATTTGTGAGGGGTTGCAGTGTTGTCGCACTAGCACCAGTGCCTAAGGCCCAGTTTTTCAGCCCCTATTTAAATGGGAGCGTGTAATTACAATTTTTGATGCAATACTTTGCAGCAGGGCTTGTTCCTGCGCTCCAACTAAAGTATCTGTGAGGGGTTGCAGTGTTGTGGCACCAGCACCAGTGCCTAAGGCCCAATTTTTCAGCCCCTGTTCAACAAGGACATGTAATTTCAATTCTTGATCTAATATTTCACAGCAGGGCCCGTTTCTGCGCCCACCAACGTAACTGTGAGGACTTACAGTGTTGTGGCACCAGCACCACCAAAGGCCCAATTTTTCTGCCCCTGTTCAACAGGTGCACGTAATTACAATTCTTGATCTAATATTTCAGAGCAGGGCCTGTTTCTGCGCCCATCAAGAGTAACTGTGAGGACTTACAGTGTTGTGGCACCACCACCACCAAAGGCCCAATTTTTCTGACCCTGTTCAACAGGGGCATGTAATTACAATTCTTAATCTAATATTTCACAGCAGGGCCCGTTCCTGCTCCCACCAAGAGTAACTGTGAGAGCTTACAGTGTTGTGGCAACACCAACACCTAAGGCCCCAATTTCTGCAGAGTATATAGGGCAGGCCCCTACTTTCAAACGACTCCTATTTGCAAACGGAAAGAGACAACAGGAAGTGAGATGAAATCTACCCCTAGGAAGGGAAATTCTCTCCTGTAAGAGTTAATATAGGAAAAACGTGTCTCCTCTTCACTGATGCTTTATCACCAATCCTTGTTTCACTAAAAACCCCAAATTTTCAAAAAACATTTGTCATTGGGACAGAAAGTGAGGAGAAATCTTCTGAAGAGGTGCACAGACAGCAAAACAAATAGGGGTGATAACCCTTCCCTATGTTTTACAAAAAGCTTAAAAATAGATTTTTTGGCTGAAGCTACACTTTAAAAATGTACCAGTTCAAAATTACAAACAGATTCTACTTAACAACAAACCTACAGTCCTTGTCTTGTTTGCACCGCCTGTATACTCCTGTTCATGGTATATAGGGCCTGGGGACCGCATGCCTTTCCTTTTTTTAATTTGGGTGCGGGGTTCCCCTTAATATCCATACAAGACCCAAAGGGCTTGGTAATGGACTGGGGGGTACCCATGCCGTTTATCTCACTGATTTTCATCCATATTGCCAGGACCCGACATTACATTAAAGCCGCAAGCAGTTTTAAATGACTTTTATTCCTTTAAAAATGGTATTTTGTGCAGGGACTGTTCTAAGCACGGGAAACACGCGGCACTTTACAGGCATACTATAGACACTTCCCAGGTACGATATTTAAAGGAATATTTCACTTTTTTTTTCACTTTAAGCATCATTAAAATCACTGCTCCCAAAAAAACGTCCGTTTTTAAAACTTTTTTTTGCATTGATACATGTCCCCTGTGGCAGGACCCGGGTCCCCAAATCCTTTTTAGGACAATACCATGCAAATTAGCCTTTAAAATGAGCACTTTTGATTTCAAATGTTTGGGTCCCATAGACTTCAATGGGGTTCTAAAGTTTGCGCAAATTTTCGGTCCGTTCGCAGTTTCTGGTGCGAACCGAGCCGGGGGGGGGGGGGGGGGGTTCGGCTCATCCCTAGTACTGACTGACAATCTCATTTCTTGAGGTTCTGACAGGAGTTACAAATACCCCCAAGTGACCCCTTTTGGAAATTACAATTAAAAGACAGTTCAAGGTATTTAGTAAGAGGCATGGTGAGTTTATTTTAAATTGGTAAATGAAGACATTAAATAAAATGTTGTTGTTTTGTTTTTTGCATAAAGTTGTCATTTTAATTAGTTATTTCTCAAACAAAGCAGAGGCATATAATTACACCCCAAAACACAATCTGCTACTCCCTTTGAATATGGGGATGCTACATTGTGTGAGGCTTTCCCACAGTCTAGATACTTTGAGGTGTCTAAAATCTGTAGAGCACTTTTGGGCTTTCAAGAAGCATAAATTACACATAAATTATGCATCTAATTTTCTGACTACCTATCACAATTATCCACTGTCCTGGAGCACCAGGACAGTGGAAACACCCACAAAATTACCCAATTTTGGAAAGCAAACACTCCAAGGTATTTCCTGAAAGGCATAGTGAGTTATTTGAAAATGACATTTTTAGCCACAAGGTTTTGGAAAAAGCAAGACAGAAAATTAAAATATATATATTTTTTTACACAAAGATGTCATATGCATAGGAATTACACCCCAAAACACATTCTGCTATTACTTCACATGTATAAGACTTTTTTTGCATCTGAACTGAATATGTAGTGGATATTGTATCTTGTGTATCACTAAAAATCAACCAATTGTGTCTAAATCAATGTACTGTAATGGTTGCCTTTCTATGAGTGATCAGAGAATATGGGTTAGTGTAGTGTCCCCTATCGTAGTCCCAGTTTCCGTAAAGGGCTGCCCCAGGAATGCTATGTTCATTGGCTGAAGAAAGGAAGAACAAAAATAATTTTTGTGGTTCCGGAAGTGCAATTGTCCACTAGGGATAACTGGGGCTGGTGTCTCACAGGAACATAGTCATCAGGATGTGAAGATGGGTCAGTACAGGTGCAGGCAGACACATTGTCATCAAGCAAAGGACTGTTCCAGGCAACAGGCAGAGCCATCAAACAGGCCAGTGGTAATACAGGCAGCAGGCAGAGGTAACACTACACTGGTGTGGTGGTGATCAGGAATAGGGATAAGCTTTGTGTTCGAATCGAACGCATGTTCGACTTGAACATTGCCTGTTCGGTCGTTCGCCGAATTCCAAACAATATGGGCCATTCGCGCCAAATTCGACTGGCACTTCACGGCCCATAATTCACTGCGGCGACGCAGTGCATTGCTGGCTGATGATTGGCCGAGCATGCACTATGACCCGCATGCTTGGCCAATCACAGCGCCGTCTGTACAGAGAGCCGTAATTGGCCAAAGCCAGGGTGGCTTTGGCCAATTATGGCTTAGGGGGTTTAGTACAAGCCCCACACTATATAAGGCCGCCTGCATGGCGGCCCTGTGTAGTGTGTTCCGGCATTGAGAGAGAAATAGATAGACAGAGAGACAGTGTCATTTGATTTAAGTTAGATAGAGTAGGCAGTTGAGTCAGTTAGCTGTACTTACAGTGTATTGTGTATATAAATACATCCTAGGTGTTGTATATATATATATATATATATATATATATATATATATATATATATATATATATATATATATACAGTGGCTTGCGAAAGTATTCGGCCCCCTTGAACTTTTCAACCTTTTGCCACATTTCAGGCTTCAAACATAAAGATATAAAATTTAAATTTTTTGTGAAGAATCACCAACAAGTGGGACACAATTGTGAAGTGGAACGAAATCTTTTGGATTTTTGAAACTTTTTTAACTAATAAAAAAATGAAAAGTGGGGCGTACAAAATTATTCGGCCCCCTTGCATTAATACTTTGTAGAGCCACCTTTTGCTGCGATTACAGCTGCAAGTCGCTTGGGGTATGTCTCTATCAGTTTTGCACATCGAGAGACTGAAATTCTTGCCCATTCTTCCTTGCAAAACAGCTCGAGCTCAGTGAGGTTGGACGGAGAGCGTTTGTGAACAGCAGTTTTCAGCTCTTTCCACACATTCTCGATTGGATTCAGGTCTGGACTTTGACTTGGCCATTCTAACACCTGGATACGTTTATTTGTGAACCATTCCTTTGTAGATTTTGCTGTATGTTTGGGATCATTGTCTTGTTGGAAGATAAATCTCCGTCCCAGTTTCAGGTCTTTTGCAGACTCCAACAGGTTTTCATCCAGAATGGTCCTGTATTTGGCTGCATCCATCTTCCCCTCAATTTTAACCATCTTCCCTGTCCCTGCTGAAGAAAAGCAGGCCCAAACCATGATGCTGCCACCACCATGTTTGACAGTGGGGATGGTGTGTTGAGTTTGGTGAGCTGTGTTGCTTTTACACCAAACATATCGTTTTGCATTGTGGCCAAAAAGTTTGATTTTGGTTTCATCGGACTAGAGCACCTTCTTCCACATGTTTGGTGTGTCTCCCAGGTGGCTTGTGGCAAACTTTAGACGAGACTTTTTATGGATATCTTTGAGAAATGGCTTTCTTCTTGCCACTCTTCCATAAAGGCCAGATTTGTGCAGTGTACGACTGATTGTTGTCCTATGGACAGACTCTCCCACCTCAGCTGTAGTTCTCTGCAGTTCATCCAGAGTGATCATGGGCCTCTTGGCTGCATCTCTGATCAGTCTTCTCCTTGTCTGAGCTGAAAGTTTAGAGGGACAGCCAGGTCTTGGTAGATTTGCAGTGGTCTGATACTCCTTCCATTTCAAAATGATCGCTTGCACAGTGCTCCTTGGGATGTTTAAAGCTTGGGAAATCTTTTTGTATCCAAATCCGGCTTTAAACTTCTCCACAACAGTATTATGGACCTGCCTGGTGTGTTCCTTGGTCTTCATGATGCTCTCTGCGCTTTCAACAGAACCCTGAGACTATCACAGAGCAGGTGCATTTATACAGAGACTTGATTACACACAGGTGGATTCTATTTATCACCATCAGTCATTTAGGACAACATTGGATCATTCAGAGATCCTCGCTGAACTTCTGGAGTGAGTTTGCTGCACTGAAAGTAAAGGGGCCGAATAATTTTGCACGCACCACTTTTCAGTTTTTTAATTGCTAAAAAAGTTTAAAATATCCAATAGATTTCGTTCCACTTCACAATTGTGTCCCACTTGTTGGTGATTCTTCACAAAAAATTAAAATTTTATATCTTTATGTTTGAAGCCTGAAATGTGGCAAAAGGTTGAAAAGTTCAAGGGGGCTGAATACTTTCGCAAGCCACTGTATATATATATATTGTAACGAGCCCCTGCTCGCTCGGTTCCACTCTCCCGACTCTCCTCTGTGGCTATAGAATCAGATTGCAGATCGCAACGTCTGATGGTTCGGTCATCCGATGCTCCTGGATTCGAACTACAGCTATGTGCCGTTCTAATCCAGTTGTGATAGCTCAGAACAAACACCAGGCAGGCTGTATGTAAGTTCAAACAGGAATCTCACTTTTATTGAAAGGAATACAGGCTCTTTTATACAGTAATAGAGGGGGTGCATACCTCCTGCTCATATTACTCTGAACATACACCTGTGACCAGAAACCTAATTGTGACAGACCTAGCCGGGAGAGAGACTTTTGGAGGGGACTGTATGCTAGCCTCTTGCCGATCGATCGTGGGCCCTGGCATTTGGGGGAACGGTGCTCTTTGTGAGCTGTATGCCTGGGGACCCTTGAGGCATTATTACTGTGGATTCGGGTCCTGGTCCCACAGGACACACAGACTCTGGGGACCCTGGATTTGCCATATTGGAATAGTGACTGATTCATACCGTTGGGAATCCTACTGTTAAATGCTAATGTCATCAATTCCAGCTACCTGTCTGTTGTCTGCTAAAATGTGTATTGTAAATAAGTCTCTAGTATGGGATCTAAGAGTCATTAGATCCCCATTGTTGTTTGTGTTTAATTAACTCTGCTATTGTGATAATGTTGATTGGATTTTCTGAACTACAAGATGGCCGGTCTGGCCTAAAGGTCATGTCTGAGTCATCTAGGCTGTCTAAAGGGATTAGTTAATTAGCTCATGTTAATTAGGTTACAGCTGTATTGTTAGAGTAATATGAGCAGGAGGTCTGCACCTCCTCTTTTAGTGTATAAAAGAGCCTGTATATTGCAATAAGAGAGATTCCTGGTTGAAGCTACATACAGCCTGCCTGGTGTTTGTTCTGAGCTATCACAACTGGGTTAGAACGGCACATAGCTGTAGTTCTAATCCCGAAGCATTGGATGACCGAGCAATCAGATGTCGCGATCTGCAATCTGATTCTATAGCAGCAGAGGAGTGTCGGGAGAGTGGAACCGAGCAGGCAAGGGGCTCGTTACATTGGTGGCAGCAGTGGGATTTGCTCTCCAGTTACTGGGACACTCCAAACCAGCCTGCAGGAGAGCCACACTGAAAGACTTACTTGAGAGCCGTGGAGGGAATGGTGGGATCGTGCTTCCTTGCCGTGCACACATCCAAACCATCACCTGGATCCAAGGTCCAGATAGCAGGAGAGGAGAGATACCAGCCACCATGGATGAGGAATTCAGAAGGAGGTTGCGAGAGATGCAGATACAGCATAGAGGACCAGTATCAGAGCAGGTCCTGCTAGGATGGTTTGATTCTATCCACTGTGAACTCTGGAAGGAAGCGCTAGCCCGTGAGCAGCGACACCAGGGAAAAGTTCTCCCCTCCATCCATGTGAGGTTCTGGTCGCAGTATGAAGTGCGAATGCTGTTTTTGGGGGAACAGCCGAACCAGGAGTGGACAGCCGTGTTAAGCAGGCTGATCTGGGCAGAAATGCGGTTGGACGAGAGCTACAGAGTCCTCCAGTGGTATGTAGCCCAAGTGTGCCCGTGGACAGCGGATGACAGCCCCACTGAAGGCTTTGACTACGATGGCCTGGGATTGTTATACTGGAGGCTGTCCAGGGACCCTGACTTTGGGAGTGATCGGGAGTGGCGTTTGGAGGAAATAATGGAGCACAGAGAGCGGAGACTGAATGTCTCAGAAGTGCACTGGGCACAGGAAGATTTGGAGTTTCTGGCCGTTTAGGAATGGGAGCTGGAGATCACCTACAAACAGCTGTTAGACTCTGCTCAGCAGCAGGGTGGTGCTCCCTTTGCCTGGGACTATCAGGAAATACCAGTTGACAACTCTGAAATCCTGGCTGAAAAGTTGACAAGGTGGCAGAGTAACGGTGTGCTTTGCCAACCTGCACCCGCAGCTATGGAGGCGGAGGTCTTATGGCGGATGCAGCAAGTGCTGACTGACCTTGATGAACCTGTTTCTGCATTGGATGATCTTGGATGGAGGAATGTGCCTGTCCAGCCAAATGCCAGAGAATCGGCAGTGGAAAATCTGGAGATCGCTATCCCCAAAGCTGAAGTGCTGACAACAGGGCAGAGCTCTGCTAACCTCTGCCCAGCACTAATAGTATCTTCTGGGTTCCAGGGACAGGAGATGGTGAACCTTTATCCCCAGACACCAGTTGCAGAGACAGGGGATTTGATAGACTTTTCTGCTGAGAAAGAACAACCTGGTGAGCCTCCAGCAGAAGAAGAGCTGTTATTAGGGCCAAACTTCACTGTGCTCTGCCCAGCACTGATAGCATCTTCTGGGTTCCACGGAGAGAAGATTGGTTAACCTTTATCCCCAGACACCAGTTTCAGAGACAGGGGATTATTAGACTTTTCTGCTGAGGAAGAACAACCTGGTGAGCCTCCAGCAGAAGAGGAGCTGTTATTAGGGCCAAACTTCACTGTGCTCTGCCCAGCACCAACAGAAGTATCTGTGAAGTTACAAGGATCTTCCCCAGCTGAAGCGCTGGCAACCAGACAGAGGGTCCAAGACCTCTGCCCCACACCTGTGGCAGTTTCGGAGGCTCAGGGTGAGAAGGTGGCAATCACTTCCCAGCAGCAGATACCGGGGGAGAAGGGAGAGGAGGTGTTCGTCGTCCCTCCCCAACAGTTAGCCGGAGAAGATGGTGTGGGGTTTCCAGCAGAAGGGCTGGCAACAGGGCTGAATACTGCTGGACTCTGCCCTCAACTAACAGAGGATGGATTTCCTGTGAAGGTGGATGGGACTTCAGTCTCCACCTGTATACCCCAGGGATGCTGGGCAGTCGGCCCAGATCCCCAACAGCATGACGGAGTGAGCCCAGACATCCTGTCTTCTCTCCAGCGGCAGAAAGGACTCCAGGGAGAAGGGCCAGTCCAGGCCTCTCCCCAGCGGCAGATATGTTCTCTGAGAGAGGCAGAGATTGGCTGGGTGAGTAATGCTTTGTTTGAAACAATTTGTTTGGGGTACTGTGTGGGTACAGGCATTAGAGGACTTGAACTACTGACTAACTTTGGAGTCAACCCGTCTGGGATCTCCTCCTGTGTTAGTCTTCTGCTGAAAGGTGAGAAATGTGACAGACCTAGCCGGGAGAGAGACTTTTGAAGGGGACTGTATGCTAGCCTCTTGCCGATCGATCGCGGGCCCTGGCATTTGGGGGAACGGTGCTCTTTGTGAGCTGTATGCCTGGGGACCCTTGAGGCGTTATTACTGTGGATTCGGGTCCTGGTCCTGCAGGACACACAGACTCTGGGGACCCTGGATTTGCCATATTGGAATAGTGACTGATTCATACCGTTGGGACTCCTACTGTTAAATGCTAATGTCATCAATTCTAGCTACCTGTCTGTTGTCTGCTAAAATGTGTATTGTACATAAGTCTCTAGTATGGGATCTAAGAGTCATTAGATCCCCATTGTTGTTTGTGTTTAATTAACTCTGCTATTGTGATAATGTTGATTGGATTTTCTGAACTACAAGACGGCCAGTCTGGCCTAAAGGTCATGTCTGAGTCATCTAGGCTGTCTAAAGGGATTAGTTAATTAGCTCATGTTAATTAGGTTAATTAGGTTACAGCTGTATTGTTAGAGTAATATGAGCAGGAGGTCTGCACCTCCTCTTTTAGTGTATAAAAGAGCCTGTATATTGCAATAAGAGAGATTTCTGGTTGAACTTACATACAGCCTGCCTGGTGTTTGTTCTGAGCTATCACAACTGGGTTAGAACGGCACATAGCTGTAGTTCTAATCCCGGAGCATTGAATGACCGAGCAATCAGATGTCGCAATCTGCAATCTGATTCTATAGCAGCAGAGGAGTGTCGGGAGAGTGGAACCGAGCGAGCAAGGGCCTTGTTACACTAATTAACATGGGCTAATTAACTAATCCCTTTAGACAGCCTAGATGACTCAGTCATGACCTTTAGGCCAGACTGGCCATCTGGTAGCTCAGAAAACACAATCAACATTATCACAAATCAACACAGAGCTCTTCTTCACACAATAGCAGAGTTGATTAACACAAACAACAATGGGGATCTAATGACTCTAAGATCCCATACTAGACTTATTTACAATAAACACATTCTAGCAGGCAACAGACAGACAGGTAGCTGGAATTGACATCAGCATCTCCTGACAGTATTTGTCCCAGCATTATGAATCAGCCACTATTTCTAATATGGCAAATCCAGGGTCCCCAGAGTCTGTGTCTCTTGGGGGGATATGGACCTGAATCCAAAGTAACACCACCTCAAGGGTCCTCAGGCATACAGCTCACAAAGAGCACCGTTTCCCCAAATGCCAGGGTCCACGATCGATCGGCAAGAGGCTAGCATTCAGTCCCCTTCAAAAGTCTCTCTCCCAGCTAGGTCTGTCACATATATATATATACACTGTATTCAGTTTAGCTAGATCCGTTTCTGTTATTCTCTTCTAGGGATGAGCCGAACACCCCCCGGTTCGGTTCGCACCAGAACCTGCGAATGGACCGAAAATTCGCACGAACGTTAGAACCCCATTGACGTCTATGGGACTCGAACGTTCTAAATCAAAAGTGCTCATTTTAAAGGCTAATTTGCATGGTATTGTCCTAAAAAGGGTTTGGGGACCCGGGTCCTACCCCGGGGGACATGTATCAATGCAAAAAAAACTTTTAAAAAAGGCAGTTTTTTCGGGAGCAGTGATTTTAATGATGCTTAAAGTAAAAAAAAAAAAGTGAAATATTCCTTTAAATATCGTACCTGGGAAGTGTCTATAGTATGCCTGTAAAGTGGCGCGTGTTTCCCGTGTTTAGAACAGTCCCTGCACCAAATGTCATTTTTAAAGGAAAAAATCTCATTTAAAACTGCTTGCGGGTTTAATGTAATGTCGGGTCCTGGCAATATGGATGAAAATCAGTGAGACAAATGGCATGGGTACCCCCCAGTCCATTACCAGGCCCTTTGGGTCTTGTATGGATATTAAGGGGAACCCCGCACCCAAATTAAAATAAGGAAAGGTGTGGGGCCACCAGGCCCTATATACTCTGAACAGCAGTATACAGGCGGTGCAAATAAGACAGGGACTGTAGGTTTGTTGTTAAGTAGAATCTGTTTGTAATTTTGAACGGGTACATTTTTAACGTGTTTAGCTCCAGCAAAAAAATCTTTTTTAAGCTTTTTGGAAAACATAGGGAAGGGTTATCACCCCTGTGACATTTGTTTTTCTGTCTTTCCTCCTCTTCAGAAGATTTCACCTCACTTTTTGTCCCAATGACAAATGTTTTTTGAAAATGTGGGTTTTTTTGTGGAACAAGGATTGGAAAGCATCAGTGGAAAGGAGAAATGTTTTCCCCATATTAACTCTTACAGGAGAGAATTTCCCTTCCCAGGGGTAGATTTCATCTCACTTCTTGTTGTCTCCTTCCGTTTGCAAGTAGGAGTCGTTTGTAAGTTAGATGTTTGAAAGTAGGGGCCTGCCCTATATACTCAGCAGAAATTTGGGCCTTAGGTGTTGTTGAGGCCACAACACTGCAAGCCCTCACAGGGCCCTGCTGTGAAATATTAGATCAAGAATTGTAATTACATGCCCCTGTTAAACAGGGGCAGAAAAACTGAGCCTTTGGTGGTGGTGGTGGTGGTGCTGGTGCCACAACACTGTAAGTCCTCACTCGCTCTTGGTGGGTGCAGAAATGGGCCCTGCTGTGAAATATTAGATCAAGAAATGTAATTACATGCCCCTGTTGAACAGGGGCAGAAAAATTGGGCCTTTGGTGGTGGTGGTGCTGGTGCCACAACACTATAAGTCCTCACTCGCTCTTGGTGGGTGCAGAAATGGGCCCTGCTGTGAAATATTAGATCAAGAATTGTAATTACATGCCCCTGTTGAACAGGGGCTGAAAAATTAGGCCATAGGCACTGGTGCTGGTGCCACAACACTGCAACCCCTCACAGACACTCTAGTTGGAACGCAGGAACGAGCCCTGCTGCAAAGTATTGCATCAAAAATTGTAATTACACGCCCCTGTTAAACAAGGGCAGAAAAATTGGGCCTTAGGCACTGGTGCTGGTGCCACAACACTGCAACCCCTCACAGACACTCTAGTTGGAACGCAAGAACGAGCCCTGCTGCAAAGTATTGCATCAAAAATTGTAATTACACGCCCCTGTTAAACAGGGGCAGAAAAATTGGGCCTTAGGCACTGGTGCTGGTGCCACAACACTGCAACCCCTCACAGACACTCTAGTTGGAACGCAGGAACGAGCCCTGCTGCAAAGTATTGCATCAAAAATTGTAATTACACGCCCCTGTTAAACAGGGGCAGAAAAATTGGGCCTTAGGCACTGGTGCTGGTGCCACAACACTGCAACCCCTCACAGACACTCCAGTTGGAACGCAGGAACGAGCCCTGCTGCAAAGTATTGCATCAAAAATTGTAATTACACGCCCCTGTTAAACAAGGGCTGAAAAATTGTGCCTTAGGCACTGGTGGTGGCGCCCAGAACCAAAAATGTTCTTACAAGCTATCAGCGTGATCATTGAGGAGGAAGAGGATAATTACTCAGGAATAGTCACTCAGCATCAGCATAGGCAGTCTTTGAAGGGATCTGAGATTTAAAAAAAAAAATATTCGGTTACATCAGCATCAGGTGCTTGGTAGCTGGTGGTGATCCAAGACTGATTCATTTTTATGAAGGTCAATCGATCGACCGAGTAGGTGGACAGACGCACCCTGTGATCGGTTACCACACCTCCAGCAGCACTGAATGTGCGTTCCGAAAGAACGCTGGATACAGGACAGGCTAGTAGCTCAATTGCATACTGTGCAAGCTCTGGCCAGTGATCCATCCTCAAGACCCAGTAACCCAGAGGATTTTCGGTGAGAAAGGTGTCCAAGTCTGATCTTGCCCCTAGGTATTCCTGCACCATGTAAAACAGACGCTGGCGATGGTTGCTGGAACCGATCATACCTTGGGGCTGCGGACCAAAAAATTGTCTGAACGCATCGGTCAGACGGCCACCTTCTCCACCGCTCCTTCTTTGACCGACCGAAGCCTCAGCAACACGTTGTCCAGAAACAGGAGTTTGTAACCTCCCAGTCTCTGGGAACGCGTTGCACAGACCTTTCTGCAAGGCCTCCCGAAGATGTTTCATCCTCTGCTCCCTCTGCGATGGCAAGATAAGGTCCGCAACCTTACCCTTGTAACGTGGATCAAGGAGGGTTGCCAGCCAGTATTGGTCCTTCTCCTTGATACCACGAATACGAGGATCCTTACGCAGGCTTTGCAGGATCAGGGAGGCCATGCAGCGTAGGTTTGCTGAGGCAATCGGTCCGGAGTCCTCTGGGTCACTAAGGACGACATGGTCCGCAGCCACCTCCTCCCAGCCACGTACAAGTCCATGTGTTTCTTGGGACTGATCCCTTAAAGACTGCTGCTGATGATGAGTGCCAGGCTCCACCTCCATACTGGCACAATCTTCCTCCTCCTCCTCCTCGTCCTCTTCCTGTGTGATCGGCGGGCACGCAGGAACACTGTCTGGATAAAGGGGGCCTTGAGAGCTAAGGAAGTCCTCCTCTTCTCGCCTCTGTTCTGCCTCAAGTGCCCTGTCCATTATTCCACGCAGCGTGTGCTCCAACAGGTGGACAAGGGGGACAGTGTCACTGATGCATGCACTGTCACTGCTCACCATCCTCGTGGCCTCCTCAAATGGTGACAGGACAGTGCATGCATCCCTGATCATGGCCCACTGGCATGGGGAAAAAAAAACAAGCTCCCCTGACCCTGTCCTGGTGCCATAGTCACACAGGTACTCATTGATGGCCCTCTGCTGCATGTGCAGCTGCTGCAGCATGGCCAACGTTGAGTTCCACCTGGTGGGCATGTCACAGATTAGGCGGTTCTTGGGCAGGTTAAACTCCTTTTGGAGGTCCGTCAGCCGAGCACTGGCATTATATGACCGGTGGAAATGCACACAGACTTTCCTGGCCTGCCTCAGGACATCCTGTAAGCCCGGGTACCTGCCCAAGAACCGTTGCACCACCAAGTTAAGGATGTGAGCCAAACAGGGCACATGGGTCATTTGTCCCTGTTGGAGGGCAGAGAGGAGGTTGGTGCCATTGTCGCAAACCACCATTCCTGCCTTAAGTTGGCGTGGCGTCAACCACCTCTGAACCTGTCCCTGCAGAGCTGACAGAACTTCTGCCCCAGTGTGACTCCTGTCCCCCAAGCACACCAGCTCAAGCACCGCATGGCATCTTTTGGCCTGCGTACTTGCGTAGCCCCTTGAACGGCTACAGAGCACCGCTGGTTCCGAGGACAAAGCACAGGAAGAGGCCATGGAGGAAGAAGAAGAGGAGGGGGTGGAGGAGAGAGGTGTGTCACAATCATTAGCATTTTGGAGGCGTGGTGGCGGAACAACCTCCAACACTACTGCACCTTGTCCTGCATCCTTCCCAGCTGCCAGCAGAGTCACCCAATGCGCCGTGAAACTTAGGTAACGTCCCTGTCCATGCCTGCTGGACCATGAGTCAGCGGTAATATGCACCTTACCGCTGACCGCCCTGTCCAGCAAGGCATGGACATTGCCTTCCACATGCCGGTAGAGAGCCAGAATCGCCTTCCGTGAGAAAAAGTGGCTTTTGGGTACCTGCCACGGAACCGCACATTCCACAAACTCACGGAAGGGGTCAGAGTCTACCAACTGAAAAGGCAGCAGTTGAAGTGCTAGCAATTTTGCCAAGCTAGCATTCAACCTCTGGGCATGTGGATGGCTGGGAGCAAACTTCTTTCGGCGGTGCAGCAGCTGGGCCAGGGAAATTTGCCTGCTACAATCTGACGTTGGTGTACCAAAAGCAGATTGCCCACAAGTACTTGGCTGTGACACACCTAATTCTACACCTTCATTCCTCTCAGTGCAGGTCTCAGAGAGGACTGAAGGTCTAGTGGGGTTGGAAATCTCAGCTGATGAGGAGCAAGGAGAGGTCCTCTTTGTTCTTTGGTGTGTGTCTTTTAGATACGCTTGCCAACGAACTGCATGGTAGGTCAACATATGTCTGGTCAAGCATGTGATACTCAAGCGGGAAATGTTTTGGCCACGCGAGATACGCTTGAGACATATGTTGCAAATAGCAGTGGTGCGATCTGATGCACTCGTCTCAAAAAAGGCCTACACCAAAGAACTTTTTGAATAACGCGCAGAGACTGCAGCGCCCTGCACTTTTGGAGCTTTGGGGTGTGATTCAGTCAATGTTCTGCCCTTAGGCTGGCCCCTGGAGGGCATCCTGCCTCATTGGTGATGTGCCGCCTCCTCCTCCTCTTCCTCTCTCCTATCAGGCACCCACGTTGAGTCAGTGACCTCATCATCCCCTCCCTCCTCATCACTGGAGCAAACCTGGCAGTATGCTGCAGCAGGGGGAGCATGACTGCCAGATTGCTGTCCTTCTTGGGCACCCCCTCTGTCCGTGCTCATGGTACTGCCTTCATCGAGCTCAGAATCATCATCAGAGCCTTCCAAACGCTGGGCATCCTCCTGGAGCATGTACTCAACACTGTGGTCAAACAGTTTGAGGGACTCCTCAGGAGGACATGGTGGGGCTAGGGAAGGAGTCACTGATGACATTGAGCCGAGGGAAGAGGCCGCTGCTTTGCCAGACAAAGTACCCTGGGCATGGGTGAGAGAGGATGAGGAGGATGAGGACGGCTTGGTCATCCACTCGACCAAGTCTTCCGCATGTTGCGGCTCAACGCGGCCAGCTGCCGAAAAAAAGGCCAAGCGTGTCCCACGGCCACGTGCTGATGAGGATGCACCGTCTCCATGACCAGCACTAGACACAGAGCCTGCTTGCCCTCTCTTATTGGCTTGTGACTGTCTGCCTCTCCTTCTTGGCCTTCCAGACATACTAATGGCCTGTAGCTGCACTAAGCTGGGATATATATATATATATATATATATATATATATATATATATATATATGTACTGATACTGCAGCTAGCAAAATCAACTGCCTGCCTGTAGTATGAGAACACCACCAACCTTCTACAGGTAGCTTTAGCTGAACACTGTGAGGTGGACGCACCCCACTAACTTGTAGGTTTAGCTGAACACTGTGAGCAGGACGCACTGCACTAACTGTAAATAGTCTAGCTGCCTGACTGTGGTACTAATAGGATCAAAAGAACACCAGTAATTTTCTTCAGGTAGCTGTATATACTGTAACAAGACAAGCCTGCCTGTCAGTAAGAAGATAACAGGAACGGATCTAGCTGAACACTGTGAGCAGGACGCACCCCACTAACTTGTAGGTTTAGCTGAACACTGTGAGGTGGACGCACCCCACTAACTTGTAGGTTTAACTGAACACTGTGAGCAGGACGCACCCCACTAACTTGTAGTTTTAGCTGAACACTCTGAGCAGGACGCACTGCACTAACTGTAAATAGTCTAGCTGCCTGACTGTGGTACTAATAGGATCAAAAGAACACCAGTAATTTTCTTCAGGTAGCTGTATATACTGTAACAAGACAAGCCTGCCTGTCAGTAAGAAGATAACAGGAACGGATCTAGCTGAACACTGTGAGCAGGACGCACCCCACTAACTTGTAGGTTTAGCTGAACACTGTGAGGTGGATGCACCACACTAACTTGTGGGTTTAGCTGAACACTGTGAGCAGGACGCACCCCACTAACTTGTAGGTTTAGCTGAACACTGTGAGCAGGACGCACCCCACTAACTTGTAGGTTTAGCTGAACACTGTGAGCAGGATGCACCCCACTAACTTGTAGGTTTAGCTGAACACTGTGAGCAGGACGCACTGCACTAACTGTAAATAGTCTAGCTGCCTGACTGTGGTACTAAAAGGATCAAAAGAACACCAGTAATTTTCTTCAGGTAGCTGTATATACTGTAACAAGACAAGCCTGCCTGTCAGTAAGAAGATAACAGGAACGGATCTAGCTGAACACTGTGAGCAGGACGCACTGCACTAACTCTAAATAGTCTAGCTGCCTGACTGTGGTACTAATAGGATCAAAAGAACACCAGCAATTTTCTTCAGGTAGCTGTATATACTGTAACAAGACAAGCCTGCCTGTCAGTAGGAAGATAACAGGAACGGATCTAGCTAAACTGAATACAGTGTATATATATATATATGTGCAACACCTGGGATGCATATATATACACAATACACTGTAAGTGCAGCTAACTGACTGACTGTTCTGCCTAATCTATCTAACTCAAATCAAATGTCACTGTCTGTCTCTCTCTCAATGAACGCCAGAACACACACTACATAGGGCCGCCGTGCAGGCGGCCTTATACAGTGTGGGGCGTGTACTAAATCCCCTGAGCCATAATTGGCCAAAGCCTCCTTGGCTTTGGCCAATTACGGCTCTCTGTTCAGGTGGCGCTGTGATTGGCCAAGCATGCGGGTCATAGTGCATGCTTGGCCAATCATCAGCCAGCAATGCAGTGCGATGCCGCAGTGAATTATGGGCCGTGACGCGCCACACGAATTTGGCGCGAACGGCCCATATCGTTCGCAATTCGGCGAATGACCGAACAACCGATGTTCGAGTCGAACATGGGTTCAACTCGAACACAAAGCTCATCCTTATTCTCTTCCTATTACTGAAAGGCAGGCAGGTGTTTTTACAGTATTAACAGCTACCTGAAGAAAATTGCTGGTGTTCTTCTGATCCTATTAGTCCTTTTAGCTACAGTATTTACAGTTAGTGTAGTGCGTCCTCTGCACAGTGTGCACCTAAAGCTACCTGAAGAAAATTGGTGGTGTACTTCTGATCCTATTAGTACAGTACCGCAGGCAGCTTCAGTATTTACAAGTTAGTGTAGTGTGTCTCTGCACGGTGCGCACCTAAAGCTACATGAAGAAAATTAGTGGTGTTCTTCTGATCCTATTAGTACAGTACCACAGGCAGCTGTAGTATTTACAAGTTAGTGTAGTGCGTCCTCTGCACAGTGTGCACCTAAAGCTACCTGAAGAAAATTAGTGGTGTTCTTCTGATCCTATTAGCACAGTACCGCAGGCAGCTTCAGTATTTACAAGTTAGTGTAGTGTGTCTCTGCACGGTGTGCACCTAAAGCTACCTGAAGAAAATTAGTGGTGTTCTTCTGATCCTTTTAGTACAGTACCACAGGCAGCTGTAGTATTTACAAGTTAGTGTAGTGCATCCTCTGCACAGTGTGCACCTAACGCTACCTGAAGAAAATTAGTGGTGTTCTTCTGATCCTATTAGTACAGTACCACAGGCAGCTGCAGTATTTACAAGTCAGTGTAGTGCGTCCTCTGCACAGTGTGCACCTAAAGCTACCTGGAGACAATTGCTGTTGTTCTGCTCCTTTTTATACCACAGGCAGGCAGCTACAGTATTTACAGTTAGTGTACTGTGTCCTCTGCACAGTGTGCACCTAAAGCTACCTGAAGAAAATTAGTGGTGTTCTTCTGATCCTATTAATACCACAGGCAGGCAGCTACAGCATTTACAGTTAGTGTAGTGCGTCCTCTGCACAGTGTGCACCTAAAGCTACCTGGAGACAATTGCTGTTGTTCTGCTCCTATTAATACCACAGGCAGGCAGCTACAGTATTTACAGTTAGTGCACTGTGTCCTCTGCACAGTGTGCACCTAAAGCTACCTAAACAAAATTAGTGGTGTTCTTCTGATCCTATTAGTACAGTACCGCAGGCAGCTGCAGTATTTACAAGTTAGTGTAGTGCGTCCTCTGCACAGTGTGCACCTAAAGCTACCTGGAGACAATTGCTGTTGTTCTGCTCCTATTACTACCACAGGCAGGCAGCTACAGTATTTACAGTTAGTGTACTGTGTCCTCTGCACAGTGTGCACCTAAAGCTACCTGAAGAAAATTAGTGGTGTTCTTCTGATCCTATTATTACCACAAGCAGGCAGCTACAGTATTTACAGTTAGTACACTGTGTCCTCTGCACATTGTGCACCTAAATCTACCTAAACAAAATTAGTGGTGTTATTCTTTTTTTTTTTTTAATCTTTATTTATCATTTTTCATAACAATACATTCCCCACCGGGGATATTTCGTAATACAAATCCACATTAATATATAAAAAGTGAAATGATTATCCCCCCCACCCCCCTAGACCCAACTCCCCCTCCCTCCCCCGCCCTGCAGGACAATGCTCACAGAGGACACCTGCCTTCCTGATCTCTCCGCTATGTAGCAAAAAAAATGCCTGCCCAATTATGCCAGGCTGATAATCTCCTCTAGATAACTCCAGGTCCTTTTAAACTTGATCCAGGCTGCCCATTTCCCTAAATGGTCCTCCTCTTCAGGTTCGGCTCCCCCTTTGTCCATACCCTCGACACCGTATACCTCATTGAGGCTAAACAGCCAGTCACGAGTGCAGGGACTCGAGGTGGTCAGCCAGTTCGATGCGATCTGTCTCTTAGCTACATCTAGCATTATGGGGACCAGAGAGGATTTATATCTCTTTACTGAATCCGAGGTCCCGTGGAAAAGACAGACCCACGGGTCCTCTGCTATTTCCTTCCCCGTAATGTCCTTCATCAATCCCAGGATTTTTTTCCAGAATATTTTAATGGTGGGACACTCCCACCAAATGTGGGCCATTGTTCCTGGAGTTGAACAACCCCTCCAGCAAGTGTTTGTCTTAGTCTTGTCCATTTTGCTTACCCTGTCTGGGGTGGCATACCATCTTACAAGGCATTTATAGTGACTTTCTGTTCTTCTGGTATCTACTACTAAATAATGGGCCAACCTCAAGATTTTATCTATCACAGTTTTGTTACATTGTGACCCCAATTCCTGCTCCCACCTTTTGATGTATGGGGGCACCTCCAGCTCCTACTCTGTTCCCAGGATCTTATATATTTGAGTTATAACCCCGCCTGCCTGCTCCTTCGTGCAGAGCTGTTCAAACGGTTTGAGCTCCTCCATACTCCTGAGAGGTTTCGATAGTCTCTCAATGAAGTGGGAGAGCTGGAGGTACCTCCACCCATTCATCACCCATAGATCGGATTCCAAACTTAGTTCCGAAAATGTGCGTATTTGCCCCTTGTTTATAAAATTTTTTAATTAAATAAAGTCTCCTTTCAGCCAGTTCCCTCCCACCTCCCTCCTCCCCGGTTCAAAAAAACCATTATTTTTCATGTGTATCAGTGGTGAGTTGTATGACCATTTATGCTGAGTGTGTACCGTGTCCCAGTATTTAAAAGTGTTATACGTTAATAAAGATGTGTTGGGGGGTTCCAGAGTGACTGTCCTAAATTAGTGTTACTCAAAGAGTGCTCAATGTGAACCCAACGCTTATCCGTTTCTTTTTTACACCATTCCGTGATCCGTGACAACACTACTGAAATGTAGTATCTGTTGAAGTCTGGTAATGCTATTCCGCCTTTTTTTTTCCCCATACTTAATGTTGCGTGGGCGATGCATGGTTTTTTGCCACCCCAGATAGCTTCGCTTATTAGACTCCTAAGGGCTTTTAAGTAATATCTTGGTAGGGGAATAGGCAGCATCTGGAATTTATACAGAATTCTGGGCGTTAGACTCATTTTGACCGCGTTTACTCGCCCAAACCATGAGAGGGGTCTGGTACGTAATCTTCTCACTTCTTGCCTAATGTCATCTAACAAGGGAATAAAGTTTTTTTGAAACAGTTTATTAAAGGTGTTGGCTAGTTTAATCCCCAAGTACTTAATCTCCCCTTTCCATGGGAAGGGGAAAACTGCAGCTAAGTGCTCTTCTTCTTGCTTGCCCAGGTTAATATTTAAACATTTGGATTTCCTGGAGTTTATTTTAAAATTCGAGACTTCTCCATACTTTCTGATGATCTGGAGCACATTGGGGAGGGACGAGACGGTTTTTTATAACGTCTGATGATGAAACGCGTAAGGCGGAGTCACGCTCACACGTCACACCCGGAAGCCGTGGTTGGAACGCAAGCTGGGACGCACGCCGTCTTTTGGCTTCCTGGTTTCGCTTTTGAACAGCCGGGCTTTACTGGGTTAGCTGCTATCATCTGTATGCAACGTCTTTAAATAAACCCGAACTTACTTCACTATGGAAGTCCCCTGTTTCTCCTTTTTTTAAATGGAGGAAAATACATTGGTATGGTGATGAGGCACGGAGGAGTCCATCTCTGAAAAAAAGTCAGCTGGAAACCCCAAACCGAGCTATTGGGATACACCCACGGACAACCGTAGGCAACCAGGACACCCAAAGGAACATCTACTCCAGACGCCCACTCTATGCCCACTACCCCTGCAGGGGTGACTGCTTCTGGTGAGTGGGGATTACATTGGGGGGAGCACCTGGAGTCACCAATCTTTCTCTGATGAACACAGAAGTCACCGTTGATACACTCACTTATTATTTGTTCTATTGCTTGGACTGCACAAAGACTGTGATCTTTCATTGAGTTTATTATTTTTGATCATTTGGATTTTTTAACAGAGTTCTGTCACATATATAAATTTGCACATGTAGTCCTGATATATATATTTACTGGTATATGAACTTAAGTAGTTCCTTGCACATACGGTCCTGATATATCTTTTTCATAGTGTGGTTACATGTAGCTTTTGTATGGTATAAGTTTTTTTTTATTATATAGGTGATTTAGGTGTTGTTGTCACTTCACAAACACCCCACCCTGAACAGTAGCCCTGGTACTGTATATATATATTGAGTTTGCACTGCTGGTGATACCTGTTCTTAATGGGATTCTGTCCCTGGATGCAACATATTATCACACACTAAGGGTGCCTGCCCTGAGGGGCATACTGTCACAGTTTAGACACTGTATGCTAAGCAAAATACTACTTAGTATTATTATTATCTTTATGCACATTTATGGAACTATTTATGGTTTGGTAGACACACTGGGATAGTAATATCCTCGTTCACTTCATAGTATAGTTAGCTACTATCAGACACACATTGGGTAGCGTCATCTCCCCATTTACTATATTTAATATCTAAATAGTCCCATCAGGAACTAATTAGAGGAGGCTGCAAACCCTTTCATTCCTAAGCGCGGACTTATTACATATATTAACTTTCTCAACAAAGTTCCTGCTTCTTTTTTTCCTAATTAATCTGGCCAGGTGCTTGCTGGGCTTATTGGCCCAGTAATAGTTGTTCCTAGTTATAGCATTTATAGCTCTCTTGGCCTCTTGCTCCATCGTGTCCCTTAGCTCCTCCCTCTTGGCGACTAATAGGTGATATCCATCTTGGTCCTGACCCTTTGTTTTTTTGTGTGCTTGTTCCAAGGAAAAAATTTCCTCTATCAACTTTCCTCTTTCTTCTCTTTTCTTTTTTTTCAAGCCTGCTCCTATTGACACAAGGATACCCCTGACGTAAGCTTTGTGTGTTTCCCATAGTATGGACGATGACACATCCCCCGTGTCGTTTGTTTTAAAGAAAAAGTCCACCTCGTTGTGGAGTCTCTCTACTACTCTAGGATCCCTCAACAGGTCCTCGTTCAGTTTCCACGAGAAGAGTCGCCCCTGCACTTCTGGTATCTTCACCCACATCGTGATCAGGGAGTGATCGGAGAGGGACATTATTTCTATATTTGTTTCCTTGACCCATTCCAACAAACTATGGTCTACAAAAAAATAATCTAATCTGGAGTAGGTCTCGTGCACAGGGGAGAAGAAGGTGTAATCTCTCTCTTTAGGATGTTGCAGTCTCCACACATCCATTAACTGGCAACGATACAGCTTATGCCTAATTGCCCCAAGTGACACCTTCTCTATCCCCTGGGCATGGGACATGCCATCCAGGTCCGGGTCAACGCAGAAATTTAAATCCCCTTCCAAGACTACTTCCCCCTCTCCAAATTCCGACAACTTTTTCAATACTTGTCCCAAAAAAAACGTAGGTTTCTTGTTGGGGCAATAAACGTTCACTAGTGTGATCACCCTAGATCCCAATTTGCCTTTTAAGAAAATGTAACGGCCATCGGGGTCTATCACTCTCTCCCTTAATGAGAAACTCGAAACCTTTGAGAGTCCAATAGCGACTCCCTTCGACCCCCTGTCAGGAGAGTCTCCATAGAACCATTGAGGAATCCTAGAGGAGAAAAGCCTGATTCTAGTGTCTAGGGACAGATGTGTCTCTTGTAAGAAAACTATATCACTCCTCAGGTGATCCAGTTCCCTTAATATTTTATGTCTTTTACTAGGCAAATTTAACCCTTTCACATTATAGGAGATGAATCTAAGCTCTGGCATGTCTATTAACCAGGCCTTCTACCGTACCCCCTGCTCCTCCGAGCACGTCCTGCAGTACCCCCCTCTTCTCCCTCCCTCCCCCCACCCGCATACTCCCCCGTCCCCTCCCCCCTCCCCCCTCCCCCCCCCAATGGCAAGAATATCACCCCGAGCCCCCAGACCTGGAACTTCTCCCATTCCAATCTATGGGACTCCTTCTCTGGGGTGCAGCTCCAGCGCCAGAATCCAGCACCCTCCCCCCCAAAAGGGGGAAAGGGGGCAGGAGGCATAAATGTTTGCGCGCCCCTACCCAGTGGTCCCGCCTCCAGTGATGTACACCCCCTTTCCAAACCCCCCTCCCCCGCCCGCACCCTGTATGCTTAGGGAGAGAGGCCAACGGTGACTCTTCCCACTATAACCCCCATCTCGTTATCCTGTCACAACTTAAGACCATTTACATTTATAGCTTTTCCTCCCAAGGAAGGGGAGGGGGGAGCGGGACGGAAAGGAAGAGACACAAAAAAAAATCCCTTCCACTTCCCATCCCGCCCCCCCACCCCCCCCCACGTTTTCAACAAACTATAACATTTAAACTATTTAAATTATTCAAATCATTTAATTTGCAACATATCTGGGATGGGGATACCCAGACTGTTACAGAAGTCCTGAGTCTCTTCCAAGTATCTCATCCTACATGATCTTCCATCTTTTATAACTATCAGGGATGTTGGGAACCCCCAGCTATATTTAAGATTAAATCTCCTTAGTTGATCTAGGATTGGTCTCATCTATCTTCTCCGCGCAAGAGTTCCTGCTGATAAGTCTGAGAATATTTGCAGCTCTTTATCTTCAAACCTTATTGGTGGGGCCCCCTTTAAGTTCTTCCAAATTCTTTCTTTGTCCTCATATAAATGAAATTTAACGATCACGTCTCTTGGAGTATCTTGCTTAATATGGGGGGGGCTTATTATTCTATGCACCCTATCAATCCGTAAGGCTTCATCTTCTCGCCTACCCATTATAGGATTAAAGATTCTCTGCATCTTTTCCCCCAGGTCCTCATTTTGTTGTTCCGGGATGAATCTGATGCGTAAATTTTGTCGCCGGCTTTGGTTCTCTTGTTCTTCCAATCTGAACGCCAATGTACGATTTTCATTCCGCATTTTGCTGACTTGATCTTTTAAGTCTGAGATTTCTTTAGCTTGAGACTCTGAAACCTCCTCTACCTCCTCCACCCGGCGGAGAAGATGCCCCATATCAGCTCGGACATTTGATATTTCAGCTTTGATCACATTTTCTAATTTGGTAAACATTTCGGTCAGGTCTGTTTTACTTGGTACTAGCGCCATTATTCTTTGTTCCTCTGCGGTACTCCAAGCGGACGCGCCCTCAAAGTCCAACTCTTCACGGGTTTTATCCCCCTGACCCCCCTTTTGTTTCTGTTGTTCTTTCTTCTTGTCCTTTGTCCCTGGTTGTTTCGCCTCCATTCCCGGGCTTTTAGCACTTACTTCTTTTAGGTATTTTTGGATAGAGCTGGTGTTGAGGCTCTCCCTCGTGTTCTGGGGTTCAGTTGTTCACGTTGAGCGGCCTCTCATGCTTCCCCTCCTTCCTGCAGTTTACCACTCGTTCTCATTGGGAGAGGGGGAGGGAAATCACAGCCGAAGCCTCCAGGTGCTTCTCTCTTCCCCGATCCCCTTTTTTTACCCCAGACTAAAAAGCCGCACGGGGGGTTTGTCACCCGGATGTTGTATACCTAAATGAGCAGCTTCCTTGTCAGCCCAGGTAGCTGTGTAAACCAGCTATGAGTGGGGGGGTCTCGCACCCCCTATCCCCTTATACAGTGGCTTGCGAAAGTATTCGGCCCCCTTGAACTTTTCAACCTTTTGCCACATTTCAGGCTTCAAACATAAAGATATAAAATTTTATTTTTTTGTGAAGAATCACCAACAAGTGGGACACAATTGTGAAGTGGAACGAAATCTATTGGATATTTTAAACTTTTTTAGCAATTAAAAAACTGAAAAGTGGTGCGTGCAAAATTATTCGGCCCCTTTATTTTCAGTGCAGCAAACTCACTCCAGAAGTTCAGCGAGGATCTCTGAATGATCCAATGTTGTCCTAAATGACTGATGGTGATAAATAGAATCCACCTGTGTGTAATCAAGTCTCTGTATAAATGCACCTGCTCTGTGATAGTCTCAGGGTTCTGTTGAAAGCGCAGAGAGCATCATGAAGACCAAGGAACACACCAGGCAGGTCCGTAATACTGTTGTGGAGAAGTTTAAAGCTGGATTTGGATACAAAAAGATTTCCCAAGCTTTAAACATCCCAAGGAGCACTGTGCAAGCGATCATTTTGAAATGGAAGGAGTATCAGACCACTGCAAATCTACCAAGACCTGGCTGTCCCTCTAAACTTTCAGCTCAGACAAGGAGAAGACTGATCAGAGATGCAGCCAAGAGGCCCATGATCACTCTGGATGAACTGCAGAGAACTACAACTGAGTCTGTCCATAGGACAACAATCAGTCATACACTGCACAAATCTGGCCTTTATGGAAGAGTGGCAAGAAGAAAGCCATTTCTCAAAGATATCCATAAAAAGTCTCGTCTAAAGTTTGCCACAAGCCACCTGGGAGACACACCAAACATGTGGAAGAAGGTGCTCTGGTCCGATGAAACCAAAATCAAACTTTTTGGCCACAATGCAAAACGATATGTTTGGCGTAAAAGCAACACAGCTCATCACACTCAGCACACCATCCCCACTGTCAAACATGGTGGTGGCAGCATCATGGTTTGGGCCTGCTTTTCTTCAGCAGGGACAGGGAAGATGGTTAAAATTGAGGGGAAGATGGATGCAGCCAAATACAGGACCATTCTGGATGAAAACCTGTTGGAGTCTGCAAAAGACCTGAAACTGGGACGGAGATTTATCTTCCAACAAGACAATGATCCCAAACATACAGCAAAATCTACAAAGGAATGGTTCACAAATAAACGTATCCAGGTGTTAGAATGGCCAAGTCAAAGTCCAGACCTGAATCCAATCGAGAATCTGTGAAAAGAGCTGAAAACTGCTGTTCACAAACGCTCTCCATCCAACCTCACTGAGCTCGAGCTGTTTTGCAAGGAAGAATGGGCAAGAATTTCAGTCTCTCGATGTGCAAAACTGATAGAGACATACCCCAAGCGACTTGCAGCTGTAATCGCAGCAAAAGGTGGCTCTACAAAGTATTAACGCAAGGGGGCCGAATAATTTTGCACGCCCCACTTTTCATTTTTTTATTAGTTAAAAAAGTTTCAAAAATCCAAAAGATTTCGTTCCACTTCACAATTGTGTCCCACTTGTTGGTGATTCTTCACAAAAAATAAAAATGTTATATCTTTATGTTTGAAGCCTGAAATGTGGCAAAAGGTTGAAAAGTTCAAGGGGGCCGAATACTTTCGCAAGCCACTGTAAATCCCCTGTCTTTGACGGCATGGCCGGCCGCTAGTTGAGAAAGGGGAGACCTTCCGCTTACCAACATTAACCAAACATGGAGGAAGAGGCTTATACTGGAGACAGTTCATACAATCCCACCAGGCACAACGGGCCTCACCCAGTGCATCAATAAGATTCAGCTCCGGGCCGGACGGTGGTGCTGCTAACCCTGTTTATTTTCACTGTGTCTAGTTCCAGTCCACAAGTGTAAATTCATTCACAACATTATATGGGAGGGAAAAGGACATGAGTAATCTTTAATTTCAGCAAACCCTTTGCTAAGCAAGGAAAGTGTCAGTGTCCACATATATACCAAAAAGCATATATCTTCCTGCTTTCCTCTCTCCCGACAGGCAGCCCAATTCTATTGTTCACAGTTCATGCTGCTGGTTGTTTAACAGGTTACATATACATTAATGTGCCTTCTCATACCTTGCTTCTTCTGTCGGTGTGCTGTCGGTCTGCTGCTGATACTGGTTGGTGTTAGCTTAACTGGGATGCTCCCTCCCGCTCAGTTACGGGCAGTGGCGTACCTCCGTGAATAGGCTGCAGCTTCCCACCTCCGGTCCTCCCACCGGGACTTGCTTCTTTGCCTCTAATCAGCCCATCAGAGTGGCTGGGTAGCTCCGTTCGCGGCCGCAGTTCCTCCGGTCCGGGGGTCTCACAGGGAGAATTCACGCTGCTGCAGCTACGGCGGTGGGAGGGGGGGCGGCGGGATAGGCTAGACCAGAGAGCGGCTGGGCACTTGCTCTTGACCCGGAACCTCGTGGTCTCTCACCCCACGAGGCATCCTCTGGGACGCGCTGTCTCTACACCTCCGCTGGAGCAAGCGCTAGGCTCCTCCCCCGTGCGGACATCACACGCACATCACGCCCGATGACTGACCAGCCAGGTAGTGGTGTTCTTCTGATCCTATTAGTACAGTACCGCAGGCAGCTGCAGTATTTACAAGTTAGTGTAGTGTGTCCTCTGCACAGTGTGCACCTAAAGCTACCTGAAGACAATTGCTGTTGTTCTGCTCCTATTACTACCACAGGCAGGCAGCTACAGTATTTACAGTTAGTGTACTGTGTCCTCTGCACAGTGTGCACCTAAAGCTACCTGAAGGAAATTAGTGGTGTTCTTCTGATCCTATTAATACCACAGGCAGGCAGCTACAGCATTTACAGTTAGTGTAGTGCGTCCTCTGCACAGTGAGCACCTAAAGCTACCTGGACACAATTGCTGATGTTCTGCTCCTATTATTACCACAGACAGCAGCTACAGTATTTACAGTTAGTGCACTGTGTCCTCTGCACAGTGTGCACCTAAAGCTACCTGAGGAAAATTAGTGGTGTTCTTCTGATCCTATTAATACCACAGAAAGGCAGCTACAGTATTTATAGTTAGTGTAGTGCGTCCTCTGCACAGTGTGCACCTAAAGCTACCTGGAGACAATTGCTGTTGTTCTGCTCCTATTAATACCACAGGCAGGTAGCTACAGTATTTACAGTTAGTGTACTGTGTCCTCTGCACAGTGTGTACCTAAAGCTATCTGAAGAAAATTAGTGGTGTTCTTCTGATCCTATTAACACCACAGGCAGGCAGCTACAGCATTTACAGTTAGTGTAGTGTGTCCTCTGCACAGTGTGCACCTAAAGCTACCTGGAGACTAGAGATGAGCCGAACACCCCCCTGTTCGGTTCGCACCAGAACATGCGAACAGGAAAAAAGTTCGCTCGAACACGCGAACACCGTTAAAGTTTATGGGACACGAACATGAATAATCAAAAGTGCTAATTTTAAAGGCTAATATGCAAGTTATTGTCATAAAAAGTGTTTGGGGACCCGGGTCCTGCCCCAGGGGACATGGATCAATGCAAAAAAAAGTTTTTAAAACGGACGTTTTTTCAGGAGCAGTGATTTTAATAATGCCTAAAGTCAAACAATAAAAGTGTAATATCCCTTTAAATTTCGTACCTGGGGGGTGTCTATAGTATGCCTGTAAAGGGGCGCATGTTTCCTGTGTTTAGAACAGTCTGACAGCAAAATTACATTTCGAAGGAAAAAACATTTAAAACTACCCGCGGCTATTGCATTGCCGACAATACACATAGAAGTTCATTGATAAAAACGGCATGGGAATTCCCCACAGGGAAACCCCGAACCAAAATTTTTAAAAAAAAATGACGTGGGAGTCCCCCTAAATTCCATACAAGGCCCTTTAGGTCTGGTATGGATATTAAGGGGAACCCCGGCAAAATTTTTTAAAAAAAAATGATGTGGGGTTCCCCCTAAATTTCATACCAGACCCTTCAGGTCTGGTATGGATTTTAAGGGGAACCCCGCGCCATAAAAAAAAAAAACGGCGTGGGGTTCCCCCAAAAATCCATACCAGACCCTTATCCGAGCACGCAACCTGGCAGGCCGCAGGAAAAGAGGGGGGGCAAGAGTGCGGCCCCCCCCCCTCCTGAACCATACCAGGCCACATGCCCTCAACATTGGGAGGGTGCTTTGGGGTAGCCCCCCAAAACACCTTGTCCCCATGTTGATGAGGACAAGGGCCTCATCCCCACAACCCTGGCCGGTGGTTGTGGGGGTCTGCGGCAGGGGGCTTATCAGAATCTGGAAGGCCCCTTTAACAAGGGGACCCCCAGATCCCGGCCCCCCCCTGTGTGAAATGGTAAGGGGGTACTTACCCCTACCATTTCGCTAAAAAACTGTCAAAAATGTTAAAAATGACAAGAGACAGTTTTTGACAATTCCTTTATTTAAATGCTTCTTCCTTCATCTTCTTCTTCTTCTGGTTCTTCTGGCTCTTCTGGTTCTTCCTCCGGCGTTCTCGTCCAGCATCTCCTCCGTGGCGTCTTCTATCTTCTTCTCCATGGGCCGCTCCGAACCCATGGCATGAGGGGAGGCTCCCGCTCTTCTCTTCATCTTCTTCTTCATCCTCTTCTCTTCTTCCTTCTTCTCTTCTTCTCTTCTTCATTTTCTTCTCCGGGCCGCTCCGCATCCATGCTGTCATGGAGGGAGGCTCCCGCTGTGTGACGGCGTCTCTTCGTCTGACGGCTCTTAAATAACGGGCGGCGGGGCCACCCGGTGACCCCGCCCCCCTCTGACGCACGGTGACTTGACGGGACTTCCCTGTGACGTCACGGGGAATGCCACAGGGAAGTCCCGTCATGTCCCGTGCGTCAGAGGGGGGCGGGGTCACCGGGTGGCCCCGCCCCCGTTATTTAAGAGCCGTCAGACGAAGAGACGCCGTCACACAGTGGGAGCCTCCCTCCATGACAGCATGGATGCGGAGCGGCCCGGAGAAGAAAATGAAAAAGAGAAGAAGAGAAGAAGGAAGAAGAGAAGAGGATGAAGAAGAAGATGAAGAGAAGAGCGGGAGCCTCCCCTCCATGCCATGGGTGCAGAGCGGCCCGAGGAGAAGAAGATAGAAGATGCCGCGGAGGAGATGCTGGACGAGAACGCCGGAGGAAGAACCAGAAGAGCCAGAAGAACCAGAAGAAGATGAAGGAAGAAAGAAGCATTTAAATAAAGGAATTGTCAAAAACTGTCTCTTGTCATTTTTAACATTTTTGACAGTTTTTTAGTGAAATGGTAGGGGTAAGTACCCCCTTACCATTTCACACAGGGGGGGGCCGGGATCTGGGGGTCTCCTTTTTAAAGGGGGCTTCCAGATTCCGATAAGCCCCCCGCCCGCAGACCCCCACAACCACCGGCCAGGGTTGTGGGGATGAGGCCCTTGTCCTCATCAACATGGGGACAAGGTGTTTTGGGGGTCTATCCAAAAGCACCCTCCCAATGTTGAGGGCATGTGGCCTGGTACGGTTCAGGAGGGGGGGGGGCGCACTCTCGTCCCCCCCTCTTTTCCTGCGGCCTGCCAGGTTGCGTGCTCGGATAAGGGTCTGGTATGGATTTTTAGGGGGACCCCATGCCGTTTTTTTTTTTTTTTTGGCGCGGGGTTCCCCTTAAAATCCATACCAGAACTGAAGGGTCTGGTATGGAATTTAGGGGGAACCCCACATCATTTTTTTTTTAAATTTTGGCCGGGGTTCCCCTTAATATCCATACCAGACCTGAAGGGCCTAGTATGGAATTTAGGGGGTCTCCCACGTCATTTTTTTATTTTTATTTTGGTTCGGGGTTGCCCTGTGGGGAATTCCCATGCCGTTTTTATCAATGAACTTCTATGTGTATTGTCGACAATGCAATAGCCGCGGGTAGTTTTAAATGGCTTTTTTTCCTTCGAAATGTAATTTTACTGCTCTAAACACAGGAAACATGCGCCCCTTTACAGGCATACTATAGACACCCCCCAGGTACGAAATTTAAAGGGATATTACACTTTTATTGTTTGACTTTAAGCATTATTAAAATCACTGCTCCTGAAAAAAGGCCGTTTTTAAAACTTTTTTTGCATTGATCCATGTCCCCTGGGGCAGGACCCAGGTCCCCAAACACTTTTTATGACAATAACTTGCATATAAGCCTTTAAAATTAGAACTTTTGATTTCTCCCATAGACTTTTAAAGGGTGTTCCGCAGCATTCGAATTTGCCGCGAACACCCCAAATTGTTCGCTGTTCGGCGAACTTGCGAACAGCCAATGTTCGAGTCGAACATGAGTTCGACTTGAACTCGAAGCTCATCCCTACTGGAGACAATTGCTGTTGTTCTGCTCCTATTAATACCACAGGCAGGCAGCTACAGTATTTACAGTTAGTGTACTGTGTCCTCTGCACAGTGTGCACCTAAAGCTACCTGAATAAAATTGGTGGTGTTCTTCTGATCCTATTAATACCACAGGCAGGCAGCTACAGTATTTACAGTTAGTGTACTGCGTCCTCTGCACAGTGTGCACTTAAAGCTACCTGAAGACAATTGCTGGTGTTCTCATACTAATAATACTACAGGCAGGCAGTTGATTCTGCTAGCTGCAGTATCAGTATATATATACATCCCAGCTTTGTGCAGCTACATCTCACTGCAGGCCATTAGTATGTCTGGAAGGCCAACAAGGAGAGGCAGACAGTCACAAGCCAATAAAAGAGGGCAAGCAAGCTCTGTGTCTAGAGGCAACAGTGCTGGTCGTGGCCCACGGCCACATGCATCCTCATCAGCACGTGGCCGTGGGACAAGCTTGTCCTTTTTTTGGCAGCTGGCCATGTTGAGCCGCAACATGCGGAAGACTTGGTAGAGTGGATGACCAAGCCGTCCTCATCCTCCTCATCCTCTCTCACCCAGGCTCAGGGTACTTTGTCTGGCAAAGCAGCTGCCGACGCGGCCTCTTCCCTCGGCTCAATGGCATCAGTCACTCCTTCCCTAGCCCCACCATGTCCTCCTGAGGAGTCCCCCGAACTGTTTGACAGCAGTATTAGGTACATGCTCCAGCAGGATGCCCAGCATTTTGAAGGCTCCAATGATGGTACCCAGCTAGAGGAAGGCAGTAACGTGAGCCCAGAGAGAGTGGGTACCCAAGAAGGACAGCAATCTAGGAGTCATGTTCCCCCAGCTGTAACATACTGCCAGCTGTGCTCCAGTGATGAGGAGGGAGGGGATGATGAGGTCACTGACTCCACATGGGTGCCTGATAGGAGAGAGGAGGAGGAGGAGGCACATCACCAACGAGGCAGGATGCCCTCCAGGGGCCAGCTTAAGGGCAGCATACTGACTGCATCACACCGCAGAGCTCCGCATGTACAGGGCGCTGCTGTCTCTGTGTTATTCCAAAAGTTCTTTCGTGTGGGCCTTTTTTGAGATGAGTGCATCAGATCCCACCGCTGCTATTTGAAACATATGTCTCAAGCGTATCTCTTGTGACCAAAACATCTCCCACTTGGGCACCACATGCTTGACCAGACATATGTTGACCTGCCATGCAGTTTGTTGGCAAGTGTACCTAAAAGACCCTAACCAAAGAACAAAGAGGACCTCTCCTTGTTCCTCATCAGCTGAGATCTCCAACCCCACTATACCTTCAGTCCTCTCTGAGACCTGCATTGGGAGGAATGAAGGTGCAGAATTAGGTGTGTCACAGCCAAGTACTTGGGGGCAATCTGCTATCGGTACACCAATGTAAGATTGTACCAGGCAAATTTCCCTGCCCCAGCTGCTGCACCACCGAAAGAAGTTCGCTACCAGCCATCCACATGCCCAGCGGTTGAATGCTAGCTTGGCTAAATTGCTAGCACTTTAACTGCTGCCTTTTCAGTTGGTAGACTCTGCCCCCTTCCGTGAGTTTGTGGAATGTGCGGTACCTCAGTGGCAGGTTCCCAAATGCCACTTTTTCTCACAGAAGGCGATTCTGGCTCTCTACCAGCATGTGGAAGGCAATGTCTTGGCCTCGCTGGACAGGGCGGTCAGCGGTAAGGTGCATATTACCGCTGATTCATGGTCCAGCAGGCATGGACAGGGACATTACCTTATCTTTCACCGCGCAATGGGTGACTCTTCTGGCAGCTGGGAAGGATGTAGGACAGGGTGCAGTAGTGTTGGAGGTTGTTCTGCCACCACGCCTCCAAAATACTACTAGTGGTGATTCTGCCACACCTCTCTCCTCCACCCCCTCCACTTCTTCTTCCTCCATGGCCTCTTCCTGTGTGGATTTGACTTCGAAACCAGCGGTGCTCCGTAGGCGTTCAAGGGGCTACGCAAGCACGCAGGCCAAAAGATGCCATGCGGTGCTTGAGCTGGTGTGCTGGGGGGACAGGAGCCACACTGGGGCAAATATTCTGTCAGCTCTGCAGGGGCATGTTCAGAGGTGGTTGACGCCATGCCAGCTTAAGGCAGGTATGGTAGTTTGCGACAATGGCACCAACCTCCTCTCCGCCCTCCGACAGGGACAACTGACCCATGTGCCCTGTTTGGCTCACATCCTTAACTTGGTGGTGCAGGCCAGGTACCCGGGCTTACAGGATGTCCGGAGGCAGGCCAGGAAAGTCTGTGTGCTTTTCTGCAGGTCATATAATGCCAGTGCTCGGCTGGCTGACCTCCAAAAGGAATTGAACCTGCCCAAGAAACGCCTAATCTGTGACATGCCCACCAGGTGAAACTCAATGCTGCAGCGGCTGCACACACAGCAGAGGGCCATCAATGAGTACCTGTGTGACTATCGCACCAGGACAGGGTCAGGGGAGCTTTTTTTTTTCCCCACGCCAGTGGGCCATGATCAGGGATGCATGCACTGTCCTGTCACCATTTGAGGAGGTCACGAGGATGGTGAGCAGTGACAGTGCACGCATCAGTGACACTGTCCCCCTTGTCCACCTGTTGGAGCACACGCTGCGTGGAATAATGGACAGGGCACTTGTGGCAGAACAGAGGCAGGAAGAGGAGGGCTTCCTTACCTCTCAAGGCCCCCTTTATCCAGACAGTGTTCCTGCATGCCCGCCGATCACACAGGATGAGGACGAGGAGGAGGAGGAAGAGAGGGATTGTGTCAGCATGGAGGTGAAGCCTGGCACTCAGCATCAGCAGCAGTCTTTAAGGGATCATTTTCAGTCCCAAGAAACCCATGGACTTGTACGTGGCTGGGAGTAGGTGGCTGCGGATCATGTCGTCCTTAGTGACCCAGAGGACTCCGGACCGAATGCCTCAGCAAACCTACGCTCCATGGCCTCCCTGATCCTGCAAAGCCTGCGGAAGGATCCTCGTATTCGTGGTATCAAGGAGAGGGATCAATACTGGCTGGCAACCCTCCTTGATCCATGTTACAAGGGTAAGGTTGTGGACCTTATCTTGCCATCGCAGAGGGAGCAGAGGATGAAACATATTCGGGAGGCCTTGCAGAAAGGTCTGTGCAACACGTTCCCAGAGACTGGGAGGTTACAAACTCCTGTTCCTGGACAACGTGTTGCTGAGGCTTCGGTCAGTCAAAGAAGGAGCGGTGGAGAAAGTGGCCATCTGACTGATGCGTTCAGACAATTTTTTAGTCCACAGCCCTAAGGTATGATCGGTTCCACCAACCATCGCCAGCGTCTGTTTTACATGGTGCAGGAATACCTAGGGGCAAGATCTGACTTGGACACCTTTCCCACCGAAAATCCTCTGGGTTACTGGGTCTTGAGGATGGATCACTGGCCAGAGCTTGCACAGTATGCAATTGAGCTACTGGCCTGTCCTGCATCCAGCGTTCTTTCAGAACGCACATTCAGTGCTACATACATAGCTACATAGTTACATAGTAGGTGAGGTTGAAAAAAGACACAAGTCCATCAGTCCAACCTATGTGTGTGATTATGTGTCAGTATTACATTACATATCCCTGTATGTTGCGGTCATTCAGGTGATTATCTAATAGTTTCTTGAAGCTATCAATGCTCCCTGCTGAGACCACCGCCTGTGGAAGGGAATTCCACATCCTTGCCGCTCTTACAGTAAAGAACCCTCTACGTAGTTTAAGGTTAAACCTCTTTTCTTCTAATTGTAATGAGTGGCCACGAGTCTTATTAAACTCTCTTCTGCAAAAAAGTTTTATCCCTATTGTGGGGTCACCAGTACAGTAACTGCTGCTGCTGGAGGTTTTGTAACCAATCACAGGGTGCGCCTGTCCACCGACTCGGTCGATCGACTGACCTTCATAAAAATGAATCAATCTTGGATTACCACCAGCTACCAAGCACCTGATGCTGATGTAACCGAATATTTTTTTTTTGAAATGTCAGATGCCTTCAAGACTGCTGAAGCTGAGTGACTATCCTGTTATCTTCTTTCTCCTCTATGATCATGCTAATAGCTTGTAAGAATATTTTTGGTTTTGGGCGCCGCCACCAGTGGCTAAGGCCCAATTTTTCAGCCCCTGTTTAACCCTGTTTTTGATGCAATATTTTGCAAGGAGGGTTCATTGCTGCACTCAATTAGAGTATTTGTAAGGGGTTGCAGTGTTGTGGCACCAGCACCAGTGCCTAAGGCCCAATTTTTCAGCCCCTGTTTGACAGGGGCATGTAATTACAATTTTTGATGCAATACTTTGCAGCAGGGCTCGTTCCTGCACTCCAACTAGAGTATCTGTGAGGAGTTGCAGTGTTGTGGCACAGCACCAGTGCCTGAGGACCAATTTTTCAGCCCCTGTTTGACAGGGGCATGTAATTACAATTTTTGATGCAATACTTTGCAGCAGGGCTCGTTCCTGCACTCCAACTAGAGTATCTGTGAGGAGTTGCAGTGTTGTGGCACAGCACCAGTGCCTAAGGCCCAATTTTTCAGCCCCTGTTTAACAGAGGCGTGTAATTACAATTTTTGATGCAGGAGGTCTCATTCCTGCGCTCCAACTAGAGTATCTGTGAGGGGTTGCAGTGTTGTTGTACCAGTGCCTAAGGCCCAATTTTTCTGCCCCTGTTCAACAGGGACATGTAATTACAATTCTTGATCTAAAATTTTCACAGCAGGGCCAGTTTCTGCGCCCACAAAAGAGTAACTGTGAGGACTTACAGTGTTGTGGCACCAGCACCACCACCAAAGGCCCAGTTTTGCTGGCCCTGTTCAACAGGGGCATGTAATTACAATTCTTGATCTAATATTTCACAGCAGAGCCCATTCCTGCGCCCACCAAGAGTAATTGTGAGGGCTTACAATGTTGTGGCAACACCAACACCTAAGGCCCCAATTTCTGCAGAGTATATAGGGCAGGCCCCTACTTTCAAACATCCAACTTACAAACGACTCCTACTTGCACAGGGCAGGAGACAACAGGAAGTGAGATGAAATCTACCCCTAGGAAGGGAAATTCTCTCCTGTAAGTGTTAATATGGGAAAAACGTGTCTCCTTTCCACTGATGCTTTATCATCAATCCTTGTTTCACTAAAACACCCAAATTGTCAAAAAATATTTGTCATTGGGACAGAAAGTGAGGTAAAATCTTCTGAAGAGGTGCACAGACAGCAAAACAAATGTCACAGGGGTTATAACCCTTCCCTATGTTTTCCAAAAAGCTTAAAAATAGATTTTTTGGCTGGAGCTACACTTTAAAAATGTACCAGTTCAAAATTACAAACAGATTCTACTTAACAAAAAACCTACAGTCCCTGTCTTGTTTGCACCGCCTGTATACTGCTGTTTAGAGGGCCTGGGGCCCCACGCCTTTCCTTTTTTTAATTTGGGTGCGGGGTTCCCCTTAATATCCATACAAGACTCAAAGGGCCTGGTTATGGACTGGGGGGGGGGTACCCATGCCGTTTGTCTCACTGATTTTCATCCATATTACCGGGACCAGACATTACATTAAAGCTGTAAGCAGTTTTAAATGACTTTTACTACTTTAAAAATGTCATTTTGTGCAGGGACTGTTCTAAGCACGGGAGACACGCGCCACTTTACAGGCATACTATAGACACCCCCCAGGTACGATATTTAAAGGAATATTTCACCTTTTTTCTCACTTTAAGCATCATTAAAATCACTGCTCCCGAAAAAAACGGCCATTTTTAAAACTTTTTTTTGCATTGATACATGTCCCCTGGGGCAGGACCCAGGTCCCCAAACCCTTTTTAAGACAATACCATGCAAACTAGCCTTTAAAATGAGAACTTTTGATTTTGAACGTTCAAGTCCCATAGACTTCAATAGGGTTCTAAAGTTTGTGCAAATTTTTGGTCCGTTCGCAGGTTCTGGTGCGAACCGAACCGGGGGGGGTGTTCGGCTCATCCCTAATCAGGAACACTGTTGCTGAATGCACTGGTCTGGTGACAGTAGGACTGGTGTGGTAACAATCAAAGACACAGTTGCTGGCTTACACTGATGTGGTGACACTGCAACTGATGTGACAGTGATAAGGACCACTTGCTAGAATACACTTGTCTGTTGACACTCGGACAGGTGTGGTGGTGTTTAGGGACACAGTAACTGGTGTGGTGGTGATTAGAGAAAATATGACTGGTGTGGCAGTAATCAAGAACATTGTAACTTGTGTGGCAGTGATCAAGCACACTGAAACTGATGCTGCAGTGCATAGGGACACTGTGAGTGGGTGTTGGTGATTAGGGACACTGACTGGTGCAGCAGTGAATAGGGACAATGGCTCTCAGCACTGACATGCAGTGATATTGGAGCAGTAAGCCATTGTAAATGATCATGCCACAGCAGAACAATGTCATCATGGCAGCACTGCACTTTCCCATGCCATGGTACATAAAAAATATTTTGTGGTGATTAGGGAAGGGACAATATGACTGGTGTGGTGGTAATCTGGGACACTGTAACTGGTGTAGTGGTGATTAGGGGCAATATCACTGGTGTGGCAGTGATTAGGGACAATATGACTGGTGTGGCAGTGATCAGGGACACTGTGACTGGTGCAGTGGTGCTTTTGGACACTGTAAGTGGGTGGCAGTGATTAGGGACACTGACTGATGCAGCATTGGTTAGAGACACTGACTGGTGTGGCAGTGATTAGGGATACTGACTCACAGCACAGGTCTAGAGACTTTGTACTGCTGTGGTGGTGATCAGAGACAATAACTGGCAGTGCTGACATACAGTGATATAAGAGCAGCCATCCATTGTACATGATCATTGCAAAAGCAGTACAATGTCAACACTGCGGCACTTGCTCTGGTGGCAGTATGTAAAAAAAAATTAAACATTTTTAATATTTTTTTTATAATTTTTTTCACTACTTTTTTACATACTGTTACTGCTCTGGGGGTGTTCAAAAAATATTTTTACACTATGATTGCTTATTCAATGATAAACACAGTTTAAGCAATCTGTCTTTACCTGTGTTTGGCACCCTTTCATGATTCTATTGTTTATTATTGTGATTAGGGATGAGCCGAACACCCCCCGGTTCGGTTCGCACCAGAACCTGCGAACGGACCGAAAGTTCGCACAAACGTTAGAACCCCATTGACGTCTATGGGACTCGAACGTTCGAAATCAAAAGTGCTCATTTTAAAGGCTAATTTGCATGGTATTGTCCTAAAAAGGGTTTGGGGACCCGGGTCCTACCCCAGGGGACATGTATCAATGCAAAAAAAACTTTTAAAAACGGCCGTTTTTTCGGGAGCAGTGATTTTAATGATGCTTAAAGTAAAAAAAAAAAAGTGAAACATTCCTTTAAATATCGTACCTGGGGGGTGTCTATAGTATGCCTGTAAAGTGACGCGTGTTTCCCGTGTTTAGAACAGTCCCTGCACCAAATGTCATTTTTAAAGGAAAAAATCTCATTTAAAACTGCTTGCGGGTTTAATGTCATGTTGGGTCATGGCAATATGGATGAAAATCAGTGAGACAAACGGCATGGGTACCCCCCAGTCCATTACCAGGCCCTTTGGGTCTTGTATGGATATTAAGGGGAACCCCGCACCCAAATTAAAATAAGGAAAGGCCCTATATACTCTGAACAGCAGTATACAGGCGGTGCAAACAAGACAGGGACTGTAGGTTTGTTGTTAAGTAGAATCTCTTTTTAACGTGTTTAGCTCCAGCCAAAAAATCTTTTTTAAGCTTTTTGGAAAACATAGGGAAGGGTTATCACCCCTGTGACATTTCTTTTGCTGTCTTTCCTCCTCTTCAGAAGATTTCACCTCACTTTTTGTCCCAATGAAAAATGTTTTTTGAAAATTTGGGTTTTTTGTGGAACAAGGATTGGAGAGCATCAGTGGAAAGGAGAAATTGTTTTCCCATATTAACTCTTACAGGAGAGAATTTCCCTTCCTAGGGGTAGATTTCATCTCACTTCCTGTTGTCTCCTTCCGTTTGCAAGTAGGAGTCGTTTGTAAGTTAGATGTTTGAAAGTAGGGTCCTGCCCTATATACTCAGCAGAAATTTGGGCCTTAGGTGTTGCTGTGGCCACAACACTGTAAGCCCTCACAGGGCCCTGCTGTGAAATATTAGATCAAGAATTGTAATTACATGCCCCTGTTGAACAGGAGCTGAAAAATTAGGCCTTAGGCACTGGTGCTGGTGACACAACACTGCAACCCCTCACAGACACTCTAGTTGGAACGCAGGAACGAGCCCTGCTGCAAAGTATTGCATCAAAAATTGTAATTACACGCCCCTGTTAGACAGGGGCAGAAAAATTGGGCCTTAGGCACTGGTGCTGGTGCCACAACACTGCAACCCCTCACAGACACTCTAGTTGGAATGCAGGAACGAGCCCTGCTGCAAAGTATTGCATCAAAAATTGTAATTACACGCCCCTGTTAGACAGGGGCAGAAAAATTGGGCCTTCGGCACTGGTGCTGGTGCCACAACACTGCAACCCCTCACAGACACTCTAGTTGGAATGCAGGAACGAGCCCTGCTGCAAAGTATTGCATCAAAAATTGTAATTACACGCCCCTGTTAGACAGGGGCAGAAAAATTGGGCCTTAGGCACTGGTGCTGGTGCCACAACACTGCAACCCCTCACAGACACTCTAGTTGGAATGCAGGAACGAGCCCTGCTGCAAAGTATTGCATCAAAAATTGTAATTACACGCCCCTGTTAGACAGGGGCAGAAAAATTGTGCCTTAGGCACTGGTGGTGGCGCCCAGAACCAAAAATGTTCTTACAAGCTATCAGCGTGATGATTGAGGAGGAAGAGGATAATTACTCAGGGATAGTCACTCAGCATCAGCATAGGCAGTCTTTGAAGGGATCTGAGATTTCAAAAAAAATTATTCGGTTACATCAGCATCAGGTGCTTGGTAGCTGGTGGTGATCCAAGACTGATTCATTTTTATGAAGGTCAGCTGATCGACCGAGTCGGTGGACAGACGCACCCTGTGATCGGTTACCACGCCTCCAGCAGCACTGAATGTGCGTTCCGAAAGAACGCTGGATGCAGGACAGGCCAGTAGCTCAATAGCATACTGTGCAAGCTCTGGCCAGTGATCCATCCTCAAGACCCAGTAACCCAGAGGATTTTCGGTGGGAAAGGTGTCCAAGTCTGATCTTGCCCCTAGGTATTCCTGCACCATGTAAAACAGATGCTGGCGATGGTTGCTGGAACCGATCATACCTTGGGGCTGCGGACCAAAAAATTGTCTGAACGCATCGGTCAGACGGCCACGTTCTCCACCGCTCCTTCTTTGACTGACCGAAGCCTCAGCAACACGTTGTCCAGAAACAGGAGTTTGTAACCTCCCAGTCTCTGGGAACGTGTTGCACAGACCTTTCTGCAAGGCCTCCCGAAGATGTTTCATCCTCTGCTCCCTCTGCGATGGCAAGATAAGGTCCGCAACCTTACCCTTGTAACGTGGATCAAGGAGGGTTGCCAGCCAGTATTGGTCCTTCTCCTTGATACCACGAATACGAGGATCCTTACGCAGGCTTTGCAGGATCAGGGAGGCCATGCAGCGTAGGTTTGCTGAGGCATTCGGTCCGGAGTCCTCTGGGTCACTAAGGACGACAACGTCCGCAGCCACCTCCTCCCAGCCACGTACAAGTCCATGTGTTTCTTGGGACTGATCCCTTAAAGACTGCTGCTGATGCTGAGTGCCAGGCTCCACCTCCATACTGACACAATCTTCCTCCTCCTCCTCCTCGTCCTCTTTCTGTGTGATCGGCGGTCACGCAGGAACACTGTCTGGATAAAGGGGGCCTTGAGAGCTAAGGAAGTCCTCCTCTTCCTGCCTCTGTTCTGCCTCAAGTGCCCTGTCCATTATTCCACGCAGCGTGTGCTCCAACAGGTGGACAAGGGGGACAGTGTCACTGATGCATGCACTGTCACTGCTCACCATCCTCGTGGCCTCCTCGAATGGTGACAGGACAGTGCATGCATCCCTGATCATGGCCCACTGGCATGGGGAAAAAAAAACAAGCTCCCCTGACCCTGTCCTGGTGCCATAGTCGCACAGGTACTCATTGATGGCCCTCTGCTTCGTGTGCAGCCACTGCAGCATGGCCAACGTTGAGTTCCACCTGGTGGGCATGTCACAGATTAGGCGGTTCTTGGGCAGGTTAAACTCCTTTTGGAGGTCCGTCAGCCGAGCACTGGCATTATATGACCGGCAGAAATGCACACAGACATTCCTGGCCTGCCTCAGGACATCCTGTAAGCCCGGGTACCTGCCCAAGAACCGCTGAACCACCAAGTTAAGGACGTGAGCCAAACAGGGCACATGGGTCATTTGTCCCTGTCGGAGGGCAGAGAGGAGGTTGGTGCCATTGTCGCAAACCACCATTCCTGCCTTAAGTTGGCGTGGCGTCAACCACCTCTGAACCTGCCCCTGCAGAGCTGACAGAACCTCTGCCCCAGTGTGGCTCCTGTCCCCCAAGCACACCAGCTCAAGCACCGCATGGCATCTTTTGGCCTGCGTACTTGCGTAGCCCCTTGAACGACTACGGAGCACCGCTGGTTCCGAGGAAGAGGCCATGGAGGAAGAAGAAGAGGAGGGGGTGGAGGAGAGAGGTGTGTCACAATCAGCATTTTGGAGGCGTGGTGGCGGAACAACCTCCAACACTACTGCACCTTGTCCTGCATCCTTCCCAGCTGCCAGCAGAGTCACCCAATGCGCCGTGAAACTTAGGTAACGTCCCTGTCCATGCCTGCTGGACCATGAGTCAGCGGTAATATGCACCTTACCGCTGACTGCCCTGTCCAGCGAGGCATGGACATTGCCTTCCACATGCCGGTAGAGAGCCGGAATCGCCTTCCGTGAGAAAAAGTGGCGTTTGGGTACCTGCCACTGAGGAACCGCACATTCCACAAACTCACGGAAGGGGGCAGAGTCTACCAACTGAAAAGGCAGCAGTTGAAGTGCTAGCAATTTTGCCAAGCTAGCATTCAACCGCTGGGCATGTGGATGGCTGGGAGCAAACTTCTTTCGGCGGTGCAGCAGCTGGGGCAGGGAAATTTGCCAGGTACAATCTGACGTCGGTGTACCAAAAGCAGATTGCCCACAAGTACTTGGCTGTGACACACCTAATTCTACACCCTCATTTCTCTCACTGCAGGTCTCAGAGAGGACTGGAGGTCTAGTGGGGTTGGAAATCTCAGCTGATGAGGAGCAAGGAGAGATCCTCTTTGTTCTTTGGTGTGGGTCTTTTAGATACGCTTGCCAACGAACTGCATGGCAGGTCAACATATGTCTGGTCAAGCATGTGGTACCCAAGCGGGAGATGTTTTGGCCACGTGAGATACGCTTGAGACATATGTTGCAAATAGCAGCGGTGCGATCTGATGCACTCAAAAAAGGCCCACACCAAAGAACTTTTTGAATAACGCGCAGAGACTGCAGCGCCCTGCACATGTGGAGCTTTGGGGTGTGATGCAGTCAATGTGCTGCCCTTAGGCTGGCCCCTGGAGGGCATCCTGCCTCGTTGGTGATGTGCCGCCTCCTCCTCCTCCTCCTCCTCCTCCTCCTCCTCTCTCCTATCAGGCACCCACGTTGAGTCAGTGACCTCATCATCCCCTCCCTCCTCATCACTGGAGCAAACCTGGCAGTATGCTGCAGCAGCGGGAGCATGACTGCCAGATTGCTGTCCTTCTTGGGCACCCCCTCTGTCCGTGCTCATGTTACTGCCTTCATCGAGCTCAGTATCATCATCAGAGCCTTCCAAACGCTGGGCATCCTCCTGGAGCATGTACCCAACACTGTGGTGAAACAGTTCGAGGGACTCCTCAGGAGGACATGGTGGAGCTAGGGAAGGAGTCACTGATGACATTGAGCTGAGGGAAGAGGCCGCTACTTTGCCAGACAAAGCACCCTGGGCATGGGTGAGAGAGGATGAGGAGGATGAGGATGGCTTGGTCATCCACTCGACCAAGTCTTCCGCATGTTGCGGCTCAACACGGCCAGCTGCCGAAAAAAAGGCCAAGCGTGTCCCATGGCCACGTGCTGATGAGGATGCACCGTCTCCACGATCAGCACTAGACACAGAGCCTGCTTGCCCTCTCTTATTGGCTTGTGACTGTCTGCCTCTCCTTCTTGGCCTTCCAGACATACTAATGGCCTGTAGCTGCACTAAGCTGGGATAGAACACCAGTAATTTTCTTCAGGTAGCTTTATATACTGTAACCAGACAAGCCTGCCTGTCAGTAGGAAGATAACAGGAACGGATCTAGCTGAACACTGTGAGCAGGACGCACTGTACTAAATGTAAATAGTCTAGCTGCCTGACCGTGGTACTAATAGGATCAAATAGAACACCAGTAATTTTCTTCAGGTAGCTTTATATACTGTAACCAGACAAGCCTGCCTGTCAGTAGGAAGATAACAGGAACGGATCTAGCTGAACACTGTGAGCAGGACGCACTGTACTAAATGTAAATAGTCTAGCTGCCTGACCGTGGTACTAATAGCATCAAATAGAACACCAGTAATTTTCTTCAGGTAGCTTTATATACTGTAACCAGACAAGCCTGCCTGTCAGTAGGAAGATAACAGGAACGGATCTAGCTGAACACTGTGAGCAGGACGCACTGTACTAAATGTAAATAGTCTAGCTGCCTGACCGTGGTACTAATAGGATCAAATAGAACACCAGTAATTTTCTTCAGGTAGCTTTATATACTGTAACCAGACAAGCCTGCCTGTCAGTAGGAAGATAACAGGAACGGATCTAGCTGAACACTGTGAGCAGGACGCACTGTACTAAATGTAAATAGTCTAGCTGCCTGACCGTGATACTAATAGGATCAAATAGAACACCAGTAATTTTCTTCAGGTAGCTTTATATACTGTAACCAGACAAGCCTGCCTGTCAGTAGGAAGATAACAGGAACGGATCTAGCTGAACACTGTGAGCAGGACGCACTGTACTAAATGTAAATAGTCTAGCTGCCTGACCGTGGTACTAATAGGATCAAATAGAACACCAGTAATTTTCTTCAGGTAGCTTTATATACTGTAACCAGACAAGCCTGCCTGTCAGTAGGAAGATAACAGGAACGGATCTAACTGAACACTGTGAGCAGGACGCACTGCACTAAATGTAAATAGTCTAGAAGATAACAGGAACGGATCTAGCTGAACACTGTGAGCAGGACGCACTGCACTAAATGTAAATAGTCTAGAAGATAACAGGAACGGATCTAGCTGAACACTGTGAGCAGGACGCACTGCACTAAATGTAAATAGTCTAGAAGATAACAGGAACGGATCTAGCTGAACACTGTGAGCAGGACGCACTGCACTAAATGTAAATAGTCTAGAAGATAACAGGAACGGATCTAGCTGAACACTGTGAGCAGGACGCACTGCACTAAATGTAAATAGTCTAGAAGATAACAGGAACGGATCTAGCTGAACACTGTGAGCAGGACGCACTGCACTAAATCTAAATAGTCTAGAAGATAACAGGAACAGATCTAGCTGAACACTGTGAGCAGGACGCACTGCACTAAATGTAAATAGTCTAGAAGATAACAGGAACGGATATAGCTGAACACTGTGAGCAGGACGCACTGCACTAAATGTAAATAGTCTAGAAGATAACAGGAACGGATCTAGCTAAACTGAATACAGTGTATATATATATATATATATGCAACACCTGGGATGCATATATATACACAATACACTGTAAGTGCAGCTAACTGACTGACTGTTCTGCCTAATCTATCTAACTCAAATGAAATGACACTGTCTCTCTCTCTCTCTATCTCTCAGCACACCGGAACACACACTACACAGGGCCGCCGTGCAGGCGGCCTTATATAGTGTGGGGCGTGTACTAAATCCCCTGAGCCATAATTGGCCAAAGCCTCCTTGGCTTTGGCCAATTACGGCTCTCTGTTCAGGCGGCTCTGTGATTGGCCAAGCATGCGGGTCATAGTGCATGCTTGGCCAATCATCAGCCAGCAATGCACTGCGATGCCGCAGTGAATTATGGGCCGTGACGCGCCACACGAATTTGGCGCAAACGGCCCATATCGTTCGCAATTCGACGAACGGTCGAACAGCCAATGTTCGAGTCGAACATGGGTTCGACTCGAACACGAAGCTCATCCCTAATTGTGATTGATGTGATTGGCTACATCTATCACATGGTACAGGGGTGCTGTGATTGGCCCTGTACCAAGTGGTCACTGTGATTAATCACAGAGATTACAGTAGTAAACAATGGCATCATGAATGACAGCCATTAATACTTCTTTTCACATAATTGCTGTGATTGGTCACAGCGATCACATGGTACCAGGGGCAATCACAGTGGCTCGGTACCATGATTAGTGATCTTCTGTGTTGGGTGGCCTGAGGCCACGCAGAATCGGCAGAAGTGGGAAGACGCATAGATGCACATACGCATATGTGCAGTGGCTGGGCAGAACATGGTTAAGCACATGTAAAAGTTTTGTTGTTTGCAGCCTAGCTATGTGTTTACTGTAAGCTAAGACATTTTAAACATAACCAATAACCTAACCCTTACTCTTAACCTAACGCCTAAAGTGCAAACTTAACACTAGCCCAGCCCCTATAACACTTCAAAAAACCTGAAACCTAACCCTAAGCTTAAGCCACAAACATAAACTAAATCCTTATCCCTGACCTAATCCATTTACCAAATTCTAAAACCCTAACACCACTTGTTCTATAAGGCAGCACGCATGCTCAGAAACGCGTTGCACCTTTGTGACGTCATTGCCCCACGCTGCTCTGCCCCGTGCTCTCCAAGCCTCATTTTGGAACATCCACTGCACGGCCATCTTTCCATTCACGTGTATAGGAAGGACTGTTTGTATACCTGCAGTGCTATGAGCGAGGGCCTCTGAGAGTTCACCACCCTCTTGGGATATCCACAGGAGGAACTGTGACCTGGCTTTCCATCCTGCTCATGGGATGTTTCATCTACAGATGTGCTTGCTTTTATCTTCACTCATGTGAGTTGCCATTTGTCTATTACTATTAAAAGTTTTACAATTTCTAGAGGCGCCTCTCTTCCTTGTCATTCTCAGCTTCTCAGGAAATTTTTGCTTCTATTCCAATCTGGTGGCAGCCCTAAGTACACGGATCCTTTCACTTTTTTAATATTATATGGACTAACTTATGGACTTTAGTACACATTTGAGTTACACATGTATTGCACCTTTTACTTGTTTATTTTTAGTTCAATATACTTACTGTGGTTGATTTACTTAAGGCATATAGTAGACGGTGCACTTTAGAAGTACAGTTACACTCATGTTAGAGTTTAGTGAATGTGGTGAAACTTCACTTTGTAAAGAATCCAAAATCAGGTACAAGGAAAAGGAGCATCCCCACATTACTTTGGGGAAGATTAGTGCAACTGTACTTGCAAAGTGCACAGTCTATTTGCCTTTAGTAAATCAACCCCTCTTTGTTTTGCACCTCTGCTGGGAGTTACTAATCTGAAGTCAACAATCTGTCTATAACATTATATACTGCAAATAGAAAACAGATAAACAGTTCTATAACTAGATTAATGGGATAACAGAGAAGATAAGTAGGAAAATACTGACAGACAGCAAGCACTCTACGATATTTTTCTCAAATTGATGAATCTTTTTCATTCTATGCTCACAAAAGCCAAGTTACAAATTACATTTTTTTAACTGCTTTGTCTGCAACCCACATTTAGGAACAAAGCTCAGAAAACATTTCATAGCAGTAGAAAGAATTTTGCCCTAGATAATAATCACATATCTGATTACAATCAATAGCTATGTTTTAACTTCATTCTTATTACTTTGTTTTAAAGTGGTTGTTAAGCCACTATAATCTATTCATGTCATCCCCTCTGTTATATAACAATATATGTCCCAGTGTCTGATCTTAAAAAAAAAAGCAGATTCTACATTATATCAGAGCATCTCCCGGCGCTTACGTAACTCCTTGGCTCTCACCGTTCCCCAGGTTACAGCTATAGTGGGCGGGGCCGAGAACTCCCGCTGATGTCAGCTGGTTAGGAGGGAAGGATATAGAGACGCGAAGAGTCACGACAGTGCCGGAGGATGCTCTGGTATAAGGTATAATCTGCATTTTTTATATAGATCAGACACTGGGACACATATTGTTATATAACAGAGGTGATGGCATGAATATATTATACTTTTTAAAGCAGCAGGAGGGGAGGGGGGAGAGGATGGAGGAGAGGACAGAGAAGGACAGAGCAGGGCTGCAGATGACGGAGGCACGTAAAACTGACCACAGTGTCAGGGCTCAGCAGCCAGGATAAACCGTGATCAGTTTAAATGGGGAGGGCAGAAACAGAAAGGATCAGACAGGTATTTTTTTTTTTTTTTTAAATCTTGATCTTTATTGAAAGGTTATTTTAATATAGATAGTATCAAACAGAAAAAAGAAAAAAAATGCATTTAATGCCAGCGGTCACAAATTTGAAATTGGATCAAGCAAAAGGAGGCATTAATTCAACATTCTAGAAGTGTACATAAATTTAGAACAGCAAGTGACGTTTATGCTATAACTCAAAATACTGTATGTTTAGTACCAGAACTCATACATACGGATAACAAAGAAAAGACAAAAGTGAATCTTAAGAAATAAGAGAGCTAGTGATGTTGATCAGGGGAGGATAGGTATTTCCTCAGCAGACAGAATTTAAGGTTTCGGAGATGGACTTTGGATGGTGGAAGTTTGAGCCGGTAGAGGTCACAATGTGACCGTGTTTCTTTTGTCCATAGTCCTGCATGCCCACTTTTTGTTGTAATTGGGTATTTTTGCCTTGGAGTCTTGCAAACATTTGTTTGAGGGTAGCATGTGTATTTTGAAAATTGACGGCTGTAATGGAGGAAGGAGGATTAGCTGACCTCCAGGCACTCGCCAGAGCTCTTCTAGCTGCTATTAAGGTGTGAGTAATGAAGACATAGAATTTGCTTGGCCATTTTTCTAGGCCAATGCCGAAAAGAGCTGTTTCTGGAAGCAACGTTAGTTTATCTTGGTGATAGAAGAGATGAGATTGGATATTTCATTCCAGAAAGATGTAATTTTCGGGTAGTACCACCATATATGTCTAATGGAACCCTACGCACCCACACTTCCTCCAGCACAATGGAAAGTGGGCGCTTGGGTGATAATTCGCCAGAGGTACCATCTGTGCAGGATTTTTAGGACTGTTTCCCAGTGGGATATGCATCAAGATGTTTTCCTAGGATGTTGGAGTGCTTGACACCATTGCTGCTTGTGTAGGTAACTCCTAGGCCACGTTCCCATGAGATCATGGCTGGTGGTTTGTCAAGTAGCGCTCTGGTGCATAGAGCGTTGTACATTATGGAGATCCTTTTTGGATCAGATTTTCAGATGAGAAGAAGGAGTAAATTGGTTTCATTAGGACATTTTCCCTTATACATAGGTGGATAGTAGGTGTTGAATTTGTAGATATTTGTAAAAGTCCTTATGTGAAATGCCGTAGGTTCCAACTAGGTCCTGAAAGGAGAGCACATGTTGTCGTTCATATAGTTGATTGATTAGGTTGAGACCGCTGCTTTTCCACTTGGAGATATCCAGGTCTGGAATTAGTAAAGGCAATGGGGAAAGTGGGGTGTTTGGATCAATCAGATTTGGTTTGCTTCCTGTAGTTTTTCAGAACAGATATCCACTTCTTGAGGGTAGCATGCGCTGTTCCCTAGAAAGTTCTGGTAATTTTGTGGGTGAGCGTGGAGCTTCCCAGTAGTGCTATGAGGTCAGATGAGAGAGCATGCTGTTCAATTTGTATCCATCATTTGTCTGGGGCTGGAGACCCCCAGTGTTTAGTCTGGTCGAGGATAGTGGCTGTGTAGTATTTGGCTATGTCAGGTGTGCCCAGACCTGCATGGGTGACCAGTGTGTACATGGACTCTCTTCGTACCCTTGCCTTTTTGTCGGACCATATAAAAGAGTTTATTATTTTTTGTAAGGTCTTAAGGTGGGTTGTTGACATCAGTAGGGGAATCGTTCTAAAGAAATATAGCACATGTGGGAGAATGAGCATTTTAGTCAATGCAATTTTCCCTGCCCAAGAGGCTGTGGCTTTTAAAAGAGTTTTAGAAAGTTCAGAGAGTTTGCTAAGCAGAAGAGTATAATTGGCTTTAAAAATTTGACTGCCTGGGGAGGTCAGTCTGATACCCAGATATGTTATCTGGGAAGAGTGCACCCAGGAGAAGGAGGAAACTGCCGAGACTTGTTTTTGCAGTGGAGTGGAGAGTTGTTGTGGTAGCATGACTGATTCAGAGTCGTTTACTTTGTATAGTGAAATTGCTCCAAACTCTTTTAAGATGTTTTGTAGAGCAGGTATCGAGGAGATTGGATCAGTAAGTGCAAGGAGAATGTCATCAGCGTATAGGCCTATTTTGTGTTCTTCTTGGCCTATTCTTAGGCCTTTAATTGTTGTGCAATCGCGGATTGATTCTGCTAATGGTTCAATGATTAGCGCAAAGATGAGAGGGGATAGTGGGCACCCTTGTCTGGTGGTGATGTCAAATGGATCTGACAGTATGCCAGATATCCAGAATTTGGTGTTGGGGTTGGAGTATAATGCAAGGATGGCTTGGCCAAAGGGGCCAGTGAGACCAAATTTGTTTAACACTTGTTGGAGATATCCCCAATGTACTCGGTCAAATGCCTTCTCTGTGTCCAAAGATAGGAGCAGAGAAGGCGTTTGATGGTGTTCTGCCCATTGGATCAGGTCGATAAATCTTCTGGTGCTTTCTGGGGCCTGATGTCCATTGATAAACCCAACTTGGTCTGGATGTATCAGGGTAGAAATAAAGGGTTGTGGTCTTATTGGCTATCAGTTTTGCATACATTTTTATATCGCCGTTGAGGAGTGATATAGGTCTGAAGTTTGCGGGAGTGGTTGGAGGTTTCCCTGGTTTAGGTATGGCTACTATTAAGGCTTCTAAGGATTCCTTAGGGAAAGAGCCTACTTCTATGGCTTGATTGGCTACTTCACGGTGCAAGGGTGGCAGCAAAGGTTTTATAATATTTGTTACTATATCGTTCAGGACCAGGAGATTTGTTTGCAGGCAGGGTATTTACTGTATGGCTTTAAGCACTTCCTCTATAGTAAAGGGAAGCTTGTTGGGATGGAGTCAGCGAGGGTGTGTTTATTGATTCTAGGAAGTTCCGTATTTGGCCTTCTGAGGGAGGATGGTAGTCTTGGGCTTTTTGTATGTTGTATAAGGATGAGTAGAATTTGCCAAATGCGTTTGCAATTTCTAGGGGGTTAGTGATGGATTCTTTCTTTGGGTCAGTAAGTGAGGAAACGTTAGGTTTCCTTAAAGTTTGATTGATTTGTCTAGCTAGGAGGGTGCCTGTGTTATTAGCTTGAGTGTAAAAGTTGAGTTTAGATCTTTTAAGTGCGTGTTCATGTTGGCTGAGAAGGCAGTTGGCCAAAGTTTGTCGTTGTTTGTCAAGATTGAGAGCAACATTTGCGTCTTACGAGGTTTTATGTTGTTGTTCTAGACTTTGTATCTGGGAGAGTAAATCTGCTATCTCTTTGGATTTCCTCCTTTTCTCATGCGTGCCTATTTCTATCAAGACGCCTCTCATGAATGCTTTGTGTGAATTCCATAGCACAAACTTGTTGCCAGTTACATTCAGCTGTAAGAAAGTGGTTAGTTCTTGTTTAATCTGTTCCTTGTATCTGGGGTTGGTAAGAAGGATCGTGTTCAGTCGCCAAAGAGACATGTTCTTTTTGAACAGAGTCTCAAAGATTTCTAATGAGACAAGGGCATGGTCTGACCATGTGATGGAGTCAATCTCCGTCTTAGAAATATGTTGTAGCATGAGCTTGTCGACAAGGAACAGATCATGTCTCGAGTAAGATTGTTGTGCTTTGGAAAAAAGGTATAGTCACTTTCGCTGCCATGTAGGCATCTCCGAGCATCATACAGGTTTGTGTTGGTGATAAATGAGGACAGTGAAGAAGTTATTTTGCGAGCCCTGTTAAAAGAGTCTATTATGGGTGTAATGTTTGGGGAACCAGCTAGATCGCAGGACACAGGCTTTTCACTCAAAAGGAGATTTATTGAACTTAAATAGCTTTACAGCAGCAAAAACAAAAGAAAAGGGTTTCAGTCTCACCGACTTGCAAAGTCCAGAACTGCTATTGCAGTGAAACAGTCCTTAGTTTCTGTTGCAGGTACGTTCCCCTAGCAAGAGGCTTCCAGGCAGGACACTGCTATTCACTGTTGCTGCACAACAAAACACCATCCACCATCCACATTCTCCTCTACACTCCTCCACCCCCTCTCTAACTTCCTGTCTTGTTTTAAACCCACTTCCTCTGACAGGTGAGTTAACCCTTTTTTGTTCCCTTAAAGGGACCACAGTCCAAACAGAGGGGAAACATAGCGTCCTTCCAGGACCCAGCCACGGCGTCCTGTACATATCCCCCCCTGTGCCCCAACGCCATGGAGGTGGAGGCAACAGTGGAGCTCAAACAATGGACTCGGGAGAGGGCATCTGCATTTTGATGCAGTCTCCCGGGCCTATGCTCCACTACAAATTCAAATTCCTGGAATGCCAAGAACCACCGAGTAACCCTGGCGTTATTCCCTTTACCCTGTCTCAACCATGTTAAAGGGGCATGGTCAGAAATCAGCCTAAACTTCCTCCCCAAAAGGTAATATCTGAGGGACTCCAGAGCCCACTTAATGGCCAGACACTCTCGTTCAATTATAGCGTAGTTTTTCTCCGCTGGTGTTAACTTCCTACTGAGGAAGACTACCGGGTGCTCCTCTCCATGAACAACCTGAGACAACACCGCTCCCAATCCTACATCGGAAGCATCAGTTTGGACAACAAACTCTTTTGAAAAATTGGGTGCTACCAGGACAGGGTGTTGGCACAGTGCCGACTTGAGCTCCAAAAAGGCCTTCTCAGCGTCTGCATTCCACTCCACCATGACCGATTTCCGACCCTTAGTCAGATCGGTCAATGGAGCCGCCAATGTGGCAAAGTTGGGTACAAACCTCCTGTAGTATCCCACCATGCCCAAGAATGCACGTACCTGCTTTTTTTGTGAGGTGACGGGGCCAACTCTGTATAGCCTCTACCTTGCTGACCTGAGGTTTCACCACCCCTCTACCCACGATATAGCCCAGGTATTTCACCTCCTCCATTCCCAAAGCACATTTTTCAGGGTTTATTGTAAACCCCTCCTTCCAAAGAGAGTCCAGCACTGCCTGGACTTTGGGCAAGTGTGATTCCCAGTCTCTGCTAAAAATGACTATGTCGTCCAAGTACACTGAGGCATACTTCCGGTGAGGTCGTAAAATCCTATCCATTGCTCGCTGGAATGTGGCTGGAGCAGTTTGCAATCCAAAAGACATCCTTTTGTACTGAAAACTCCCCTCTGGGGTAGAAAAAGCCGTTTTCTCCCTAGCAGCCTTAGTCAACAGGATTTGCCAATATCCCTTGGTAAGGTCTAACGTAGTGATAAACCTGGCTGGACCTAGTCTCTCAATAAGCTCATCTACCCGGGGCATGGGGTAGGCATCAAACCGTGAAACTTCATTAAGTTTCCGGAAATCATTGCAGAACCGCAGAGTCCCGTTGGGCTTCGGTACCAACACAATCGGGCTCGACCACTCACTCTGCGATTCTTCAATAATCTCCAGGTCTAACATCTTCTTCACTTCCTCTGAAACAGCCTTCCTTTGGGCCTCTGGGATGCGGTAGGGCCGGACAAAAACTTTGACTCCTGGTTCCGTGATGATATCATGCTCTATGGTACTCGTGAGCCCTGGCAAGTCTGAAAATTTTTCTTTATTTCTTGCAAGAACTCCTTTGCCTGCTGACTTTGGGTTTTAGACAGGGTATTTGCTACTTGGACACTCTCCACCCCAACCCGAGGCTCCAATTTTGCACTAGCCAGGGAGGTCACTGGCTCCCTCTCTGTCTAGGGCTTTAACAAGTTTACATGATATATTTGATAGGGTTTCCTCTTACCTGGTTGGTGGACTTTATAATTCACCTCTCCCACTTTTTCTACAACTTCAAAGGGGCCTTGCCACCTGGCTAAGAATTTACTTTCCACAGTGGGAATCCACACCGCTACTCGATCCCCCACTTGGAAATTCCTTATTTTAGCAGCCCTATTATAGACTCGTCGTTGAGCCTCCTGGGCTTTTTGTAAATGTTCCTTGACTAGTGGCAACACAGTTCGGATCCTCTCCTGCATTTGGGAAACATATTCAAGAACACTCTTATGCTGACTAGGTTCACTTTCCCACTCCTCTTTAACAAAATCCAGTAGTCCGCGAGGTCTCCGCCCATGTACCAACTCAAGGGGCGAAAACCCAGTGGAGGCCTGGGGCACTTCCCGAATAGCAAACAGGAGAGCTGGTAACAGACAGTCCCAGTCTTTCCCATCCCTTTGTACAACTCTCTTGAGCATAGATTTAAGGGTCTTATTAAAGCGTTCTACTAACCCATCCGTTTGGGGATGGTAGACCGATGTGCGATGCTGTTTAATCCGGAAGAGCTTGCACACATCGGCCATAACCCTCGACATAAACGGGGTGCCCTGGTCCGTTAGTATTTCCTTGGGAAAACCAGTCCGTGTAAAGAACTGGAACAATTCCCTGGCAATAGCCTTAGAGGAGGTATTCCGCAGGGGTAGCGCCTCAGGATATTGGGTGGCATAGTCGAGAATCACCAGTATGTAGGAGTGACCTCGAGCCGACTTCACCAAGGGACCCACTATATCCATGGCTATCCTTTCAAATGGGACCTCAATTATGGGCAGAGGGACCAAAGGATTCCGGAAGTGGGTCACCGGAGTGGTCAACTGACAGGTGGGACAAGAGGTACAGTATCTCCTTACCTCTGCTTTCAGACCTGGCCAGTAAAACCGGTCGGTGATCCGTGCCTCCGTCTTTTCAACTCCCAGGTGTCCCCCTAAAACATCATCATGGGCCAGGTCCAGGACCTTGCGTCTATACTGTTGGGGTACCAATAATTGCTCTACCACATTTTCTCTCACTTTGGTAACCCGATAAAGCAATTCATTACATATTGAAAAGTGTGGCCACCGCTCATGCGCACCTGGCTCTTGGGGAACCCCATTTATTACTACCACCTGTTCCCGTGCATGGGCCAAAGTGGGGTCCTGCATCTGGGCAGTACCAAATGCCCCCTGCGGAACACCCAAATCCGGCAGGGCAGGGGTAACGGCCTCTTCCTCATCCTCTTCCCCCAGCATTACCTGAAGTGGGGAAGGTTCCCCCCCTCTTCAGTGTTCAGGTAGGTCTGTGAACCACACATTTTGACACCCTTAATAACATCAGCACTACTTTCATCACCATTAACCAAATCATTAGCATTTTCAATAACATTCGGCATTTCAGGGTTATTTCTCTCAACCGCAGGAACAGAGGGACTAGTTTCTCCCCAGTCTCTGGACCGTCCAGGCAGTTCTCCTTGTCCCCACAGTTTTGCAAATAATGGACAGTCTCGTCCTATGATAACATCATGTACTAAGTTCTTTACCACCCCCACCTCTTGAGTACCAGTGCCACATGCTGTGGAGATGGACACCGAGATGAGAGGGTACTCTCTAGTGTCCCCGTGAATGCACACCACCCGTAAAGTTTTTCTTACCGGACCGATCTTCCCAATTACTCTAGGATGGACCAGGGTTACCATGCTTCCGGAGTCCAGCAAAGCCCGGGCAGGGAGGTGGTTCACTTGGACTTCACACTCGAATTTCTCTTCTCCAAGATCAATATGTGTTGTGAATGCTTTCTGGGCATAAAAAGAACCCCTCCGAAGAACCCCGCATTCCATGGGCTCCTCTTGCAGTGGGCAGTGGGCCCGGATATGGTCCCAAGAATGACATCGCCAACATTGTACATCCCCTCCTCTCCGAACAGGAACAGATCACTGAGAAGGTATCGGGAGTGACTCTTGACCTTCCGGGGTGTTGGTTCCAGGGCTCTGGGGAACATCTTTTCGAAGGGCAGCAGTCGAACGAATAGGCCATGGCAGACTGGGTCCTTGGCGCTTGGTAGGGCCAAGCAGATCCTCCACCACTGTGTATCGTTCTACCATCTCGACAAGGAGGTTCACTGTTTTGGGGTCTCCATGGCTGACCCACCGTTGAAGGTCGTCTGGCAGTGACCTTAGGTATCGGTCCAGCACGACCCGCTCCACGATTTGGAGGCCAGACAACATTTCGGGCTGCAGCCATTTTTTTACCAGTTGCACCAGGTCATGCATTTGAGACCGTGGTGGACGATCTGGACGATACTTCATTGGTGCACTCGTTGGGCCCGAACAGCTGTAGTTACCCCCAAACGAGCCAATATTTCTGCCTTTAATTTTTGATAGTCTTTAGCGTGATCTGGTGGCAGGTCGAAGTAGGCTTTTTGTGGATCTCCGGTTAGGAAAGGAGCAATTAGGCCGGCCCACTGGTCCTGGGGCCACCCTTCTCTCTCTGCCGTCCTCTCAAATGTAGCAAGAAATGCCTCTACATCATCACTCAGGGACAACTTCTGCAAAAAATGGCTTGCCCTCACGGTCACCTGGTTGCCAGGGGCAACAGCCGCTTGCTCATGGCCCTGAGAAAGCTGCTGCACTACCTCTTTTAAGGCAGTCACCTGAGCCTGCATAACCTCTTGCTGGGTCGCTTGCTGGGCTGCCAACTGGGCCACCAACAGGCGAGTGTTTTCTTGCTGTACCTCATGGCGAGTCTGCGCTTGTATATTAGCCAAGGACAGCTGTTTAATTAGCTCCTCCATTACTTCAGCTTTCAGGGTTTGTGCGGTTTTAACCCAGGACATAAATCCACTATACTGTCCCTTTAAATGTCAGTTTTAAGTCCAATACACAAAAAAAAAAAAGCAAGAAAATGCCTGTTACTCTGTCCTGCCCGCATTCTCCACCACTTGTAATGTTTGGGGAACCAGCTAGATCGCAGGACACAGGCTTTTCACTCAAAAGGAGATTTATTGAACTCAAATTGCTTTACAGCAGCAAAAACAAAAGAAAAGGGTTTCAGTCTCACCGACTTGCAATGTCCAGAACTGCTATTGCAGTTAAACAGTCCTTAGTTTCTGTTGCAGGTACGTTCCCCTAGCAAGAGGCTTCCAGGCAGGACACTGCTATTCACTGTTGCTGCACAACAAAACACCATCTACCATCCACATTCTCCTCTACACTCCACCACCCCCTCTCTAACTTCCTGTCTTGTTTTAAACCCACTTCCTCTGACAGGTGAGTTAACCCTTTTTTGTTCCCTTAATGGGACCACAGTCCAAACAGAGGGGAAACATAGCGTCCTTCCAGGACCCAGCCACGGTGTCCTGTACATGGGATTTGGGGTATCATTAAAATCCCCGCAGATTATAAGGTGTCCGTGTGCTTTTTGTTTTACTTTTGCTCGGATTTCCCCCAAAAAAAGAGCTTTGGCATGTGTTAGGTGCTTAGAGGTTAATCAGAGTAATTTGGGTGTTTTCTATAGTGGCTTGTAGTATAATGAAATGGCCACCTGGGTCAGAGTAGGAGTCATGAATTTGAACTTGTAGGGAATGTTTTATAGCTATCATGACACCTTTGGATTTAGTGTCAGCATTTGCGAAAAAGTAGTGTGTAAAATATTTGTTTTTGCATGAGGGAGGATTGGATTGATTAAAGTGTGTCTCTTGTTTGCAGAGATGTCAGTGTGCAGACCGGTGGCCTCTTTCCAGAGGACAGATCTTTTATAGGGGATATTGAGGCCCTTGGCATTAATGGCGGTTATTTTGACCATTGGGCAGTGTGGATATGCTTGGAAATGTCTGCAAGGGAGCTAAAACAGGATGCATACAAAGTTATCAAATAAACAATTATGTTTTGGTACCTTATCCGGGTTGAGTAGAAAATTGCGGAAAATAACAAGACACATATAACTGAACAATTACGCATTAACTGTAATGCTTTAAAATAATGGGTTCCTTTAAATAACATAGGAACAATGTGAAATCTCCTTAGCATACTCAGCTACTGGAGGGTGTAGGTTATCACCTGAGTCAGGGAAGTACGAGACACTTTCCTCTCATCTAGGAAGAGATTAACAGAGTGAGAGTTGACCGACTACCAGGTTAGTTGCCCATAATACTCTGGGATCAAGATGGGGGAGTTGTCTCCCAATCTTTTGAAAGATGCTGAGTTGTACACTTCTTCACGTTGGATGGAGGATAAGTTGCTTGGTATCCCCATTGTGAGAGATATTTGAAGCCATAATTTGGTGTCATTATGGGAACTATTTTGTCCTGGTATGTTACCAGGAGTTTTGTGGGGTGTCTCCAGCTATATTTGATTTGTTGAGCTCATAAGGTTTCTGTTATGGGCCTGAATTTTTGGCATCTAGCTGCAGTGGCCTGGGATATGGCTGCATAGATTGTGAAGTGAGAGAATGGAATAGGTAGGGATTTTAGTTTCCTTGCAGCGGACATGAGTGTATCTTTAATATGAAAAAAATGTATGTGTGCGATAACATCATGTGGTACTGAGGCTGGGAGGAAGCTAGGTTTAACAAGGCGGTGTGCCCAATCAATAAGTAGATTCTGTTTGGACACAAATGGTAGGATATTTTTGAACAATGCTTGTAGGTATCCAATGTGCTCTGGCTGCGTCACAGATTCTGGTATACCCCTGATTTTAACATTGTTCCTTTGGATCTGTCCTTGAGGTCTGCCATTTTGTCTTTAAGACTCTGTATTTCCAGTGATTGATCCTGGTAGTATCCACCAAGTCATTGTGAGCTGATACTACTTCCCCACTTTTGATTCTAGGTCACCTGTTCATTCAGTGATGTGGGTAATCTGTGCCTGTGTGTGCTAATTGCTCTGTCTATGTTGGATTGAATACCCAGGTATAATGACTGCAGCATGTGTTTGAGCTCTGATACAGTGTCAGGCTTATCTAAGGCAAGGAAATTCCTCAAGATGGTTGTCAGGCTCAGTGAGTGGCAGCGGTGTCAGTGCAGGGGATAGATTCAGCTTTTTACTCACATGTGCCCTGGAGAGTGGGGATTGCAGTGGTGAAGAGGCTGGTCTCTTGTGAGGGTCTTTTTTGAGGCGACTGGAGGTCCGTGATGTCTTCTGTGAGCTCAGATTCCTCCTGTGTGCCTGTGTCACTGTGTCTGTGCTGCTGTGCAGCCGACGCTGCCGTGCTCAGTGTGCCAGCGCCATCTTAGGATTTCTCCTCAGACTGCCTGGGGAAGAAGTCCGTCAGTTTGTGGGACTGCACGGGTGAGGGATTCCCCCTGACTGATCCCTCCTTTCGTCAGGTGTCATTACCAACAGTAGCGACGGGTGCCTGGTCAGAAGGCATTGCTCTATGTTGCTCTGAGAGGCTGTGGATCGTCAGAGCTCCCTGCTCAGGCTGCCATTCAGCTCCATGGCTAGGACACGCCCCCAGGTATATTTTTTTTATGGTAACGAACACTTTAAATACCTTTCAATTATGCAGCACGGTATCTGTGCCAGACTTTATTTTAATTATTTTGTTATTCAGACAAAATTACCTTTGTGGCAGCCTGACTGACACCTATAACAAAATAGGACTGTGGCAGCCTAACTCACAAGAGTTAGAACTTTTCCTGTGTTCATCCTCACAAAACCCATGTACAAACTAGTTATCACCAACAGAGTAATTTTAAGTATCAGAAATACTAATTATCTTGACAACTTTTATACTATCTGAAGTCAATCAGTGAACATATTTCCAAGTTTCAAGAGAGGACTGGCATTTTCATCCCTACCTGTTGCCTTGGTGAGGGATCTGCTCATCTATTATTACTGGTAACCAAAGGAAAGTTTTATTATACACTGACCCACTTCTCGATGGCACAAGATTTTGCCTCCAACTTGTTGTTGATTCAAAACTTTACAGGAATGAATCATATTCCCTTTGAAAAAACTATTATGTTCTGTAAAAATTAAGAAGTGAAAAACAGGCTTATTATTTTACATTTTCTTTTGCATTACTTTAATATAAACTCTGGCCATATTACAATGTTCACAAAATATATGGAAAAGAGGGAGTAAGAATAATTTATTTTATGTTTCTCTTGTGTCTGTTTTGAAAAACACTGATAGGAAGAGCTGAGTTTGCATGGTAACTAAAATTTAGACATCTCCGTATATCCTTTTCAGCATCTTAGTTTTATTGCTGGAGGGAATAAATGGGTATAAGGAACAAGTACTCCGTCTTTACTCACTCCAATCTAAGATCAAAAATATGCTTTATTATTTTTTGCAGATTTTCCTCTTTTTATGTGGAAATCTCATTTACTTGTTGCTTCAGGCTTTCTATTGCTGTGAATTTATTTTTACACTTCAAAAAATATATATGTTTTTCTATCAGATGCATGAAACGAAGGATTACATGACTTATAATACATTGAAAACAAAACAGTGAAAAAGTTTTCCATGTTATTTTATCAATGCTTCATCCAAGATTCAAACAACTTTCACCTGAGACACATTTTTTTTTCATTCTTGGGTGTGTGTGTGTGTTTGTGTATATATAAATATACAGCAATTAAGGAGGTGTTCCTCCCAGTAGCTAACTCCTCCAGAGAACCTGCATGATATTATGCTCCTGCCCAGCTGCCTGTACACCAGTTATGACAGTAAAGAGCTTCAAACCTTGCTGTGGATCACTTGCCCAGCTACTACCTCTCTTAGATGCTATGGAAAGGATGCAGAGGAACTTTCCTTTCCTTGACATGCCCAGGAACCCAGAGACTATGAGAAAAGATGTTAAATGGGTCTGTGCCTGCATGGCAAGTAAATGGATACTTTGCTACACTCCACCTCACTTGAACTGGCTGTGCTTGTCAGACCATTCTGATTCACCCCATTCAAGTGTACAGGGGGTCTCCTGAAGTAATATCTCTAGGAGGAAAGACAATGCGACTCTGTCTTCAGGGACGTCAGGTGATGGTAGTTTAGAGGGTTCCAAACAGGAGCATGGACCTGAAATGAGCGAGGCTGTGTAACATTTTCAGGATCCATGTCTTCAGATAGGAGTCTTTCAGATATGGGAAGTAGACCAAGAGATAATCACCACTGAAACTGTGGTGGCATGGAGATGTTTGTGGCTCATGTATTTAGACAGTTTTTTTTGGAAACCTCATTATGGGCCTTTCTTTGGATCTTAATGGGTTTTTAGGAGTTTACTATGAACAGTATGTATCTGTTTTTTGGTTTCTTCTTTCTGGATATTGTAGACTGGCAAGCCTGGAAGGAGCTGTTGATGGACGATTCCAAGGACTTCTTCCCATGCTGTTTGAGATTTCCCTTAAAGGTGCTTGCATTTAAGTCAGACTAGCACTCTGTCCCAAGGTGGGAAGGTCAAAGTCGGATGCTTTCAACTCTCCTTGCTCCATCTATGGCTGATCTTTTGACAAACAGCCAGACTTTAGCCAGGATTCATTTCCATTCTCCGAAATCTAGGAAGTTAGTGTATGTTCAAGTCCTTCTGTGAACACTGTGGACCATAGGTCTGTTGGACTCCTGAAAGTATAGCCAAATATAACATGTCTGAGTGGCCTTAAAAGGAATCTATTGTTTGGTTGTATTTCCAGACCACTTTTACTAAGCAATGTATCCATTTTCTTAATTTCTCATTAGCTAAGCATCACTGCATTTGTATCAAGGTGCACTTAAACCTCTAAGATGGCCCATTACCTTGTGGGTGGATAGGATAGTGTGTAATTTGTTCATACCTAGTGAGTGTTAAGTGTATAGGGTCAGCGGATAGTACTTTTTAGTGGGGCAGACATGTGCCAAGTCAGAGGTGGAATTCTGGCCCTTGCACAGAACACACTGTGTCAGCAGACTTGTTCAACCAACAGGGACAGACCCACACAGATGAGTTCACTCTTGAACCAGGGGAATGTTTTGTGGATACCTCAATGCCTCGTTTCTACATGGATTACTCTACCACAGACAGGGCCTTTGCCACACAGTATGACCTGCCAGATCATTGGCGAATCATGGAGGAACACAATCTTGTGGTACAGTATAGTATCCCAGGACTAGATGCCACAAATGGCAGTTTGTCAGTTACTCATATCAAAAACAAATTTTCCGCACTTAGGAAATGAAGGAACTGCAGCCTCCCTATAAGGGACACCACCAGGTGGAGTCCAGGATAATTAGGACTGTAGAAAAGGGAAGTGGCGCTGTTCGAGAGTGACAAAATATATTATAAAATAGGTGAACCTCTGTGTAAATGATGTAAACAAATATATGCCTAAACTAAACCAAGTGAATGTGATGTTCAGCAAAGAAAATAAAAAAAATAAAAATACAATTAAAATACATAAATAAGTGAATGAGTGGGGGTGTATATGTATATCCCCAATCACTTATGTGTACGTGCATATACAAAAAAAAAACCAAAATGCAGAAAAATTTTATAAATAAAGTGGCAAAGGATGACTGGTGTTATTCAAACTGGGATGATATCCCAAAGTGTAGATCCCCCTAAATATAGATGTGAATAAATATAAGTATGAATAAATATAAATTAACAAATGTCCATAGTGTACAAAGGCAGACCAAAAAATAAAATGCAAAAATGTAAAAATAAAGGTGTAAAAAGATGCCTGCAAGGGTGTATGCAACTCAACAACAAATAATAAATGAATAAATAATAAATAAAAAAGTAAAAAACAAACAAACCAAAAAAATAATATATATGTGAGTATATATATAAAATGATAAAAAATAATAATTAAAAGTCCCAAAATAGTCAATCAAATGGCAATCTGTGAATATTGGACTGCGCACACACAAATTAATGGTGACTCTTTAGTGCTCCCCTCTTCTATCCGCATCCCCCTCCTGTAATTGCACTCACCAGAGTGCCTCACCCCTGCAGGGGTAACAGGCGTGTTAACTGTATCCAGATGGCAATGTCCCCTTTGGCAAGATATCCCTCTGGTTTCATGCAGCTCCCATCACCCTCTCCTATGCGGTTTCGAGTTCCTCAGCACCAAATGTCCACATATGGATGGAAAAAATGAGCCTCATAGTGTGACTCCATAGAACCAAGTCTTTTATTAAATATCCATATAAAAAAGTAATTTGTCATAAAATTCTATGAAAACCAAAACAGAGGGAGCTCCACTGCTCCACCTAGTGTATTGCAATGCACATCCATAATTCCGATGCGTGGTCCCAGCGTGCGTTCCACAGCCGAGGTAACGAAAACTAGAAATACAGGTAAAGGAAATGACGTGTAGTGTACCAGGTATGTCCGGCCTTACACGTTTCGTCACACGGACGTCATCTGAGGCGCTGCCATATTGGTACACCTTAGGTTCTTATATAGCATATAGAGTTGCCGCCGGACAAATTGAGTAAAAGAAATGATGAACGAATAGTCATGCAGAAGCGAATGCCGTGTAAGCCAATCCGATGGGAGTAAATATAGACGCCTCATATTATGAGATGGAGGAGAGTGTAGTAACATGCTTCGCCAGTAAAATAGATATCAGAGCATGATCTTGTGGAAAAATAATAATGATGGCAGTACAGGGCAACCCGCGGCAACTCCAATACTATAGAATGAACAAATATAAGAAAAAAGGGAATGCATCAATGGGAACCTCATAAACAAAATTACCAGATATCCATATAATAAAATCCTATTACATATTAATAGTGATGACAGATAAAAATGATGACGAAAAAAAATATATATATACACAACAATAAGGAAAATGTTATATATATATCTACATATAAGGAATACATATATCTACACAATAGGAAATGCATCCCTCTCAAAAAATCTATTCAAAAATATGCAAAAATGAGGATGAGAATGAAAAGTAAATGTAATATATACAAAACTCAAGATGTGATAAAATAGGTGTCTGTGTATAGAAAAGAATATATAAAGAGGAATAAAAAGAAGTATAAAGTGATGTATTAAAATAATAATGGGTGCGTATACATATAAAAAACATGCCAATGTATATATATATGTGTGTCCCCACAGGCACAAATACCTGTGTGGGCTACATATACACTGTGCTTCCCAGTGCTAGACGTTAAAAAGGTGGAGACGGTAAAATAAAACCGGGGAAGACTCATGTAAGGCACAGATTAAAAATTAGATAAAAAACAATTCAGGTCTATGTCTACGTTTAATCCCCTGGGTACCAGGGACCCTAAATGGTATATCCATTGGGCTTCATTTTGGGAAATTTGTAACTTCTTATTTCCACCTCTCCAGTGATCATGTATGGTGTCAATACCATAAAAAATTAGTTTAGATGGGTCCCTTTTATGATATTCGTCAAAATGTCTAGAGAGGTTATGTTTAGGGAATCCCTTTCTTATATTATAAATGTGTTCCCTGATTCGTATGCAGAGGGGCCTGGTGGTCCTCCCCACATATTGCAATCGGCATGGGCATTCAATAACATAAGTCACAAAGGCACTGTTACATGTGACTAATTCTCTTATTTCATAATTCTTTCCAGTCCTAGATTTAAAAAATACTCTCTTCCTTGGTTGTTTTTTAGTAACACGACAAGCCAAGCATCTTTGACACTTATAGAAGCCTTTCATATTGGAAAACAATTTAACGGTCTTAGGAGGGTCAATAACATTTCGGACCAAATGGTTTATGAGAGTAGGTGCTTTCCTATAAATGAACCAGGGTTTTTTTGTGAGAATCTTTGCCAGGGTTCTATCAGATTTTAAAATAGGCCAGTATTTTCTAACAATATGTTCAATGGAATGATATTGATTATTAAAACCAGTAATAAAGGCTACATCCCCTTGTGAATTAATATCTCTCTTCTTATTCTTCATCAGTAGGGAATTTCGATCCAGATTTCCTATTTCCATTTTTAATTTCTCCAAAGGATTCTTGTGGTAACCTTTGTCCACAAACTTGCTTATCAGGAAATCAGCTTGTGTGTGATAATCCTCTATGTTCTGACAGTTCTGACGAACCCTCAGCAATTGCCCCTTAGGGATATTTTCTTTCCACTTAGGGTAGTGGCAACTTGAGACTGGTATATATCCGTTGCGGTCTGTCACCTTAAAGAAGGTTTCAGTAAAAATGTCATCCCCTTCTTTCAAAATCTGCAAGTCGAGATAATCTATCTGGTTATAATCACTTTTGCCGGTAAAAGAAATTCCATATTTGTTCTTGTTGATTTCTGTCAGAAATTTCTGAAACGATTCTGGGGTGCCCTCCCATAGGATAATTATATCGTCAATATACCTTCAATAATACCTTATTTCAGGGCGCCATTTTCCATATATATATGTCGTTCTTCCCACATGTCCATAAATAAGTTTGCCACGCTAGGGGCATATTTGGCGCCCATAGCAACACCTTTCGTCTGGATGTAATACTCATTATAATACCAGAAATAATTACTTGCCATTGCAAGCCTAAGGGCTTCTAGTAAAAATCCAATTGGCTCTTGTTTAAAGTCCGTGCCTTCATGTAAGGCCTTCTTAACCCCATCCAGTCCGTCTTTGTGCGCAATACTAGTGTACAAGGATTTAACATCTATAGTTGCCAAAAGGCAACCATTGGCATCTGTAACCTGTTGTAATTCATTTTTTAGTTGAGTGCTGTGCCTGAGATACGGCTTCCCTTTGGATACGAGAGGTTTAAAAAATTGATCCATATATTCACCCAGTCTAGAAAAGAGGGAGTTTAAACCACTGATGATTGGTCAACAAGGTGGTTTTTCCAACCTCTTATGTATTTTGGGCAGATGATAGATAACTGGGGTTTTCGTAGATTCTGGAACCAAATACCGAGCTTCCTTTCTGTTCAGGATTCCAGTCTCTTTGCCTTTATTCACAAGTCTTTTAAGGTTCTTCTTGTGTTGTGGTTTTGGGTTGCCTTTTAATTTTTTGTATGCATTTTCTACTCTTAGCAGAGGCACCGAAAGAAACAGATAAGAGGAAGACGAGGAGGGAAGCAGAAAAAGAAGAAGAGAGTACTAGGACAAGGGATCTTCAATTTAAGTGATGCAGTTTTTTCGGAGGAGGAGATGAGAATCCTAGATTTGGGTCTGAAGTTCCCACCCGAATGAACATTGATAAGTTTGAGGTCTTCATCGACTTGCAAAAATTTATAAGGAAACTAAAAATAAAAAAACATTATGCCTTGAATAATAAAGTTATATCAAGTGTTGAACCTTCAGGATTTGTACATACCAACCTCAGAAATAATTCCATTTTTAATCCAAAAGTTCCAGGTGATCAATGCATTGGTGCTTTTAAAAGGATGGTTGAAAGTGACCTTACTAAGTTGGATAAAAAGAGTTCTATGTGTTGCCAAATTTGGAAAACCATTAAGGAGATAGGAAAAAGAAAAGACGTGGTGATACGGCCTGTGGACAAGGGAGGAGGTTTGGTCATATTGAAAAAGAAAGAATATGAAGAGGAAATGGGGAATCTGCTAAGAGTAGAAAATACATACAAAAAAATTAAAAGGCAACCCCAAACCACAATACGAGAAGAACCTTAAAAGACTTGTGAATAAAAGCAAAGAGACTAAAATCCTGAACAAAAAGGAAGCTCAGTATTATCTACGAAAACCCCAGTTATCTACCATCTGCCCAAAATACATAAGAGGTTGGAAAAACCACCTGGTAGACCAATCATCAATGGTTTAAACTCCCTCTTTTCTAGACTAGGTGAATATATGGATCAATTTTTTAAACCTCTCGTATCCAAAGGGAAGTCGCATCTCAGGCACAGCACTCAACTAAAAAATGAATTACAACAGGTTACAGATGCCAATGGTTGCCTTTTGGCAACTATAGATGTTAATTCCTTGTACACTAGTATTGCGCAAAAAGACGGACTGGATGGGGTTAAGAAGGCCTTACATGAAGGCACTGATTTTAAACAAGAGCAAATTGGATTTTTACTAGAAGACCTTAGGCTTGCAATGGCAAGTAATTATTTCTGGTATCATAATGAGTATTACGTCCAGACGAAAGGTGTTGCTATGGGTGCCAAATATGCCCCTAACATGGCAAACTTATTTATGGACATGTGGGAAGAATGACATATATATATGGAAAATGGTGCCCTGAAAAAAGGTATTATCGAAGGTATATGGAACATATAATTATCCTATGGGAGGGCACCCCAGAATCGTTTCAGAAATTTCTGACAGAAATCAACAAATATGGAATTTCTTTTACCGGCAAAAGTGATTATAACCAGATAGATTATCTGGACTTGCAGATTTTCAAAGAAGGGGATGACATTTTAATAAAACCTTCTTTGAGGTGACAGACCGCAACGCATATATACCAGTCTCAAGTTTCCACCACCCTAAGTGGAAAGAAAATATCCCTAAGGGGCAATTGCTGAGGGTTCGTCTGAACTGTTGGAACATAGAGGATTATCACACACAAGCTGATTCTCTGATAAGCAAGTTTGTGGACAAAGGTTACCACAAGGATCCTTTGGAGAAATTAAAAATGGAAATAGGAAATCTGCATCAAAATTCCCTACTGATGAAGAATAAGAAGAGAGATATTCTTTCACAAGGGGATGTAGCCTTCATTACCGGTTTTAATAATGAATATCGTTCCATTGAACATATTGTTAGAAAATACTGGCCTATTTTAAAATCTGATAGGACCCTAGCAAAGATTCTCAAAAAAAACCCCGGTTCATTTATAGGAAAGCACCTACTCTCAGAAACCATTTGGTCCAAAATGTTATTGACCCTCCTAACGTTAAATTGTTTTCCAATATGAAAGGCTTCTATAAGTGTCAAAGATGCTTGGCTTGTCGTGTCACTAAAAAACATAGGAAATATAGGACTGGAAAGGAGTATGAAATAAGAGAATTAGTCACGTGTAACAGTACCCACGTGACTTATGTTATTGAATGCCCATGCCGATTGCAATATGTGGGGAGGACCACCAGGCCCCTCTGCATACGAATCAGGGAACACATTAATAATATAAACATGGTGTAACAAATAATTCTGCGCTGCCCAAAAAGAAGCAGCTGACACAGCAAATAGGATATATGCACAAATATAGAAAACAGGGAAGTGTAGCACTAATAAAACATCATGAAAAAAAGGTGTACAATATGTAACGTGAAACACAAAACACATACAATTATGTGTATAATATAAGTGCCATGATTATGGTGACTACTGGTGCATCAAAAAAGTCCAAATATAAAACAATGGTACATAGGTGATATGAGTCCCATATATATGAAAAACTTCATGTTAAAATCATGCCGGTGAACAGATGAAATCCTGAATGAATAAGACACCACCACCAACAATAGGGAGGCTTACTGAAACGTTTGAACCCAAAAGAACGTACGTTCAATGGGTCAAACAAACTTGTGTGGTAAAACAACCAATGGGCATGTGAAGTTCTATGGAAGTTGTCACAGGAAACTAAGACCATTCATGGACAGATGTATCTCTCAGAAGTGGTGCCCCAGATGCATACGCAACAGTTGGGTTAAGATAAGAAGAACAGAAAAGGCCACATAGTGTAATTCCGTATGTAAACATGAAAAATGTATTAAAAGGAAGATAAACTCACATTTAGGTAGATAAAACAGCGCTGTGCAATAAAAATGGCAGCAGTGGGGTCCTAACTGACGCGTTTCATCTCCTTGGACATCGTCTTGGGGGTCCTTCCACTGCAGCCAACAAAGTATATATAGGCAATGTGACCTCAAAATTAAGAGTCAAGTCCCCAGTGTGTTTAGCATGGAGAAACTATTACTTCCGGTTTTTAGGCAAAATGGCTGATTGGCGTGCGTTCCACACCTCACTATGGAGCCTGAAATATGTTGACCTGGAACTACTTCTGATGCATTCCACAATGTAAAATATAACTCATATGTGGTATAAAAAACATTGCGTTATTAAAAGCGGGACTTGTGGAAGGACATGTAGAGCCGGATAAGAGTCATAGTGAGAAAAGAATATAATATATAATGGTACCGCTTAAAGGCGCAGCTGTACAATGACATAATGCACCTAAGCAGGGCCGGCGACTTGTATTCTAGGTGCACCAATGTGTGATGATGGCATGCGTCTCATCGGCGTCCCTAACGTGCGCTCCAAAACCTCATGAAGCCGTGGTGACGTCATGCATCGTGACGGCGTCTGAAGCGTGCGTTCCAAAACAGGGAAATAGCTTGTGACAGACAAAGCTACACTGGGTCACATGATAAAAGCATGTAATCCAAGGATGGCAGTCCCGATACTAAATTGTAAAAAATGTAACAAAATATAAATATTTAAATGAGCACATAAGAATGACTTAGGCTTAATAATAACATGTGTTGAGACAAACTGGAAAAACTTGTTCGCAATAAAAAACGAGGAAACTATAGAATAATCTCCATGTTTCACTAATGGATATCGTAAGATGTAAAGAGTGTGTCAGACTACTGGCAGACCTATGTGTAATAAAACACATGTATAATATTGGTGTGAACATTGACTGAATGGGGTGTCAGGGGATAGGTTGTATATAATAATATACACATGTGAAGAGGACTCTTATCAGAGGATCACCGACAGACCACACCAAACATTAATAAGCATGGAGATTATTCTATAGTTTCCTAGTTTTTTATTGCAGACAAGTTTTTCCAGTTTGTCTCGACACATGTTATTATTACACCTAAGTCATTCTTATATGCTCATTTAAATATTTATATTTTGTTACATTTTTTACAATCTAGTTTTTTTACCGCCATCCTTGGATCACATGCTTTTGTCATGTGACCCAGTGTAGCTTTGTTCGTCACGAGCTATTTCCCTGTTTTGGAACGCACACTTCAGACGCCGTCGCGATGCATTACGTCACCACAGCTTCATTGGGTTTTGGAGCGCGCGTTAGGGACGCTGGTGAGACGCATGATGTCATCACACATCGGCGCACCTAGAATACAAGTCGCCGGCCCTGCTTAGGTGCATTATGTCATTGTACAGCTGCGCCTTTGAGCGGTATGATTATATTTTATTCTTTTCTCACTATGCCTCTTATCCGGCTCTACATGTCCCTCCACAAGTCCTGCTTTTAATAACGCAATGTTTTTTATACCACATATGAGTTATATTTTACATTGTGGCATGCATCAAAAGTAGTTCCAGGTCAACATATTTCAGGCTCCATAGTGAGGTGTGGAACGCATACCGACACACTGGGGACTTGACTCTTCATTTTGAGGTCACATTGCCTATATATACTTTGTCGGCTGCAGTGGGAGGACCCCCCAGACGATGTCCAAGGAGACGAAACGCATCGGGTAGGACCCCACTGCTGCCATTTTTTATTGCACAGCGCTGTTTTATCTACCTAAATGTGAGTTTATCTTCCTTTTAATACATTTTTCATGTTTACATACGGAATTACACTATGTGGCCTTTTCTGTTCTTCTTATCTTAACCCAACTGTTGCGTATGCATCTGGGGAACCACTTCTGAGAGATACATCTGTCCATGGATGGTTGTAGTTTCCTGTGACAACTTCCATAGAACTTCACATCCCCATTGGTTGTTTTACAACACAAGTTTGTTTGACCTATTGAACGTACGTTCTTTTGGGTTCAAACATTCCAGTAAGCCTCCCTATTGTTGGTGGTGGTGTCTTATTCACTTCAGGATTTCATCTGTTCACTGGCATGATTTTCACATGAAGTTTTTCATATATATGGGACTCATATCACCTATGTACCATTGTTTTATATTTGGACTTTTTTGATGCACCAGTAGTCACCATAATCATGGCACTTGTATTATACACATAATTGGATGTGTTTTGTGTTTCACGTTACATATTGTACACCTTTTTTTCATGATGTTTTATTAGCACTACACTTTCTTGTTTTCTACATTAATAATATAAGAAAGGGATTCCCTAAACATAACCTCTCTAGACATTTTGACGAATCTCATAAAAGGGACCCATCTGGACTAATCTTTTATGGTATTGACACCATACATGATTACTGGAGGGGTGGAAATAAAAAGTTACAAATTTCCCAAAATAAAACCCAATGGATATACCGTTTAGGGTCCCTGGTACCCAAAGGGTTAAACGTAGACATAGACCTGAATTGTTTTTTATCTAATTTTTAATCTGTGCCTTACATGAGTCTTCCCCATTTTTATTTCACCGTCTCCACCTTTTTAACGTCTAGCACTGGGAAGCGTGTGTATATGTAGCCACACAGGTATTTGTGCCTGTGGGGACACACATATATATATATATATATACATGGGCATGTTTTTTATATGTATACGCACCCATTAGTATTTCAATACATCACTTTATACTTCTTTTTATTCCTCTTTATGAATTTTTTTCTATACACAGACACCTATTTTATCACATCTTGAGTTTTGTATATAGTTTTGTATATAGTACATTTATTTTTCATTCTCATCCTCATTTTTGCATATTTTTAAATATATTTTTTGAGAGGGATGCATTTGCTATTATGTAGATATATGCATTCCTTATATGTAGATATATATATATATATATATATATATATATATATATATATATATATATATATATATATATATATATATATATATATATATATATATATATATATATATATATATATATATATATATATAATTTTCCTTATCATTGTGTATATATACACTACCGTTCAAAAGTTTGGGGTCACATTGAAATGTCCTTATTTTTGAAGGAAAAGCACTGTACTTTTAAATGAAGCTAACTTTAAACTAGTCCTAACTTTAAACAAATATACTCTATACATTGCTAATGTGGTAAATGACTATTCTAACTGCAAATGTCTAGTTTTTGGTGCAATATCTACATAGGTGTATAGAGGCCCATTTCCAGCAACTATCACTCCAGTGTTCTAATGGTACAATGTGTTTGCTCATTGGCTCAGAAGGCTAATTGATGATTAGCAAACCCTTGTGCAATCATGTTCACACATCTAAAAACAGTCTAGCTCCTTCCAGAAGCTACAAAACTGACCTTCCTGTGAGCAGATTGAGTTTCTGGAGCATCACATTTGTGGGGTCAATTAAACGCTCAAAATGGCCAGAAAAAGAGAACTTTCATCTGAAACTCGACAGTCTATTCTTGTTCTTAGAAATGAAGGCTATTCCATGCGAGAAATTGCAAAGAAATTGAAGATTTCCTACAACGGTGTGTACTACTCCCTTCAGAGGACAGCACAAACAGGCTCTAACCAGAGTAGAAAAAGAAGTGGGAGGCCGCGTTGCACAACTAAGCAAGAAGATAAGCACATTAGAGTCTCTAGTTTGAGAAACAGACGCCTCACAGGTCCCCAACTGGCATCTTCATTAAATAGTACCCGCAAAACACCAGTGTCAACATCTACAGTGAAGAGGCGGCTGCGGGATTTTGGGCTTCAGGGCAGAGTGGCAAAGAAAAAGCCATATCTGAGACTGGCCAATAAAAGAAAAAGATTAAGATGGGCAAAAGAACACAGATATTGGACAGAGGAAGACTGGAAAAAAGTGTTGTGGACGGATGAATCCAAGTTTGAGGTGTTTGGATCACAAAGAAGAACGTTTGTGAGACGCAGAACAAATGAAAAGATGCTGGAAGAATGCCTGACGCCATCTGTTAAGCATGGTGGAGGTAATGTGATGGTCTGGGGTTGCTTTGGTGCTGGTAAGGTGGGAGCTTTGTACAGGGTAAAAGGGATTCTGAATAAGGAAGGCTATCACTCCATTTTGCAACGCCATGCCATACCCAGTGGACAGCGCTTGATTGGAGCCAATTTCATCCTACAACAGGACAATGACCCTAAACACACCTCCAAATTGTGCAAGAACTATTTACAGCAGAAGCAGGCAGCTGGTATTCTATCGGTAATGGAGTGGCCAGCACAGTCACCAGATCTGAACCCCATTGAGCTGTTGTGGGAGCAGCTTGACCGTATGGTACGCCAGAAGTGCCCATCCAACCAATCCAACTTGTGGGAGCTGCTTCTAGAAGCGTGGGGTGCAATTTCTCCAGCTTACCTCAATAAATTAACAGCTAGAATGCCAAAGGTGTGCAATGCTGTAATTGCTGCAAAAGGAGGATTCTTTGATGAAAGCAAAGTTTGATGTAAAAACAATGTTATTTCAAATACAAATCATTATTTCCAACCTTGTCAATGTCTTGACTCTATTTTCTATTCATTTCACAACGTATGGTGGTGAATAAGTGTGACTTTTCATGGAAAACACAAAATTGTTTGGGTGACCCCAAACTTTTGAACGGTAGTGTATATATATATAGTAATTTTATTTATGAGGTTCCCATTGATGCATTCCCTTTTTCCTTATATTTGTTTATTCTATAATATTGGAGTTGCCGCAGGTTGCCGTGTACAGCCATCATTGTTATTTTTCCACAAGATGGCGCTCTGATATCTATTTTACTGGTGGAGCATGTTACTACACTCTCCTCCGCCCCGTAATATGAGGCGTTCATATTTACTCCCATCGGATTGGCTTACACGGCATTCGCTTATGCTTGACTATTCGTTCATCATTTCTTTTACTCAATTTGTCCGGGGGCAACTCTATATGCTATATAAGAATGTAAGGTGTGCCAATATGGCAGCGCCTCAGATGAGGTCCGTGTGATGAAACGCGTAAGGCGGGACATGCTTGGTATGCTACATGTCATATCCTTTACCTGTATTTCCAGTTTTCATTACCTCGGCTATGGAATGCACGCTGGGACCATGCATTGGGATTACGGATGTGCATTGCAATACACTGCAATACACAGCAGTGGATCTCCCTCTGTTTTGGTTTTAATAAAATTTTATGACAAATTACTTTTTTATATGGATATTTAAGAAAAGACTTGGTTCTATGGAGTCACGCTATGAGGCTCATTTTTTCCATCCATATGTGAACATTTGCTGCTGAGGAACTTGAAACTGCATAGGAGAGGCTGACGGGAGCTGTGTGAAACCAGAGGGATATCTTGCTAAAGGGGACAGCGCTGTCTGGATACAGTTAACACGCCTGTTACCCCTGCAGGGGTGAGGCGCTCTGGTGAGTGCAATCACAGGAGGGGGATGCGGATGGAAGTGGGGAGCACTGAAGAGTCACCATTAATTTGTGTGTGCACAGTCTAATATTCACAGATTGCCATTTGATTGACTATTTTGGGACATTTTATTTTTATTATTATTTTTATCATTTTATATATATATGTACTCACATATATATTATTTTTTGGTTTGTTTGTTTTTTACTTTTTTATTTATTATTTATTTATTATTTGTTGTTGGGTTGCATACACCCTTGCGGGCATCTTTTTACACTTTTTATTTTTACATTTTTGCATTTTATTTTTTGGTCTGCCTTTGTACACTGTGGACATTTGATCATATATATTTATTCATACTTATATTTATTCACATCTATATTTAGGGGGGATCTACACTTGGGGATATCATCCCAGTTTGAATAACACCAATCATCCTATGTCACTTTATTTATTTAATTTCTCTGCATATACATATACACACCCACTCATTCACTTATTTATGTATTTTTTTTTTTTTTTTTTCTTTGCAGAACATCACATTTACTTGGTTTAGTTTAGGTATAGGTTTGTTTACATCATTTACACAGAGGTTCACCTAGTTTGTCAGTTACTAGTCGTAGCATTGGGACTAGACCGCCCCCATAATCATATTGCCTCTGTGCAACCACTGGATTCTATCTCTGTGTCTCTGCCCAGTTATACTCTTCCCATACACGGATTAGGTTCACCTGAGTCCGACTCTTATGTCTTCCTACAGTCAATCAAGGATTTAAATCTAATCAGCCTTTGCATTCATATCTTTAGTGCTTGGATGTAAAGTTATTTCACTGTGCCACCTCACTGCTTGACTCCTGGCACTGAGGAGTTCTAGTTTATCTACAGTTGTGCGCTTAAGTTTACATACCCTGGCAAAATTTATGATTTCTTGGCCATTTCTCAGATAAAATGAATGATAGCACAACAACTTTTCTTTCACTCATGGTTAGTGTTTAGCTGAAGCCATTTATTATCAATCAACTGTGTTTACTCTTGTTAAATCATTATCACAACAGAAACTACCCAAATGACCCTGATCAAAAGTTTACATACCATGGTGATTTTGACCTGATAACATGCACACAAGTTGACACAAAGGGGTTTCAGTGGCTATTAAATCCTCACCTGTGATCTGTTTGCTTGTAATTAGTGTGTGTGTATAAAAGGTCAGTGAGTTTCTGGACTCCTGACAGACCCTTGCATCTTTCATCCGGTGCTGCACTGATGTTTCTGGATTCTGGGTCATGGGGAAAGCAAAAGAATTGTTGTCAGGTATAACAACTAAAATTTCAGCCACAACTGCCAGGAAAATTGTTTGGGATGCAAAGAAAAGCCCACAAATAACTTCAGGTGAAATACAGGACTCTTTGAAAACATATGGTGTGCCTGTTTCAAGATGCACAAGAAGGCACTTGAAGAAAGATGGGCTGCATGGTCGAGTCACCAGAAGAAAGCCATTACTACACAAATGCCACAAAGTATCCCGCTTACAATACCACACCAAAGAGCACAGAGACAAGCCTCAAACCTTCTGGCACAAAGTCATTTGGAGTGATAAGACCAAAATTGAGCTTTTTAGCCACAACCATAAACGGTTCATTTGGAGAGGAGTCAACAAGGCCTATGATGAAAGGTACACCATTCCTATTGTGAAACATGGAGGGCGATCGCTGATGTTTTGGGGATGTGTGAGCTACAAAGGCACAGGAGATTTTTTCAAAATTGATGGCAAGATGAATGAAGTATGTTATCAAAAAATACTGGAGGAACATTTGCATTCTTCAGCCATGGGACATACTTGGACATTTCACCATGACAATGATCCAAAACACAAGGCCAAGTCGACCTGTCATTGGCTGCAACAGAATAAAGTGAAGGTTCTGGAGTGGCCATCTCAGTCTCCTGACCTCAATATCATTGAGCAACTCAAAGAGATCTCAAACGTGCAGTTCATTCAAGACAGCCCAAGAATTTACAGGAACTGGAGGCTTTTTGCCAAGAGGAATGGGCAGCTTTATCATCTGAGAAGATAAAGAGCCTCATCCACAAATACCACAAAAGACTTCAAGCTGCCAATGATTCAAAATAGATAACTCTGACTGGATCTGAGTCATTCCTTCTGTTAGTTTCTTTCAATTTCCAGATGCCCCCTCCAGTGAGGCCATTTGTTTGTTTGCAGTTGAATATATCAATTTCCCTCCTACAATGACATTAGCTACATCCCAGGCTGTATGCCTCTGCTTCTGATATGCTTTGGTTGCTTCTAACAGTTTGTGTAACTTCAAATTGGGGTTAATTCTGTCTTTCTCTTGCAAGGCTTCTCTGACCTTGCCAGAGAGCAGTCCATCTACAAATTGTTCCTTCAGCAGTCTATCTGTATAATGTTGGCCAGGCTGTCCCACTCTTCCTCTTTTCCCTTGACATAGCTCTGCTGCTTGCAGTTCCAGTGAATATTGCAGAATGGATTCTCCTGCTCTTTGCTTTCTAGTGATAAGGTAGGTCCTAATTACCCCCAATGTTACCTTTTGGCTATACAAACAAGTTGATTAACTGTCTTGTCAGGAGAATCTTGGTATGGGAGGTACAGTATTTACCTTCTTGCTTCCCCCTCTAGGGTTCAGTTCTGCTTCTGAGTGAGCAGGATCCCTTATGATTGAATCAGGCTTCACAATCTCTAGACACAGCCACCCAACCACTGGATCTTCAGAGTCACTTGAAATTGATGCCAAAGGTCTAGCATTAATGATAGCTGTAACTTCTGCCATAAATGTCACTAAACATTCATGAGTAAGCCTTGCAGTTCCTACTTGTAGGAGAATAGTCAAGAATTCTCCGGGCTATGCCTATCATTCTCTCCCAAACACCTCCCATGTGAGAAGAGTGAGGTGGGTTGAAGATCCACGTGCAGTCATGTTCACTCAAGTATCTTTCTACTCTGAGAACGTCCAAGTTAGAAGGAATTTGCAGTTCTTTAACTGCTCCCACAAAGTTAGACCCTCTATCAGAGCGAATGAGTTTTACTGGGCCTCTGATTGCAATGAGTTATGCTAGCCCTGTAGCTAATACTGCAGCACAAAGTTCTCGAGCCGCCATGGTCAATTGCGTAATCTGTTGTCACAACACTGGCATCTACTTACTGAACATCATATTCTAAAAAAGTATGTTAGATCCACTCCAGAATTTGTCTTCAGAAGAGCCACTTCCCTTAGGGACAAATTCACGCATAGCCACTACAGGACTCATTCATCTCTGGTAGAGGGCCCAAGGGGTACTTCCAAATGTGGTGATTGTCCACTTTGCCCATGGATCCAGGAAGGACATAAATTTACCCTCCCAAATGGAGAGGAATTCACACCTCGGCATCATGCCAATTGTGGCACTCGAGGGGTAGTGTACCTGATGGTCTTTGCCTGCAAGGCCTTCTATGTAGGCAAGACCATCAGGGAACTACGAAAAAGGCTGGGTGACCACCTGTATGCGTCCACCAATGGCAAACTCATCACGGTGGGTCATCATATAGGGATTCACCACAGATTTAACTCTGATTGTGTCAAGTTTATTGTTTTGGATGTGATCCCAGAAGATCCTAGGGGAGGTGATTGGGACCGCAAAAACCTAAGACGAGAGTCTATTTGGATAGAACGGCTTAACCCCCCTAACACCTCCCAGCCTCAATGAGGCACATTCTTTTGCTTTCAATATGTTTTTATTTTAAAATTTCAAAATATCACAAGATGTAATCCAAACATTTAGAGGGCCCAACATAGGCCTAGAAAACAAATTTTACATATAGTTATGAGCTAAGTTCAGTTATATTTGGTAACATAAAACATCTTCTGGAAAAGAGATTCTGAAATCTTACAGAGGATCAGGTCCAAGTGTATTCAGACTTTAGGTTGTGCTCGGCAAGGGATAGTATTGAACCATCTGAAAAATAGTACCTGCGGGTAAGGGGGGATCGCCTGACCTGGGCACCCCTAATGGGATCTTCCTGTGCCCCAGCAGGGTCTCCTCTCCCCGCCCACCTCAGATTTGACTACGCCCCACCTAGCGCTTAACACATATGACCCCCTATGACACAGATAGAGTGTCATTTGTCCAGACTGGATTTTATTTTTGCCGAGTTAGCTCATAAACAATCAAGTAATGTTAAGACCTTTTGTCAAACTGAACCTAACAAAAGAAATTTAAAGAGGAGAAAGAAGGTAGAAAGAGGAAAAGGAGGGGAGATGGGGAGGGAGGGGGAAGTGTCGGAAACACATGCCTGACTTTATCTGGAAGTTACAGGTGTGTTATGGGGAACCCCCGCCTTTAGGGGTATTTCACAATATGCTGCCCATGGTGGCCACACAGATTCAAATTTGTGGAGCGTGTCTGAAACGATGCTGGCTAGTTTTTCTTGGGTTATTATTCATGAAATCTTGCGCTGTATAGCTAGAAAGGAGACCTTTGGTTGTTTCCAAGCTATGGCTATAGTGATTTTCGCACCAGTGAGCATGAAGTGGATCAACTTACGGTAGGGTTTAGAAACATGGGGGATGTGGGCATTGAGAAGGGCTACCGATGCGGACCTGGGGACTTCGCATTTAGTGACTTTGTAAATTAGGTTAAAGAGTTTCTTCCAAATCGGTCTGATTCTGGGACATTCCCACCAGACGTGTACCAATGATCCCAGGAGTTGGCAGCCCCTGAAACAACAGGGGTCAGCTGTGGGGTAGATAGCTGCGAGTCTGGTGGGGGTCATGTACCACCTCATGAGAACTTTTAAATTTGCTTCCATGAGTGAAGTGTTTATAATACCCTGAAAGGCTCTAGAACCCGCCGTCTGCCAGGTCCCCAGGTCCCACTCATGTTGGAGGTCAGCCTCCCATGCCATCATATAGGTAGATTTCTCTGTCAAAAGGGTAGGTGATGAGTAGATGATTGATATGCCGCCCCTCTGCCCCATGGCCTGTCCACACCAGAGCTCATATTCAGTAAATTTGGGGGGGAGTGGTTTTTCCACCCAGATTTTGCGTAGAAAATGTGAGATCTGTCCGAATCGGAATTTCTCTGAATTTGGGAGATCAAGGGTGTTTATACAATGGCTTAATGTGAATGGGAAAAAATGTCCTATGCAGTATAAGCCTTTATCAAGCCACCATTTAAAGGCTTTAATATCTAGTCCAGGAGGGAAGTTTGGGTTATGGAAAATGTGGGCCAGGGGTTGTCCCTTAGATGTCAAGGATGAAAGATTGCGGATGCCATCCCAAAGTTTGAAGGATTGGGAGAGGGAAGGCGACAAGATTGATGGTCTTTGTTTTTGGGGGCACCATAGAAGATAATCAAGTGTGTGTAGGGGTGTAGCCTGCCTCTCTATCTGGACCCAGTCAGGTTTTTCAAGTCGTGTGTATACTGTAGAGAGTTGGACCAGTCTGGCTGCTAGAAAATATTTGTAGAGATGCGGTAGACCTACCCCGCCTTTTCTTCTATGAAGATATAGAGTGTGTTGGGGAATTCTATATCCTAAGTTACCCCAGACAAATCTTAGGATTTTACTTTGTAGAGATCGCAAGTGGTCCTTTCTGATTGAGATGGGGAGAGATCTGAAAAAGTACAGGATTCTAGGCAAAAGTGTAATTTTAATAGAATTTATTCTACCCATCCAGAAGAGTTAGCTTCTGGCCCAGGTTTTCAGGTCTGCTTCTAATTTTTTATATAGGGGAGGGTAATTGTTAGCGTAAAGAGATTCCGCTCGAGCTGTGAGGGTGACCACTAGGTATTTGATAGAGTTGGGGCTCCATTCAAATTTAAAGGATTGTTGAAGGAGGGCGACTGTGGATAGCGGTAGGGTTACGTTTAGGGCTTGAGATTTAGAATAGTTTACCGAGAGCCCAGATATTTTAGAGAATTCCGCTAGCGTTTTATGTAGGTTTGGTAGTGAGGTGACAGGCGAGGTCAAGAACAGGAGGATGTCATCTGCGAATATTCCGCATTTGTGGGTTTGGTCCCCGCATGTCACCCCCTGAATGTCCTTATTCTGTCGGATAGATGCAGCTAGAGTCTCTATTGCTATAGCAAATATAATAGGGGACAGCGGGCAGCCTTGCCTGGTACCTCTAGCTATATTTATTGGGGTTGAGTAGTAGCCTTGTAAGTGAATTAGGGCTTTGGGTAGAGAGTATAGGGCTTGCATCACCCCTAAAAAGCGTGGACCAAAGCCCCACCTCTCGAGTAAGGAAAATATATATGGCCAGGACACGGAGTCAAAGGCCTTTTGTAGGTCAAGGGCGAGGATGAAGCCTTGTTGTTTGGGACCCCCCTCCCAATTGGATTGCAGTATGGATATAATGTCCACTGCTCTTCTCACCTGGTCTGGGCCTTGTCTACCTGGTATAAATTCTACCTGGTCCCTGTGTATATATTTGCTTATAAATGAGGACAGTCGATCTGCTAGAATCTTAGTAAGTATTTTGAGATCATTATTGATAAGCGAAATGGGCCGGTAGCTACCAACCTCTTCTGGGTTTTTGTCTGGTTTTGGTATGACCATGATATATGCTGTATTGAGCTGAGCCTCTAAGGGGTCACCCTTTACTTTGGAGTTGAAAAACTTTGTCATATGCGGGGTGAGAGTATCTAAAAAGGTTTAATAATATGGCACCGATAGGGCATCAGGCCCCGGTGCAGAGCCCGTGCGAAGGCCCTTGATAACCGCCGCCACTTCTTCCTCTTGAAAGGGAGCCTCGAGGATGTCTCTACGTTCTGTTTCTAGGGATGGGATGTTTATGCCATCTAAGAAGTCGGATACCGCTTTCTCAGGTGGCTTTGAGGGGGAGCTATATAGGTCAGAGTAAAATTTATGAAAAGCTTCAAATATTTAGGTTGGATTAGCCGTGGGGTCTTGGCCTGCAATGCGTATCTTGGGGAAAGTAGAAATCCTTGGTTTGGGGGAAAGTTTGGCCGCCAACATTGAACTGATCTTATCCTTTTGTGTGTAGAATTTATTACTACTCCAGCGGAGCGATTTCTCTGCTGATGTTGTGAGTGCAAAGTTGAGTTCTAAGCGGAGCTTTTCTATTTGGGCAAGCAGACCTGGGGATGGAGTCTTTTTGTGTTGTGTCTTCATGGTCCTATATGACCTCTCCAGGCGCTCCACGTCCGCTTTGTGTTCTCTTTTAGTTTGCGTTGTAATCTGAATAATCCTGCCTCTGATGAAGACTTTGTGCGCTGCCCAAAGGGTCTCAGCGGAAATGCCCTCCACATTATTAAGTGATAAATATTCTCAAAGCTCTCTATTGAGTATTGTTTTGTGAATAGGGCTAAAGAGGATGGACTCTTTGAGATGCCGATGTCCCCTATTCGCCTTAAAATGACTTGAGCGGATGTATGCGAGCACCAGAGAGTGGTCAGATAGAACTGTGTCTTTGATTTGTGACTGGAGGACTGCTGGGAGAGTGTTTGGGGGGACCAGAATGTGGTAGATCCTTGCATATGTATTGTGCTGGTGGGAGAAGTGTGTGTAGTCTTTTTTAGATGGGTTAGATTCTCGCCAGACATCTGCCAGACCCCTCTCATGGAGAAGCTTAGCGATTTTAAGGCTTACCCTGGTGGGTCTGGTAGATTGGGCCGGTGGGGGTTTAGATTTGTCTAGACCTTGGTCGAATGCCACATTGGAGTCTCCCCCCATATGATTGTGCCCTCCAGTAAGGGGGTAAGGGTGTCCAAGATGAGTCGGAAAATTTTTTCTTGCCCTTTATTGGGACAGTAGTATGAGACTAGGGAATACAAGTGTCCTCCTATTTTCCCCTTGACCAGGAGAAACCTCCCATCTGGGTCCTTAAGGTCTGAGATAAATTCAAAATTGCATGTTTTGGATAGAAGTATAGCGACGCCTTTGGTCTTATTGTCTGCGTTGGCGAGGTGAATATGGGGGTATTGAGAGTGAACGAACTTTGGGTTGTATTGCTTGGGAAAATGGGTCTCCTGGAGTAAAAGGATGTCGAGTTTAAGGGACTTGTAATAGTTAAATATTTTCTTTCTTTTTATGGGGGAATTAAGCCCTTGAACATTATGTGTGGCAATTTTGATGGAGCTCTGTGTGGGGTCAGCCATGGGACCGAGGATAGGCTCTATGCTTGTGTCTCCCATCACTCACCCCTTGACGTTTTCTGATCCTCCGATCTATGTGGTTTCCTATGAGTTTCCTCAGCTTCCAGCAGGTTCCCCGTCTTGTAATGGTTATGTGATCTGCAAAGAATAACCAAAGTATATGCATGTGATTTGGGTAGGGTTGGGAGATTGGAGGTTGGAGAGTAAAGAGAAAGGGAAGAAAGTTCTCCTAGTAAAGAGGAAGTGTACCCTCCAAAAACCGGCAGCCATTATACCTATGGTTTTTTAGACACAGGAGACCATAAGGTTATTTCTCTTGCAACTGATTTACCTTTGTTTCGCTATTAAGATAATCCTAATCCAAATTTGCTGTTTAAAATACAGGTATACAGTATTGGGTATACCGCATACTATAATTGGGTAAAAAGGTTTTGAAACCAAAACTACCAGCTTGCCCATATTACAATAAACTCGGAATATTTATAATAAAATCCAAATATAAAAAAAAACACCGGCATGTATGCCTCTTTCAATGGACAACTGCAGCGTAATAAAATATACATACGTCATCTAAAAAAAGGAATAAAAACATTTAAAATAAAACTATGTCATCTAAAAAAGAAATATAAACATTTAGCGAAACAAAGGTAAATCAGTTGCAAGAGAAATAACCTTATGTTCTCCTGTGTCTAAAAAACCATAGGTATAATGGCTGCCGGTTTTTGGAGGGTATGCACACAGAGACATTGAATATGGTCTCCTGTCTGCAAGGATCCCAGGCAAAATGGCCACACAATAGCCAAAACAAACCGCCCCTTAGAAACATTAGGTAACTAGACACTGCTATACTCACAGGAAGTCGGGCTTCGGTCTGCATAACATAGGCAAAATGGCCGCGGGCGAACTTCCGGTCCGCGGAATCACAGGCAAAATGGATGCCAATCGAAAAATCAACAAGGGGACACCGCACGCTATATAAGGGTGGGAAGACACAGCACAGGTCACGCTCCCGTAGACGTCCTAATGACGAAACGCGTAGGGCGTGGCCTAATCTGTGCTTCCCAAACACTACTTACCTACCAGAGCTGAAGGTTAACCGTGACGTTTTTCTACTTTGCTTGATTCATACTGTGAAATTGTGAGTACCTCTCCACTTGTTTAAATAAACCTTTTTTAAAACGATTTTACGCTATGGGCACTCCTTCTCTCTTTTCATATGATACACCACGATCCTGAGTCTGCCAGAGATTGCCGTACAGTGGCGCAAAACTGTAACTGCCTGATACCCCTGCAGGGGTGAAGTGATCCGGTGAGTGGCTGCACTTTTAGAGCAAGGATTCTCAAAACAACCGAAGGATTATAATCACAACATCACATGCACTAAGATACCGCACAAGATATACACCAAGATATTATACTAATAAGGATTTAAACGAATTTGACAAAATGTTTATTACACAATAAGGACTTCTTTGAACTTGTTAGCACACTTGCACTTTATTAGGAGTGATTTTTGGATACTTTTCAGTTCCTTTACCACCGTTTGACCTCCCACACCCTCCCTTTCCCCCTCTCCTTTTTCCTCCCCCCCCCTTTCACCCCCACAACCCCCCCCTCCTTCCCCCCCCTCCCTCCCCTCCCCTCCCCCTCCTTTTACACTAAATGTCATTTGGAATATAAACCAGCAATACCATGTATGGAATTTGATACCACCATTATTATTTTATATATATATTTATAGCTCGTTTAATATTGTGAAATATTTTTTAAGGATACCACCATCTGATACCTGTACGTCTTGTTTATACTTAGGAATTTATACCTATATGTCTTGTTTGAACTAGAAATATACAAACACGCAGGTAGGGAATTATCAAGTAGATAAAGGAACAGCGCCATACCCTTCTACCACACCAATCAACTCAGCTGTCCCCATTTATGGTGACTGCATGTTGGGCGGCAGCAGTTCCATAGGTTTCACTAATACATCTCCATTTCCACTGCACGGGTTCACTACTCTTTTTACTATTCACTGTTTATCCTTAGAGCTAAACAGAAACCTGCAGCAATGGATATCTTTAGATACCTAAATAATAGAAATATTAACCTCACTGAAGTCTTCAACCAGGAACAAGTAGCCAATTGGCAAGATATTGATAGCTTATTCAAACACCTGAAACACAATATTGAAAAGCAAATAAGAGTTTGGTGGGATATAGCAACTATCGAGATGTACATTGCAGAGAAAATCACCCCAAGACGCCTGAGGTGGGATATCTCACCTAATGATGCAGTCAATGACAAGGGACTGATGGAGGATTGGTATCGGTTCTTTAATGATAGCGAAACCGCGTTGCTTGGAATAATAGTAACGCGGAGACGACATAAATTAAAGAACATAGAAACAGAAATATTACAAATAAGAGATCAACTCACACCCTTCTTGGAATCCAGAGAATACAAAGAGAAGGAGAATAATTTACAAGAAGCCATGGCAAAATACGACAAAGAAATACAGCAGAAAAAACAAAAAAGTTCAGAAGAGACGTGCTGGACTACAAAAACCAGCAGGTATATAAATGGCAAATAGACGACAATTACATAGAGGACAACCACAACATCTCTATGATAGATGAGTCCAGGGAAAGTTCAGTAACAGAAGAAATAACAATATGGCAAGAGACAAGACCCACAGAAATCAGAACACCATGGGTGAGACCAGAAGAGTTACCAACACTAAGAACCAGAAGAGAAGGACCTAGCCCGGAACGCAGGTACTATAGAGAACAAGCTAGAGAGGAAAATAGATCACAACAACGAAACAATGCCTCAAACATATTGAGAACACCAAGATACAGCAACAGGTACTCCCCTCTAAGAAATGAACAGCATTACACTCCCTATGAAGAACCACCACATAGACAAAGTTTTTTTTCCCAGGGAATACAGAGGAAGACCTCCGGCATTCAGGGACAGACGGTCCCCTTACAGGGGGAACCACGGTCCCCAAGGAGGACAAAAGGGTTGGCAACCCTTCAGGTTCCCCATCAGAAATCACAGCAACGGAGACCCCCAACGGAGCTGGAACCCAAGAATCGCCAGAAACACGTATATGGGCCCGAGGAACAGAACACAAGAAGAAACCCAACGGGAAGAAAGAATAGACCACACATACAGACCACAGAGATGGGAAAGAGGAGAAGAGCACGCGGGAAGAGAGGAGGAATCAAGAAGAAAAAGAAGGGATTTTTAACCTAAGCGAAGCCAACTTCAATGAAGAAGAAATGAGGGTGCTGGACTTAGGTCTAAAATATGCTCCTGATAAAAATCTTGACCCCTTCGAAATATATATAGATCTCCAGAAATTTGTAAGGAAACTGAACATCAAAAAATTTTATTTAATGAAAGGGAATAACAACAGCAACATCCAAACAGACGAAGACCCCCCGTTATTCCAACACTCAGGACTAAGAAATAATTCAACCTTCAATCCTAATGTACAACAAAATGAGAGCTTGATGGCCTTTAAAAAGATGGTTGAACAAGATCTTAGGAAACTGAAACCGAAAAAAATAAAAACAAACATATGGAATACCATTAAAGAAATAGAGGGGAAGAAAAATATAGTCATCCGACCGGCCGATAAGGGAGGGGGCCTGGTTATATTAAATAAAAAAGACTACGAGTCAGAAATGAAGAAGCTGCTGGAGATACCCAATACATATAAGAAACTGAAGGGTAACCCAAAAATAGAGTACAGAAAAAAACTGAAGACCTATGTCAAAAAAGGAGAAAAAACGGGGATCCTAACGAAAAAGGAAGCCAAATATTTAACCCCAGAAACAGCAAAAACCCCAATTATATATTACGTACCCAAGATTCATAAAGACCAACAGAACCCCCCTGGTAGACCGATAATCAGTGGCATCGATTCACTGTTCTCCAGATTGGGAGCGTATCTGGATGGCTACTTGCAACCCCTAGTTGGACAAGGAAAATCGTTCCTGAGGGACAGCAAACAGTTAATTGGGGAACTAAAGAACTTCAAAATAAATTAAAACGATATCCTAGTAACCATCGATATAAATTCCCTGTACACCAATATCGTATAGGAGGATGGTCTGAGTGGTGTGGAATGGGCCTTACATACACTAACAGACCTAAAGGAAACACAAATTAATTATATATTGGAGGGGTTAAAACTGGCCATGAGCCATAATTACTTTTGGCACAAAGGTGATTTCTACTCCCAGACGAAAGGAGTAGCTATGGGGGCTAAATATGCCCCCAGTGTAGCGAACCTACTTCTCAACAAATGGGAGGAGGAACAGATCCACAGTATTGAAAGAAGACATCTGAAATTATACCGGAGGTATATAGATGACATCGTCATTGTGTGGGGGGCACGGTAGAAGAATTACAGAATTTCTTTGACGAGATCAGTGGCAATGCCTATGGACTCACCTTTTCTGGAAACCGGGACAAAGAAACCGTGGATTATCTGGATTTACAAATATACAAGGACAGCGGATACTTGAAAACAAGAACATACTTCAAAGCCACAGACAGAAATGGGTATATCCCAACCAGTAGTTGCCACCACCCACGATGGCTAGGGAACATACCCAAAGGCCAGTTCATGCGATTATATAGGAACTGTTCCAGTAAACATGATTATGAGAAACAAACAGACATCTTAATAAACAAGTTTGTAGAAAAAGGATACAAAAAGAAGGACCTAGTGGCGCTAAAATGCAAAGTCGGGAATATGGATAGGAATAAACTGATAGATGAAATGGGAATACAGCAAAGAAGAGCAAAAAACAAGAAAATGGAAGTAGCCTTCCTAACGGGATACAATAGGCAATACAAACACGCGGAAACTATAATTAAAAAACATTGGCCCATTCTACAATCCGATAGGGTACTTAATTCCATATTGCCTAAGAAACCCGTCTTTATCTATAAGAAAGCACCAACCCTGAGGAACAAGTTGGTACATAACGCAATAGACCCACCCAGGGAGATAAAAATAGGAAAAGGCTTAAAAGGGTTTTTCAAATGTGGTAAATGCCTACCTTGCAGAACTAGCAAAAAAACCAATAAGTAAACAACAAAGTTTAGGTCAACTGTCAATGAAAAGGAGTTCACCATCCGAGAACTCATTACTTGCCACAGTACCCATGTTACCTATGTATTAGAGTGCCCATGTCGGAAGCAATATGTAGGAAGAACAACCAGGGAGTTACACGTTAGGATCAGAGAACATATTAAGAACATCAAAAAAGGGTTCAACAAACATAGTGTCTCTAGGCATTTCAGAGACTATCACAATAGGGATCCAGCATATATGACATTCTATGCAATTGATAAAATCAGGGGCCATTGGAGAGGTGACAATAAAAAAACTAAGGTTTCACAAAACGAAACCAAGTGGATATTTCTGCTGGATACCCTACAGCCTATGGGATTGAATATAGACCTCGACCTTAACTGCTTCCTAACCAACTATTAACATTAACATCAACATGGGGGGCACGCAGTACCAACACACCTGACCTTAAATAACACTAGAAGTACAAAAACAACACTCCAACATAATGGAAACAATACTAACACCAAATCAGGTTTCTTCTTCTCCCCAAATTAGTGGAAATTGTACCAATTATCCCCACTGATAAATGCTGAAAAATGTACCAACGAATTTATAATGACAAAGAGCCTAATGGTCCCACATACCTCTTAAATAGGATTCCTTGAACACACACTTAAATCATGTACATATATACGCATGAATTGTATAACATAGATTCCTAGATACCTCCTTCTAACATATACTCACAACATGAACGTATCGGTTCACACTATAGGGAACACGCACCTCCTAACCAGAAAAAACCCCCCCTTTTTTCCTCCATTTCTCTTTTTTTCCTCCATTTCTCCTTTTAATATATATATAATTTTAATATATATGTACAATTTTAAATATCTTAACTTTAATTTTTCAATTTTTAATTTTTTGACATAGGTCCACACTTATACAAATAAAAATATCCACACAAAGGGACGCAGCACAGATATCTTATACCTCTCTCACCTGTGCACTATAGAATTAGTAACCCATAATAGCAACTATATATGGATACATAACGTACAGACATAGACAGTCTAACAGCTGATATATATGCACATGATTTTGACATAACAAGTTCCTCATTAAAACAATTCTCCTCCCTCTTCCCAGAGTAACACATAAAAATAAAAATACGTGCAAAAGCGACATTTTACATAGAATATACATAGTTTTATTTTAAATGTTTTTATTTCTTTTTTAGATGACATAGTTTTATTTTAAATGTTTTTATTCCTTTTTTTAGATGACGTATGTATATTTTATTACGCTGCAGTTGTCCATTGAAAGAGGCATACATGCCGGTGTTTTTTTTATATTTGGATTTTATTATAAATATTCCGAGTTTATTGTAATATGGGCAAGCTGGTAGTTTTGGTTTCAAAACCTTCTTACCCAATTATAGTATGCGGTATACCCAATACTGTATACCTGCATTTTAAACAGCAAATTTGGATTAGGATTATCTTAATAGCGAAACGAAGGTAAATCAGTTGCAAGAGAAATAACCTTATGGTCTCCTGTGTCTAAAAAACCATAGGTATAATGGCTGCCGGTTTTTGGAGGGTATGCACACAGAGACATTGAATATGGTCTCCTGTCTGCAAGGATCCCAGGCAAAATGGCCACACAATAGCCAAAACAAACCGCCCCTTAGAAACATTAGGTAACTAGACACTGCTATACTCACAGGAAGTCGGGCTTCGGTCTGCATAACATAGGCAAAATGGCCGCGGGCGAACTTCCGGTCCGCGGAATCACAGGCAAAATGGATGCCAATCGAAAAATCAACAAGGGGACACCGCACGCTATATAAGGGTGGGAAGACACAGCACAGGCCACGCTCCCGTAGACGTCCTAACGATGAAACGCGTAGGGCGTGGCCTAATCTGTGCTTCCCAAACACTACTTACCTACCAGAGCTGAAGGTTAACCGTGACGTTTTTCTACTTTGCTTGATTCATACTGTGAAATTGTGAGTACCTCTCCACTTGTTTAAATAAACCTTTTTTAAAACGATTTTACGCTATGGGCACTCCTTCTCTCTTTTCATATGATACACCACGATCCTGAGTCTGCCAGAGATTGCCGTACAGTGGCGCAAAACTGTAACTGCCTGATACCCCTGCAGGGGTGAAGTGATCCGGTGAGTGGCTGCACTTTTAGAGCAAGGATTCTCAAAACAACCGAAGGATTATAATCACAACATCACATGCACTAAGATACCGCACAAGATATACACCAAGATATTATACTAATAAGGATTTAAACGAATTTGACAAAATGTTTATTACACAATAAGGACTTCTTTGAACTTGTTAGCACGCTTGCACTTTATTAGGAGTGATTTTTGGATACTTTTCACTGTTTGACCTCCCACACCCTCCCTTTCCCCCTCTCCTTTTTCCTCCCCCCCCTTTCACCCCCACAACCCCCCCCTCCCTCCCCTCCCCCTCATTTCACACCAAATGTCATTTGGAATATAAACCAGCAATACCATGTATGGAATTTGATACCACCATTATTATTTTATATATATATTTATAGCTCGTTTAATATTGTGAAATATTTTTTAAGGATACCACCATCTGATACCTGTACGTCTTGTTTATACTTAGGAATTTATACCTATATGTCTTGTTTGAACTAGAAATATACAAACACGCAGGTAGGGAATTATCAAGTAGGTAAAGGAACAGCGCCATACCCTTCTACCACACCAATCAACTCTAATCCTGATGTTATACCTTCTCGATCGGTTTTCCAAATCATCGATCCTAGCCACATCTAGTTGCTCCTGTAGTGTGTGCAAGTGATCCGAGTTCTGATTAGTGTTAGCGATCGTGTGTTCCAGCTTATCTCGAATGGCTTCTATTCTAGAGCCCAGATTCTGAAAGTATGCTTTTAAATCCCCTGTGTATCTTTCTGATACAAGTCTGCCACTGAGAAGGCCTGTGTTGCAGCCAGGGGATCTGCTCTGAGTGTGTCAGCATGTCTGGCCTTGTTAGGCCCAGTGGGAGAGAGTGCATAGTCCCCCATGGATCGGTTTAACAACGTTTCTGTGGAGGCAGGGGACAGATTCAGGGCTTGGGGGTTACTCACATGAGTCAGGGTGTTGTAAGGTAAAGAAGTGGGGTTGATCGCCGGCCTCCCATCTGCTAAATCCTCAGCATTGTGAACATGAGGCTTCAGCGCGGCCGCCATCTTAGATCTGCCTTCCGGATCAATAAATGTAAATTCTGGCCCAAGGTTCCTCCGTACTGCAGTGCCAGGCAGATGGGGGGGTTCCGGATTGCTCGGGAACACTGTGGTGATCAATAGTTCCATTCCCGGATCGCTGTGTGCGGAGATATTAGCGCCGCTGAGCTGGGGTGGTGTGGAGCTCCTGGCTTAAGCCGCCATCTTCTGGGCTCCGCGCATGCGCCCAATGAGGCACATTCTTATAAACATTTCCTATAATGACTTACAATTTCGTGGTAATGTCCCCCAGCACCCCTCTTCTGCCCTCTAGTCCTTATACCCTCACGTGTTTGTGGCTTCATTGCACCTTCAAACTTCTCCTGCTTGTTTTTTGTTTCCTTCTGGCTGAACGATACTATTAACGATATTATTACGTAACCCTGAACTGTGCCAGGTTAACCAGATGTTAACCAATGTGCATTTGCTATTCGTATGTTAATTGTATTTTCATTCAATTACTGTTTGATTTATGCAGGTCACATTATTATTATTCCTTGAGAACAATTCTCTAAAAAAACCTGTGCAATTTGAACTTTAATATGCGTTGGTGATCTTCCTGGGGGATTGGAAATCCCTGCTCACCCCCCAGTTCGTTACACCTTCTTGCCGATTTTCATCTCTGAGACGTCCTTCTCTACCAGCATCGCTCTGTAACAAGTGCTGGATGGCTTGAGGAGTTTATTCTCCCCCTGCTGGAGGGCATGCGCCTCTCGAGCAGGGGATGTGCTTCCTTCTTTGAATGGCGCCTCCCCCTGCTTACCTGTGGTGACGCTCGCAGCGTCCCCAATGTTAGGGCTGTGCGCATGCGCAGTGAGGTTCAGCGCATGCGCAGCAGTGAGAGTCAGACCCCGGTGAGGTCGGTGCCAGATGGCTGTGGCGCCATACGTATTTCCGGGCTGGGGGCATATAAGGCGGCCTCAGTGGCCACTTTTATATAGACGGCTGACACCTGGGAACTCTCATCACTAGTATCATGAAGGTATTTACTCTTATCATCCAGGCTCTTAAACAATCAATTTACTTTTGCCCTATCTTCTCCCCTTTCCAGGCCGGTACTATTTGGTCGACTAGCAGGGCTCCCACAATTAGTCAGCCCAGTGGCCATGCGTTCCAGGCAGGTTTAGGGGAGTCTTTAGGCACTTTATTTCAAGGTATCCAGTTTGCCTGATTACAGATATTCTCTTTCCTTGTTGTTACAGAATTCTCAGTTTATCATTGAACAACGCTAGTTACTCCCAGGTGTCATAATAACAGTATATTTTTTCTCTTTCCTTATTGCTGTGTGGGTTTATTTTACATCAAGTGTTGTTGTGCACTGTGTCCCTTGGTGTCCTGTTAGAATTGGGTCTCTCTGTCCCTCTCTCTTCTCCTTCTCATCCCCTCCTTCTCTTCCTTCTCCCCTTCCTCCCATCTTTTTTTCATTCTTCCTCCCTCTCTTTTTTCTTTCTCTTCCCCCTCCCCTCCCCCCTTTTTTACCCCCCCTTTCCCCCCCTTCCCCCCCTTTCTCTCCTTTCTTTTTTCTTCACTTCCATCTAGTTTCCCCCTTCTCTCCCCTCCCTTTCCCCCACCATGCTTTCCTCCCACCCCTTCCTTTCCCCATTTTCCCCCCTCTTCCCCCTCCCCCTTCCCTTCTTTCATCCCCCTTTTTTATCCCCCCTCATCCTTGCTTCTTTCTCCTCTCTCTTTCCTTGGTTTTCTTTCTATTCCACCACTGCACACAGTGTCATTTACTGTTTAGTAGCACACCCTCACTGTCGTGGTAGATAAACCAACACAGAATATTAATACTTGCATATATTTTTTAATCACTCATAGCCTGTCCTATTAGCCCCCCGTGTCCGCCCCCAGGGGAAACACCCAGATTGGGTGTCTCAATATTGCTGTCTTTCACGCTGTTGGTGAGTTTATCCTATACAATGTATCAACACTCCAATGTTTTCATTATTACTTTGGTTTCATCTTTTTATTGTATTTTGTATGTAATTTCTATTATCTACCTTTTCTAGATGTTAAAATTGGACACCTCCTGAGGAAGCGGCATTGGCTTTGAAACTGTTGAGGCCTTACGTCCATTATCACATCACAGTGCCTCCACCTACTCACAGGGGCTTCACTAAGTATTGTTTTAATATTTGTGCAACTATGTCTTTTGTAAACAACCCTGATGGTGTGTTTGTTTGTATAACAATGTTTGTAAATTAAAATAAACTGGAATTTTTATCAAAGATTTATTATCCCTTTGGTGTCCCGGAATAGTCCAATATTCTTCCTTGGGGGAGGTAGGGCTTTGTTGGAGTAGCCCTTATCACATTCTCCCCACTCCTTCTAACAGTCTAGCCATAAGTTTTTTCTGTTTGTTGGGGAGAGGGTGGTCCCAATCTAGCGACTCACAGGTTAAGTCTCTAAGTAGTGCCTTACCCTGGATGGTGACAGGTGCTGCAAAGCCTAAGGGATACAGTCTGTTTATGGTAGACAGGACACCTCTACGGGTAAAGGGTTTTTCTTCTGTGTTTACTTGGAAAGTAAACGTGTCAGATCTTAAGTCCCAAAGCAAACCAAGGCTGCAGTGTATGGGAAGTGAGTCTGTGCCTAGATCTAAGTCCTTTACTCATTAGAATGATCTTGAACAGGAAAGGCTTCTAAAACTCCTCTACTGTTGGAAGCAATCTTGTGGAGTCTTAAGTTTTAACAAGCAAGCATTGCCTGAGTTCTTTTAAGGAGACTGATTGTGGCTTCAATTGTGGGTAGTGATTTCAAGCAATCGTCTACATAGAAATCCTTGTCCACAAACTGTCTGACATCTGACCCATACTCTAAGGCTGGATTCACACCTATGCAGTTTTAGTGCTTTTTGCATTTTGCAGATTTGTACTACAGAATGTGTTCCATAGGAAACCATGTTAAATGGACTGTAGAGCAAATCTGCAAAATGCAAAAAGCACTAAAAATGCATAGGTGTGAATCCAGCCTTATGGGGCGTACACACGGTCGGACTTTGTTCGGACATTCCGACAACAAAATCCTAGGATTTTTTCCGACGAATGTTGGCTCAAACTTGTTTTGTCTACACACGGTCACACAAAGTTGTCGGAAAATCCGATCATTCTGAACGCGGTGACGTAAAACACGTACGTCGGGACTATAAACGGGGCAGTGGTCAATAGCTTTCATCTCTTTATTTATTCTGAGCATGCGTGGCACTTTGTCCATCGGATTTGTGTACACACGATCAGAATTTCCGACAACGGATTTTGTTGTCGGAAAATTTTATCTCCTGCTCTCCAACTTTGTGTGTCGGAAAATCCGATGTTAAATGTCCGACGGAGCCCACACACGGTCGGAATTTCCGACAACACGCTCCGATCGGACATTCTCCATCGGAAAATCCGACCGTGTGTACGGGGCATAACTCTCCCACTCTAGCAGAGTGTCTGAGGCCATATAGAGCAACTGCAGGGGAAGTACTGTTGCCAAATATGTGCACTCTCATGCGGTATTCTGTGATGTCTCCAGACGGGTTGTTGTCCCTGAACCAGTGAAACCTCAGAAAGTTTTGGTGTTCTTCTTTAACAAGAAAGCAATAGAACATTTGCTGTATGTCTGCCATGAATGTGACTGAATCCTTGTGAAAGCGGAGAAGTACTCCTAATAGTCTGTTGTTAGGGTCAGGGCCAGAGAGAAGGACATCATTTAGAGAGACACCCTCATGCTTGGCTCTGGAATCGAACACCCCTCTAATCTGCCTTGGCTTCTTAGGGTGATAGACCCTAAATATGGGTAAGTACCAACATTCCTCTGAGTCTTTGAGGTTTGGTGCTATCTCAGCATGACCATTCTGGAATATTTTCTCCATGAAGGAAAAGAAATGTTTTCCCATATCTTTTTTCCTTTTAAGATTGTGTCTTAGGAAAGTGAGACATGTATATGCTAGTTCTCTGTTGTTAGGCAAACGTCGTCTTTGTGGTCTAATGGGAAGAGGTGCAACCCAGCTATTAGACCCGTCTTTCTCCATACTCCTTTCCATAACTTCTAGGAAGAGCCTATCCTCAATGGACATTGCTACCTGGTTATCTTCCTTTGTTCTCTTGAACACTGTGCTTCCTAAATCGCTTTGGTCGTTATCATAGGTATTGCTGTCACAGAGGGGACTTAGGAAGGGAAGAGGTACAGGGTTGTTGTGTGGTAGCTCCTTTATGAAGATGTGATTTTGACAGGGTTGGAAAAGAGAAGGATGACCATTCTCGAGAGTACTAGTGAGCAGGTTATTAACAGATGCCGGTTTGTGTGCAGCTCCCAGGCAAACATCACCTATAAGGACCCACCCGAGATCCAGTTTTTGGGCATATGGGGCATTTTGAGGACCGTTGATCAGTTTTCTTACTTTGTGAACTTGCAAGATATCCCTCCCTAGGAGTAAGATTATCTGAGCCTGATCATCTAGTTCTGGTATGAGATGTGCTATGTGATTCAAGTGAGTCTGGTGAGCTGGTGCGTCTGGTGTGGGAATCTCTGATCTGTTGTCTGGCATCTGGTTGCACTCTATTATGGTCGGTAAGGGTAGGCATGTCTTACCATCCATAGATTCAATTTGTAGGCTGTCAGCTCTTCTCCCCGCCATTTTCACTGTACTTGCACAAGTCCTAAGGGAGTAAGGGCTGCTGGTGCCTTTAAGGTTTAGAATGTTAAAAAAACACAGATCTAGCTAGTGACTTATTACTTTGATCATCCAAGATGACGTAGAGCTTGACTGCTTTGTTTCTGCGTCCTTTTGGGTAAACTCTCACGAGACAGATTTTAGAGCAGGATCTTCCTTCTGTACTTCCTTTGCAGACTTCAGTGCACTGTGAAGTGATTGCTATGGCGTCTGTACTAGAGTCTTTGGTCTCCCTGCCTTGCTCCTTGTCCCTATGAACAGGTGGGAAAGTTCTTGGAGTAGGCCTTGGGTGTAGAGCTGTGTTGTGTTCTGTGCTGTCATGTTGTGTACATTGACACTGACCTTACAGTCCTTGGCAAAATCTGTGGACAAAGAGCAGCACTTGTAACAGATGTTGTTCTCTTTGAGGAAAGCTTTACAATCCCGGATGGTCTTTGTCCTGAAGGCTCTGCATTTCAGAAGAGGATGTGGCATCTTATGTAGAGGGCAGAACTTAGTAGGGTCGCTGTCTTGATCCTCTGGCTGAGACTCTGCAAATCTGTGGGAAGAAATGTTAGTTTTGTGCACTGTTACTGGAGCTCTGAGTTGTTTAGGGCCACAAGAAGTGGTATAAGACACTGGAAAAATGAAGCTGGGATCATCTTTCATTCCTGCTTGTCTGTCTACAAAGTCCACAAACTCACTAAAGGGTGGAAAAGGCACATTGTGTTTTCGTTTGTAGTTACAGCCATGAGTAATCCATCTTCCGTGTAACTCATAAGGAAGTTTTTGTGCTAAGGAGTTAATACCTTTAGCAGAGTCAATATAAGAAAGGCCAGGTAAGTCTCCTTCTGCTTTAGCAACTTGTAACTCCATACACAGGTCACTGCATTCTCTGAGTCTTTGGTAACCTCTGCTAGGTATTTTTGGGAAGTCTTCTATCCTTTTAAACAGTGTACTCTCTATAGGCTCTGGTGAGCCATAGCATCTATCCAGTCTGTTCCAGATGTTTGTAAGGCCTATCTCAGGGTGGTTTATATTAATATCTCTGATCCTTTTGGCATGTTCAGCAGAATCATTGCCAAGCCACTTTACATGGAGTTCTATCTGTTCCCTGCAGGATAGATCTAGAAAAAGAGAAAAAACCGTGCTGCGGAGCAAAAATATACAAACAGATCAATAGCTGCACCTAGAACACACCAATATCTGTGTATAAAATCGGAATAAGGAATCAAAAAAGTGCGCTTAAAATCTGTGATAACCTTAGGAAAGTGCAAATAATTAAATGTGCCAACTGAAAAATATTATCAAATGATATCAAATGTGTATAACGACAAAACACATTACAAAAAAACACACACAGGATAGATCTAGACCTTGAATGACACTCTGGAAAGAGGATTGCCATGCCCTGTAGTGTTGAGGGCGATCATTGAATTTGACAAGTCCTTGGGTAACTAACTCTCTTTTGGCCAGGAACTTGGCAAAGTCTACAGTAGCCTGATTGGCATTGGGGTAGGCTGCTTGTGTATTCTGGTGCAATGTAAAGGCATACCTGGTAGAAGTATTTTCTTTAGGCGCGCTGGGTTCAGACTTGCATAAGGTTGACAGTTCGTACCGGCTCCTTGCATACACCTTCGGAGTTAAGACTGGTGTTTGATGTTTGTATGAAGGCTGGGTACCTTGTTGAGTAGAAGGTTTGGTTGAGACTGGAAAGTCTGGAACTCTGTCAGATTTTTCTTGCTTGTAGCACTGGGGTCCAGGGTCATCTTGTTGCAGCTTTATTTGATGTGACTCACTGACATCATGTTTAATTTCTTGTTGAGGGATGCTGCTTGGGTCACAGTGCTGGTAGACATAATCTGACGTGCGTTGCGAAGAATCTTGTTGGTCCTCCTCTAGACCCGGTTTGCTGCTGCCTACTCTTGGCTCATCGTAGACAGCTGCTTCTAAAGCTCCTGCTCCTGCAATGGCGGCGGCAGCAGTCTTGATCCACTTCAAGCTTCTCCATGTTAGCTTCCAAGATAGCTTGCCGCAATTTCAGAGATTCTTCCTGCTGGGTTAGCTCTTCCTCCAAGCGTATTCTTTCCTTCTCTCTCTCTTGTTCCATGCGTACTCTTTCCTTCTCTCTCTCTTGTTCCATGTGTACTCTTTCTTGCTCCAAGCATACTCTTTCCTTCTCTCTCTCTTGTTCCATGCATACTCTTTCTTGCGCCAAGCATCCTCTTTCCTTCTCGCTCTCTCTTGTTCTTGTATCACCTTTTCTGCATCAACATGGGCCTTTTCTTTTTTTCATCTGCAACTCTTGGTCTGCGAATGAGACCCTGGCTTTCGCTACCTCAGCTTTTGAACGGGCGATAGCTGCTGCATTTGCGACAGATGACCTAGATGAGCTTATTCATGATTGTGTTTTGTAAGAAGATCCCACTGTGAGACATGGCTGCGGGGAAGAAGCTATCTTGCTGTATAGAGACCATTCTAGTGACGTGGCTGCTTGACAGAGCGCTTCTATGTGTAGCGTGGCTGCTTGCTTCGCCTGCCGCAGGCCTGTTTTTTTATGGCTTCTGACTGTATGGATACTGTGTAGGCCCGGGCTGTACAGACTTCCGAAGTCAGCTTATCTTCCTTCAGTGGTCAGCTTAAAAATTTCACTGTTCTGTCTCAAGGACATATAGCTAAACTTCTTGTCCCATAAACTTCAGATACCATTCTTTGATCTCAGTTTTATTAGAACAAACCAGGTGAAACTACAAAATAACAGAAATAGATCTCAATAAGTACAATATTGCATACAATACAGCATATATTGCAGAAACAACGATATACAATACGACATTTGATAGTAAAAACTTACTTTTTAAGTTCTCTAAGGGGTGATGGCGATAGATTGAGAAATGCCACTAGTACTTTTAAATTACTTTTTTTCCTTTAGAAATGTCATTTTGTGCAGGGACTGTTCTAAACACGGGAAACATGCGCCACTTTACAGGCATACTAAAGTACTAGCGGTAGCGCCGGCAGCTATAATGAATTGCTGGGTCTCTGCAATACTCATTAAAGTCATTGAAAAAAATGGCCCCACAGTGCATTACCAGGCCCTTTGGGTCTGATATGAATAGTAAGGGGAATCCAGAACCAAAATTTAAAAAAAATGCGTGGGGGTCCCCCCAAATTCCATACCAGGCCCTTCAGGTCTGGTATGGATATTAAGGGAAACCCCGTGCCAAAATTTAAAAAAAATAGCATGGGGTCCCCCCAAAAATCCATATGAGACCCTTATCTGAGCATGCAACCTGGCAGGCCGCAGGAAAAGAGGGGGGACGAGAGAGCGCCCCCCCTCCTGAACCGAACCAGGCCACATCCCCTCAACATGGGGAGGATGTCCCCATGTTGATGGGGACAAGGGCCTCATCCCCACAACCCTTGCCCGGTGGTTGTGGAGGTCTGCGGGCGGGGGACTTATCGGAATCTGGAAGCCCCTTTAACAAGGGGACCCCAGATGTGCCCCCCTGTGTGAAAAGGTAATGGGGTACAAATGTATCCCTACCATTTCACAAAAAAAGTGTCAAAAGTGTTAAAAAAGACAAGAGAAGGACTTCACGGGGACTTCCCTATGGTTTTCCCCGTGGTGTCAGAGGGGGGCGGGGTCACCCGTTGCTTAACCGCGTGACCTCGCCCCCCTCTGATATCACGGGGAAAGCCATAGGGAATACCCCGTGAAGTCCCCGTGCGTCAGAGGGGGACGATATCACTGGGTGGCCCAACCCTCAGTTATATAAGAACTGTCAGAAGAACAGAAGTGTCACACAGTGGGAACCTCCCATGGATGCGGATCATCCAGAGAATGAAGCGGGAAAGAAGACGCCGGAGGTAGATGCGGACAAGAAGACCGGGAAGAAGCAGAGGATCGGAGGAAGAAGCGGGGAAGAACAAGATGGAGGAAGAAAACTGAATGAAGACCAGAAGAGGATGGAAGAAGAAGCAGGAAAAGAAAAAGACATTAATAAAGGACTTGTCAAAAACCGTCTCTTGTCTTTTTTAACATTTTTGACACTTTTTTTGTCAAATGGTAGAGATACATTTGTACCCCATTACCATTTCACACAGGGGGGGCGCGATCTGGGGGTCCCCTTGTTAAAGGTGGCTTCCAGATTCCAATAAGCCCCCACCCGCAGACCCCCACAACCACCGGCAAGGGTTGTGGGGATGAGGCCCTTGTCCCCATCAACATGGGGACAAGGTGCTTTGGGGGGCTACCCCAAAGCACCCTCCCCATATTGAGGGCATGTGGCCTGGTACAGTTTAGGAGGGGGGCGCTCTCTCATCCCCCCTCTTTTCCTGCAGCCAGCCAGGTTGTGTGCTCTGATAAGGGTCTGGTATGGATTTTTAGGGGGACCCCCCATGCCATTTTTTTATTAATTTTGGTGCGGGGTTCCCCTTAAAATCAATACCAGGCCTGAAGGGAATTTGGGGGAACCCCCATGCATTTTTTTCTGAAATCTTGGTTCGCGGTTCCCCTTAATATTCATACCAGACCCAAAGGGCCTGGTAATGCGCTGTGGGGGAACCCCAGGTCATTTTTTTCAATGACTTTTATGAGTATTGCAGAGACCTGACAATTCATTATAGTTGCCAGCGCTACAGCTAGTACTTTTAATGACTTTCTTTTCCTTTAGAAATGTAAATTTGCTCTCAGACTGTTGTAAACACGGGAAACATGCGCCATTTTACAGGCATACTATAGACACCCCCCAGGTATGAAATTAAAAGGAATATTTCACTTTTATTGTTTCACTTTAAGCATTATTAAAATCACTATAGGGATAAATTGAGCTGCGCTATATATATAAAAAAAATAATAGTGACATGTAAAAAAATAGTGAGACGTGTGTTTTAAAACATATACCAACTTATATGCGGGCTGACAACCCTTTGCTTAGCTGTTAGTAAAGCAGTATTGAATGAGTGAAGCTCATAAGTGAAAAATGAGCCAAAAATATAAAAACCAACGTGCTCTGTAAGTGTCCTTATTCCTCAGTGAAATTGATAAGGTAAATGTTATTCACAACCTATAAAGACTGAAAACCAAAGTCTTATAAAATTCATCAACCGACTATTTCCACAGTGACTTGTGACAAAAAAAACCCCAAGAAGATGTGACGGTGTATGATAGATAGGGCCCTTTCACCTTTAAAACTACTGCCACTTACCGGATGAAAAGATCTCTTTTTAGGGAGATCCGATACACAAGTGACTTGTACCCCCGCCACGGGTCTCTGTAATAAGCAGCCAGGTGTCCCAGATCATCCGCTTCTCAGAATAGTTACCATTCAGTAATTCACCATGTAAGAATAAAGAGGGCTTCCATAGTGAAATTCCATAAAAATTTATTAAGTTAAAAGCAGAAATGCACTTACATTTAGCCGAATAAACAAAAGCGTGTCTGTTAGATTCGAGCCGGCCGGCTCTCAATAGCTGCCCATAGCTTCCGGGACTTTGAGTTGTTTGCGGTGATGTCAGCACGCCGGTCCTCATTACACCGTTTTATCACAAATGACGTCGTCCTGGGGCACGGGCGGCGTGCTGACTCACCGCCATATATAATCTGATACAAGTGAAGGCACGCCCAGCCCTGGGCTCCGAGCGTCCCCGATGTCAGAAGCGACATCTTGGAAGAAGGCAACTGCCCACAAAAAGTGGAATATATGAATGTATGTGAAATGTACATTTAAGTACTCCCGAACCAAAAAACATATCCGCATTCTATAAAGTGAAAAGTGCATGGTCACATAAGCAACTAACCTAAAAAAAGAACAATAATGTCTATAAAACATACTAGGTTCTATTCATGGGTTCGATATCCCCTGGTGTCACTTCCTAGCATCTGATCCTCCAGCGACACCTAGCGGCCCCTAGATGTATAAACATGCAGCCAATAAGCTGCAATATACATCTACCCACCTTAAGATTAAATATAATAAAACTTGTATTAAAAAATATAATAAAGAGAAAAAATTTACATAAAATAAGATAGACAATATTCCATATAAAAAAAGGGAAAAAATAATAATAATTTGATTAATAAAAATTTGCTAAGTGTCATGCCCATCCACCCTCCACTACATGTGTAGATGTACTCTAAATGAGTGGAACTAGAAATGGGGGTAAACAGAATGAACCATTTAGATAGGCCCTATAGGTACACCCACAAATTTGGAGAAAGGTTGAAATCATTACTATGACACCAACATTGTGTCACTTAATGTTGCTAAAGGTAATCCCACACATATGAGTGGACCCAAGTGGAAAATTCAAACTACCAATTACTTAAAAAAAAATCAACAGATCCTGATCATAGGGGTCAGCCGGGAACTCAAGGCTAGTTCACATCAATGGTTACTAACTATTATCTATAAAGGCATTAACATCTGTGTCTATATTAAGACCATGTGGAGTATAACAATGTACCTTGTGTATCCACGCCATTTCTAGATAAATCCCTAACTAGAGAACTGCCCCGCAAATGGGATGGAGCCAGTTCCCAGCTGGATGAGTTTTTTACCACTATTAACATCCATTATTAACCACTTGAGCCCCGGACCATTATGCTGCCTAAGGACCAGAGGTCTTTTTCCAATTTGGCACTGCATCGCTTTAACTGCTAATTGCGCGGTCATGCAATGCTGTACCCAAACGAAATTTGCGTCCTTTTCTTCCCACAAATAGAGCTTTCTTTTGATGGTATTTGATCACCTCTGCGGTTTTTATTTTTTGTGCTATAAACGGAAAAAGACCGAAAATTTTGAAAAAAAATGATATTTTCTACTTTTTGTTATAAAAAAAATCCAATAAACTAAATTTTAGTCATACATTTAGGCCAAAATGTATTCGGCAACATGTCTTTGGTAAAAAAAATGTCAATAAGCGTATATTTATTGGTTTGCGCAAAAGTTATAGCGTCTACAAACTAGGGTACATTTTCTGTAATTTACACAGCTTTTAGTTTATGACTGCCTATGTCATTTCTTGAGGTGCTAAAATGGCAGGGCAGTACAAAACCCCCCCAAATGACCCCATTTTGGAAAGTAGACACCCCAAGGAAATTGCTGAGAGGCATGTTGAACCCATTGAATATTTATTTTTTTTGTCCCAAGTGATTGAAAAATGAAAAAAAAAAAAAAATATTTACAAAAAGTTGTCACTAAATGATATATTGCTCACACAGGCCATGGGCCTATGTGGAATTGCAACCCAAAATACATTCAGCTGCTTCTCCTGAGTATGGGGATACCACATGTGTGGGACTTTTTGGGAGCCTAGCCGCGTACGGGGCCCCGAAAACCAATCACCGCCTTCAGGATTTCTAAGAGTGTAAATTTTTGATTTCACTCTTCACTGCCTATCACAGTTTCGGAGGCCATGGAATGCCCAGGTGGCACAAAACCCCCCAAAATTACCCCATTTTGGAAAGTAGACACCCCAAGCTATTTGCTGAGAGGCATATTGAGTCCATGGAATATTTTATATTTTGACACAAGTTGCGGGAAAGTGACACTTTTTTTTTTTTTTTTTTTCATAAAGTTGTCACTAAATGATATATTGCTCACACAGGCCATGGGCATATGTGGAATTGCACCCCAAAATACATTTAGCTTCTTCTCCTGAGTATGGGGATACCACATGTGTGGGACTTTTTGGGAGCCTAGCCGTGTACGGGACCCCGAAAACCAATCACTGCCTTCAGGATTTCTAAGGGTGAAAATTTTTGATTTCACTCTTTACTGCCTATCACAGGTTCGGAGGCCATGGAATGCCCAGGTGGCACAAACCCCCCCCAAATGACCCCATTTTGGAAAGTAGACACCCCAAGCTATTTGCTGAGAGGCATGGTGAGTATTTTGCAGCTCTCATTTGTTTTTGAAAATGAAGAAAGACAAGAAAAAACATTTTTTTTTTTCTTTTTTCAATTTTCAAAACTTTGTGACAAAAAGTGAGGTCTGCAAAATACTCACTATACCTCTCAGCAAATAGCTTGGGGTGTCTACTTTCCAAAATGGGGTCATTTGGGGGGGGGGTTGTGCCACCTGGGCATTCCATGGCCTCCGAAACTGTGATAGGCAGTGAAGAGTGAAATCAAAAATTTACGCCCTTAGAAAGCCTGAAGGCGGTGCTTGGTTTTCGGGGTCCCGTACGCGGCTAGGCTCCCAAAAAGTCTCACACATGTGGTATCCCCGTACTCAGGAGAAGCAGCAGAATGTATTTTGGGGTGTAATTTCACATATTTCCATGGCATGTTTGAGCAATATATCATTTAGTGACAACTTTGTGCAAAAAAAAAAAAAAAAATTTGTCTCTTTCCCGCAACTTGTGTCGCAATATAAAATATTCCATGGACTCGACATGACTCTCAGCAAATAGCTTGGGGTGTCTACTTTCCAAAATGGGGTCATTTGGGGGGGTTTTGAACTGTCCTGGCATTTTATGCACAACATTTAGAAGCTTATGTCACACATCACCCACTCTTCTAACCACTTGAAGACAAAGCCCTTTCTGACACTTGTTTCTGACACACTTGTTTACATGAAAAAGTTATTTTTTTTTGCAAAAAAATTACTTTGAACCCCCAAACATTATATATTTTTTTAAAGCAAATGCCCTACAGATTAAAATGGTGGGTGTTTCATTTTTTTTTTTTCACACAGTAATTGCGCAGCGATTTTTCAAACGCATTTTTTGGGGAAAAAACACACTTTTTTAAATTTTAATGCACTAAAACACACTATATTGCCCAAATGTTTGATGAAATAAAAAAGATGATCTTAGGTGGAGTACATGGATACCAAACATGACATGCTTTAAAATTGCGCACAAACGTGCAGTGGCAACAAAATAAATACATGTTTAAAAGCCTTTAAAAGCCTTTACAGGTTACCACTTTAGATTTACAGATGAGGTCTACTGGAAAAATTACTGCACTCGATCTGGCCTTCGTGGTGATACCTCACATGCATGGTGCAATTGCTGTTTACGTTTGACGACAGACCGCCGCTTGCGTTCGCCTTAGCGCGAGAGCAGGGGGCGACAGGGGTGCTTTTTTTTTTTTTTTTTTTTCTTTATTATTTTTTGCTTTTTTAATCTTACTTTTAAACTGTTCCTTTCATATTTTTTTTTTTTAATCATTTTTATTGTTATCTCGGGGAATGTAAATATCCCCTATGATAGCAATAGGTAGTGACAGGTACTCTTTTTTGAAAAAATTGGAGTCTATTAGACCCTAGATCTCTCCTCTGCCCTCAAAGCATCTGACCACACCAAGATCGGTGTGATAAAATGCTTCCCCAATTTCCCAATGGCACTATTTACATCCGGCGAAATCTAAGTCATGAAATGCTCGTAGCTTCCAGTTTCTTAGGCCATAGAGATGTTTGGAGCCACTCTGGTCTCTGATCAGCTCTATGGTCAGCTGGCTGAATCACCGGCTGCATTCTCAGGTTCCCTGTTGAGACAGGAGAGCCAGAGAAAGACACGAAAGACGGTGGGAGGGGGGCATTCCCTCCCACGGCTTGTAAAAGCAGTCTAGAGGCTAATTAGCCGCTAGGATTGCTTTTACATGAAAGCCGACCGCTGGCTGAAAAGAATGATACCAAGATGATACCTAAACCTGCAGGCATCATTCTGGTATAACCACTCAAAGTCGTGAATGGCGTACCTGAAGACAAAAAAATGGTTAACAATGGTTAACAATAATGCACAGTAAACAGTAAAGTATAAATAATTACAAACCTGAAAAACAAACATGATAAAACATAATAACAATAACAATAACAATAAAACATTGCAGAATAGAATACAGTAAAAAAAGAGCAGAACAATAGAGAGAGAGAATAGAGAGAGAGATAACAATAAAACGACAACTATTTTTTTTTATTTTACATATTTTTTTTTTTTTACACTTTTTTTGTAACTAACTTTTATAACTGTAACCGGTTCCAGGTTCGGGTCTCTCAAAATGCGATGGCATCTTGGGAGACCCTGTGAAAGTGTGTCCTAGTCTGTGCAATGCTGTACCCTACGCTAATACTCAACTAGTGCATGGTAGCGTTCAAAACATTCACCAATGCAAAGACCATGATTGTCAGGACAGGAGGGACAATAATAGCGGGTGTCACGCCTATATCCGCGCTAGCTGCAGACACAACATCTTTTTTGGGGGGTTCGCTGGGTAGGGGTACTCGGGAGGACATAAAAATGCCTCTCATGCAGCCGACTGCATTTGGTTGGGGATGTGAATGGGGGAAGTACGGGCGCTGCAGAAGCGGTGGGTTCCCAATTAGGATTGGCGAATGCAGCAGGAAGGGCATTATGGGCACGACGGGCCTGTGTTTGTCTTTTTGGTGTCAGCGGGACACTACTTGTGCTTGCCACCTCACCAGCTTGAACTGCACTTATGGGACTCGCCACGTCACCAAGTGTTACTGCAGTGCTGGTTTGGCTACGACCGGGGTGTACTACGCCGCTGGCGCTTGCCAGTTCCCCAAAACGCTACCAAAAAAACTGTTAGCGATCGCAGGGATCAGGCCTGACTCTGCGAACGCTGCAGTTATGCGTTTAGAGTTTTGTAAGTGACAGTGATCGATCGATACTGCACTTGGGTGGGCTGGGCCGGGCCGGGCGGAGGGGCAAAACGCAGGTGCTAGCAGGTATCTGGGCTGATCCCGCTAACACTGCGTTTTTGGGAACCCTAAACTGCTGGTGACGCTAGTATAGATCTGATCGGATCAGATATTGATCCGATCAGATACTATACCACTAAGGGAGGTGTACGGTGCGTGCGTGGGTGTTAGCGGTACTGGCGCTAACCTGACGCTGCCTGGGGCTGGTGCTTGCCAGTTCACCAAAACGCTACCAAAAAAACTGTTAGCGATCGCAGGGATCAGGCCTGACTCTGTGAACGCTGCAGTTATGCGTTTAGTGTTCTGTAAGTGACAGTGATCGATCGATACTGCACTTGGGTGGTCTGGGCTGGGCCGGGCGGAGGGGCAAAACGCAGGTGCTAGCAGGTATCTGGGCTGATCCCGCTAACACTGCGTTTTTGGGAACCCTAAACTGCTGGGGACACTAGTATAGATCTGATCGGATCAGATATTGATCCGTTCAGATACTATACCACTAAGGGAGGTGTACGGTGCGTGCGTGGGTGTTAGCGGTACTGGCGCTAACCTGACGCTGCCTGGGGCTGGTGCTTGCCAGTTCACCAAAATGCTACCAAAAAAACTGTTAGCGATTGCAGGGATCAGGCCTGACTCTGCGAACGCTGCAGTTATGCGTTTAGTGTTTTGTAAGTGACAGTGATCGATCGATACTGCACTTGGGTGGGCTGGGCCGGGCGGAGGCGCAAAACGCAGGTGCTAGCAGGTATCTGGGCTGATCCCGCTAACACTGCGTTTTTGGGAACCCTAAACTGCTGGGGACGCTAGTATAGATCTGATCGGATCAGATATTGATCCGATCAGATACTATACCACTAAGGGAGGCGCATGCTGCGTGCGTGGGTGTTAGCGGTACTGGCGCTAATCTGACGCTGCCTGGGGCGACGCATATCACCGCCGGGCGATTAGGGGGCTAAACCTTTATTCGGTAATAAACGGCGGGTGCCCTGACGCTATAGAAATTAAACGAACTAACCAGCGTCACCCGTAACGGTTATACGGTGATCAGTGGTGAAAGGGTTAACTAGGGGGCAATCAAGGGGTTAAAACATTTATTAGGTAGTATATGGGGGTCCCTGACGCTATAAAACGCTGACGGCGAACCTAAATATTTACCTCACTAACTAGCGGAACCAGCGACACTAATACAGCGATCAGAAAAATGATCGCTTAGTGACACTGGTGACGGGGGGTGATCAAGGGGTTAAAACTTTATTAGGGGGGTTAGGGGGGTACCCTAGACCTACAGGGGGGTAACAGTAACTGTGCTAACACAGTAACTGTCACAAACTGACACCTAGCAGTAATCAGAAAAAAAAAAAAAAAAAAAACTGCTGGTGTCAGTTTGTGACAGGGGGGGGGGGTGATCGGGGGGGGATCGGGGGGCGATCGGGGGGGGGGGTCGGGGTGTAATGTGTGCCTGGCATGTTCTACTGTGTGTGTGTGTGTTGGTGCAGTCACTCACATGTCGTCTCTCCTCGGGCCGGAACGGAAACTACCGACCCGAGGGGAGATGACATCATTTCCTTTGCTGCTGTTTAGCATACAGCAGCAAAGGAGTGTTCCCATTGGCCGGCGGCGATTGCGAGGGGGGGGCCACGAACAGATGGCCTCCCCCTCGTCTCCGATCGCCGGGGGACAAAACGGGACCGCCTCGGGCGGCGGGGGGGGGGTCCGATCGGACCCCCCACCCGCGGAAGGCAAATCACGTACCATGTACGTGATTTTGCCTGTCCGTGCCGCTTTGCCGACGTACATCGGCGTGAGGCGGTCGTCAAGTGGTTAACATCAATGACAGAGGGAACAAATTTGTCCATGAAGCGAGCCAAGAAAGAATTAATTTTCTGCATCTCACAATAATAAAAAACAAGGGCGGTTTCAAAACAATGTCCTACTTTAAAAAAACAGACCGTAATGCTTTTATACCTCTAGGCAGCTGCCATCATGATTCGTGGTTAAAGCCAGTCCCAAAAAGCCAGTTTGTGAGGATGAGGCGGAATTGTACAGAAATGGACGACTACATACTCCAAGCTGGCATTATAAAGGTTAGATTGCAAGAAAAGGGCTATGATTCAGAATCCCTGCAGAACACCATCGAAGAGGTGGCTAATTTTTTCATCTGATAAGCGGCAGTAGTTTTAAAGGTGGAAGGACCCTATCTATCATACACCGTCACATCTTCTTGGGTGTTTTTTTTGTCACAAGTCACTGTGGAAACAGTCGGTTGATGAATTTTATAAGACTATGGTTTTCAGTCTTTATAGGTTGTGAATAACATTTACCGTATAAATTGCACTGAGGAATAAGGACACTTACAGAGCACGTTGGTTTTTATATTTTATATTTTTGGCTCATTTACATACTTATGAGCTTCACTCATTCAATACTGCTTTACTAACAGCTAAGCAAAGGGTTGTCAGCCCGCATATAAGTTGGTATATGTTTTAAAACACATGTCTCACTATTTTTACACATGTCACTATTAATTTTTTATATATATAGCGCAGCTTAATTTATCCTGATTGTTCATAGTGTGTATCTCGCTTGAAGTTGCAGCTGATTCACTATTCATTTATTTATTCAATTATTTTTTATTAATAATTGAGATTGGTCTTAGACAGCACAGTAATCTATTCTTTGATTTTATTAAAATCACTGCTCCCGAAAAAAACAGCCATTTTTAAAACTTTTTTTTTTGCACTGATACATGTCCCCTGGGGCAGGACCCAGGCCCCCAAACACTTTTTATGACAATAGCTTGCATATTAACCTTTAAAATTAGCACTTTTGATTTCTCCCATAGACTTTTAAAGGGTGTCCCGCGGCTTTCGAATTTGCCGCGAACACCCCAAATTGTTCGCTATTCGGCGAATGGGCGAACAGCCAATGTCCGAGTCAAACTAATGTTCGACCCGAACAGACAGCCCATCCCTATAAACCAGCTACACTGAATAAACCCAATGATGTGACCTTTACAGAGTGTGGCTTTGTTTTTTATTTTGCTACATAAGCTGAGTGGGAATTCTGAGTGGGAAGCAGGCATCTGTGCAATGGAAGACTTATTACATAAACATTGCGTTTGGAAAAATTACCTAAAAAATGCAAATTTTCCCATTTGTACTATATATTCTAAATAAAAACAAAGGAATTAAAATATTCTGTATGTATCCAAATTTGCTGGCAAATTAAACACCCATTTTCCCCAAAAGAAGTGATGTATAACTCAGGGTTATACATATACTTAGGGTAGACTAAAAAAACTAAAAGAAACAGGTTCCTACCATTTCTGAGCCACACTAAATGCAATATGGTGATAAACAACTAACATGGCAGTTTTCAAAATTTGACAGCCAGAATGTGTTCCCTTCTGTGCCCTACCATGTCCCCACCAAGTGACTAAGACATACTTATATGGCATCCTTATGTATGAGAGAAGTAGCTGAACATAATTTTTATGCAGTTTTACCATGCATTCACTGCATTTGTGAAACCAATCACTGATTTTACGTTTTTGTTGAAACGAAAATCAATATCAAAATTGGTTAGGTTGACTGCAAAACAAAGCAATAATTGGCAAACTATCACATGTTAAAAATCTGAAAAAACCCTGGGACTCAAGGGAGTTTACATAGGTCGAAGATATTCAAGCAGTTAAGATTCAGGGATTTCTTGGCCTGTTCAGTTTGTGTTTTCTTCCACCGCCTTTTCAGCCTTCAGCTTTACACCTCACACAAGAAAAAAAAAATGAAGAAATGTTTTGGGGATCCCTTCCAAATATATGCCAGATCCTTATTATTGATAGGGATCTCTCAGCCAATTTTTTTTACAAATGTAAAAAACGTAAGCAGGCTTAGGACTGGAAATGCCATTTAGGAGGAATAGTTTTCTTCCATTCATTTGTGGGTTGAAGGCTTCTACAAAGCATGTTATTTAAGGGAATTGTATATTTTTCTTTTTTTTTTTTTTTTCATTTTCAAAAATATTTATTAAAGAGCAGTACATTACACTTTAAGGCATTCAGTTTTCAGTAGGACGCAGCCCACCTCTATATTATAGAACATGGAAAGACGCATCTCCTGAGTCAAACGATAGCCAAACACAAAACGACTAAAGATTAAATTATCCAAAAAATGTAATAGAAGGCACCAAATACTATCGTGAGGCCTGACACCCCCAACAGGAACAATCTATGTCGAGCTCCAACGGAGAATGCAATATTATAAGTGTGCATTTATTATACCAAGACATTTTGCGCCTCCCAGGGATACAGAGGAGTCCCGAGTAGCGAGAAAGATCCTACTCAGACTTTCCGATGGATAAGACCAGTAGTCCGGGGGATAGTAGGAGAATCTCCTGGGACCCCAGACTCAGGTGCTGAAAAAACTTGAGAAGACAGGAGCGCAATGTACTTAAACATAATATAGAGAATAATTAAATGTTAAAATGTTATAATTTAAGCATCTCGCGACAGAAAAGGATAGTGGAAAGAAAGAGAGAAGATAGAACTAGAGTGAGAGAAGGTGGGGATTAGAGGGTTGCCAGACTTCTTTAAAAGATCGTTCAGATCTTAAGCCCCTACTCCTGGTATGAGGGAGATGCCTACATGCTTAGTCCAGGGTTCCCAGATTGCCACAAAGGATTTGTCAGAGTCCGCTAGAGAACTTGCTAATTTTTCTTGGGACATGATCCACAAACTCTTTCTTTTAGCGGCTACCAGAGAGACTCCTGGTTGTTTCCAGGCCTTCGCTATGGTGATTTTGGCACCCGTTAGCATGAAAGATATGAGTTTATCAGATGTTTTGGGAATTTTGGAAATATGGCCATTTAAGAGAGCTATCTGGGGGATTTCGGAACGGAAACGTCCGTGATTTTTCTAATCAAGTTAAAGATCTTATTCCAGAATCCTCTAATTTTCGGACATTCCCACCAGATGTGTATCATGGAACCCTGGGCTTGGCAATTTCTGAAGCATAGAGGAGACGAGGATGGAAACATCTGTTCCAGTTTGGAAGGGGCCAAGTACCATCTTGTAAAGACCTTCAAGTTTGCTTCAATTAATGAAATGTTTACTATACCTTTGTAGGCTCTCGTTCCCATTTTGTGCCACACTTCCAGGTCCCATGGCTCGCCTAGATCGCTCTCCGAATCCGTCATATATGGGAGTTTGGATAAGGGATCAGTTAGTGCTACATAAATCAGAGATATGCCCCCCTTTTGCTCTGTTGCTTGTCCACACCATCGTTCATAAGGGGTGAATTCTGAGGGGGCAGATTTGTTTTTCCAAATTGTGTGTAGGAAATGAGTGATCTGGAGGTATCTAAATTTCTCCAAGTCAGGAAGCTCTAATTTGTCTACACAATGTTTCATGGAGAACGGTCCGGAAGCGGAGAAATAGTGTCCAATGTGGTACATCCCCTTATCCAACCACCACTGGAAGGATTTTATATCTCTATCTTTGAAGAGGGGATTGTGGAAAATATGCATTAGTGGGCATAATTGTGAAGTCAGGGAGGGTAGATGGATCAAATTGTCCCAGAGTTTAAAAGAATATGAGAGCGTGGGAGCCATAATAGAGGGTCTAGATTTGCAGGAACTCCAAAGAAGAAAATCTAAAGTGTATTTTGGGACTGCCTGCCTTTCTATATTAACCCAATCAGGTTTTTCACCCCTAAAATAGATAGTTGACAGTTGGGCCAGTCTAGCTTCTTGATAGTATTTGAATAGCTCTGGGAGACCTAATCCTCCCTTAGTTTTTGGAGTAAAGAGAGTGTTCCTGGCAAACCTGTATCCCCTACCCCCCCAGATAAATTTTATAATCTTCCCCTGAAAACTCTTGAGGTGTTCTTTTTAAATTGGAATCGGGAGGGCTCTAAAAAGATATAAGATTCTAGGAAAAAGGGTCATTTGAATAGAGTGAATTCTTCCTAACCACGATAATTTGTGAGATGACCCCGCTCGTGGGTCTTCTTCTAATTTATGATACATAGGGGGGTAATTAGCTTGATAGAGGGATTCTATTCTGGGTGTGAGGTTTATTCCTAGGTAGCGGATTGAAGAGTCACTCCAATTAAATTTAAATGTAGGTTTTAGCTGTTCAACTAAGGCTGGGTTGAGTGAGATGTTTAATGCTTGAGATTTAATCATATTGACTCGAAGGCCCGATACGTCGCCAAAATTTTGGAGAAGATTGTTAATGTTGGGTAAGGATGTAATAGGGGAGGTGCTAAATAAGAGGATATCATCCGCAAATAGGCTGCATTTATGTGTATTTAATCCGCATTCAACACCTTTAATGTTTGGGTCCGACCTAATTGCTATGGCAAGGGTTTCTATTGCTAGAGCGAATACTAAGGGGGATAAGGGGCAACCCTGTCTAGTTCCCCTGGCAATTTTAATGGGGGATGATACGAAGCCCTGCATTTTGACCTTTGCTTCAGGCTCAGAATAGAGTGATCTGAGGATCCCAATAAAATTTTCACCGAACCCCCAAAATTTGAGAGAGGCGAATATGAAGGGCCATGCCAGAGAAAGACTTTTGTAAATCTAACGATAGGAAAAGACCCTCCTGGGGAGATCCTCCATCCCAATCCGGTTGTAAGATTGAAGCAATGTCTATAGCCCTTCAAACCTGGACCGGGCCCTGCCTACCTGGGATGAAACCCACCTGATCTTTGTGTATATACCTACTAATAAATGTGTTTAGTCTATTAGCATAAATTTTGGTTAGTATTTTTAAATCATTATTTATTAGTGAGATGGGTCTGTAGTTTTCTACCAATTCGGGGTTTTTGTCGGGTTTGGGAATAACTGAGATAAAAGCGGCATTTATTTGTGATTCCATGGGGTCGCCCTTCCTTTTGGAGTTGAACAGTCTAGTTAAATAAGGGGCCAAGGTCTAGGCAAAGGTCTTATAATATAATCTGGTCCAGGGGCCGAACCCCCTTTGAGGTTTTTAATTACCTCTAGAGTTTCTTCCACTGTAATGTGGGCTTCCATAACTTCTTTGTGGGACTTGTGTATATTGGGGATAGGTAGCTTTTCTAGAAAAGCATCTATAGCATGTTTGTCAGTGCAATCAATTGTTCTATAAAGTTTAGAGTAAAAAGAATGAAATGATTGTAAGATGCGTTGAGGGTTTTGGGTTGACGTGCCGTCTTGTAGTCTTATTTTTGGAAGTGCGATAGAACGTGTTTTGGGAGAAAGCTTTGAGGCCAGCATTGTGCTCATTTTATCCTGATTTCGATAGAATTTCACTCCGTTCCAACGTAGAGTGTTCTTGGCTTTGACCATAAGCACCAAATTTAGCTTAATACGAGCAGCGTCAAGCTGTGCGGTTTTAACCATGGATGGGTCTTTTTTGTGTTTCTTGCAAAGAAGATTAAAATCTTTCTCCAGCTTTAAAATGTCCATGGTTCTTTCCTTTTTTAATTGAGAGGAAATTTGATTAAACTTGCCTCGGATCACGGCTTTATGCACCGCCCACAAGGTCTCGGCCGAGATTCCCTCTACGTTATTCAAGGTAAAATATTCTTTCAAAGTCCTGTTTATTACTGAGATCTGAATGGGATCTTTGATTATGTGATCTTTGATGCGCCAGAGGGGAGGGGGAGGTCTAAGAAGAAGTCCTTGGAGTGTTAGGGTGATCGTCGAGTGATCCAAAAGGGCGGTTTACTTAATTTGAGCTTTAATAACTTCTGGTATATGGACAGAGGAAATAAGAATATGATCAGTTCTTGAGTAGAATTGATGGGGTATTGAGAAATGAGAGTAATCTCTTGTGGTTGGATTAAGTTCTCTCCAAATGTCTGTAAATTCCTGTTGTTGGATTAGTTTAGCAATTTTGGAACTGATTTTAGTGGGCCTAGTGAGTTGTTTAGAGGGGGGTTTAGACTTGTCAAGGCTCTGGTTAAATGCAACATTCGAATTGCCCCCACAAATTACCGTCCCTTCTAGAAGTGGTCCAAGGGTTTGAAATAAAGCAGTGAAAAATTTACCCTGTCCTTTGTTGGGTGAATAATAGGAAACAAATGAATAGATTTGATCTTCAATCCGACCTTTCACTAATATAAACCTGCCCTCAGAGTCTCTATGGGTCTGGAAAACTTTAAATTGGCAGTCCTTAGCAAAAAGGATCCATACCAGACCTGAAGGGGCTGGTATGGAATTTAGGGGGACCCCCACGTCATTTTTTTTTTAAATTTTGGCCGGGGTTCCCCTTAATATCCATACCAGACCTGAAGGGCCTGGTATGGAATTTAGGGGGACCCCCACGTCATTTTATTTTTTTAATTTTGGTTCGGGGTTCCCCTGTGGGGAATTCCCATGCCGTTTTTATGAATGAACTTCTATGTGTATTGTCGGACAGGCAATGCAATAGCCGCGAGTAGTTTTAAATGGGTTTTTTCCTTCGAAATGTCATTTTGCTGTCAGACTGTTCTAAACACAGGAAACATGCGCCCCTTTACAGGCATACTATAGACACCCCCCAGCTACGAAATTTAAAGGGATATTACACTTTTATTGTTTGACTTTAAGCATTATTAAAATCACTGCTCCTGAAAAAACGGCCGTTTTTAAAACTTTTTTTTGCATTGATCCTTGTCCCCTGGGGCAGGACCCAGGTCCCCAAACACTTTTTATGACAATAACTTGCATATAAGCCTTTAAAATTAGCACTTTTGATTTCTCCCATAGACTTTTAAAGGGTGTTCCGCGGCATTCAAATTTGCCGCGAACACCCCAAATTGTTCGCTGTTCGGCGAACTTGCGAACAGCCAATGTTCGAGTCGAACATGAGTTCGACTCGAACTCGAAGCTCATCCCTACCTCTGAGTGAGAATTAGCAGTAGGGGTTTCAGGGCTCTGCGTTTTTGTATGGTCGTAGGTGAAATGTCAGCAAAAATTTGAATTTCCTGACCTTGAAAGAGAATGCGGGGTTGATGGCGTGAAATTCTCATGATCTCTTCCTTCACGCTATAGAAGTGTGGCTTCAATACTATATCTCTGGGGGTCCCGTCTTTTCTAGGGAGGCTCAGGGATCTGTGTGCTCTGTCCAATTCTAGCTTAATAGGGGCAATCTCCGGTATGAGGGATTTAATTAATTCTTGAATTGCTTTTGGGATATCTGAGGTAGATTCAGGAATTCCTCTGACTTTGAAGTTGTCCCTTCCTGACCTGTTCTCGAGGTCATCGATCCTATTCAAAGCTACCTCCAATTGCTCGCAAGCCCCAGAAAGCTTAAGGAATAAGTTTCCTGCATTAATGGGTAGGTCCGCCTCAGAGTTTCCCAGTGAGATCACAGCACCCTGGTGAGCCGGTGTGTTATTCAGTGGGGACAATTTATAATTGTCAAATGTGCGCTCCAAGAACGATTCTGTGGCTGTCGGTGAGGGTGTCACCATAGCTGGGTTGTGGGGAACAGATTGGGGAGTGAAAGCCAGCACAGCAGGAGCTATCACTTGCCTTGTTTCCACGTGTCCCCCTGCATGGGATTCCTTGTGCTGTGTTGCGCCCGGGAATCCTCTGCTGCAAACTGCGGTCCCAGATCACGGCGGACCGAGCTGCCTGACATGGATCGGTGCTGTGGGCGATCCTAAGTCCGGTCCCACGAGAAGCGGGCGTCCTGTCGGCCTTACTCCGGTGCTTGGGTGGCTTGCTGGGCTGGCTTACGCGGCCATCTTGGGAGTCCCGCGAATGCGCACGGGAATTGTATATTTTTCATGTTGCCTTTTAAGCCTTATTGAAAGACTTGCTCTCCACCAAACAGTATTTTTTTTTTTTTTATTTGCATTGGTACATATCTTCCATGGCAGTGCCCAACTACTCATGACATTTTTTTTTTTTTTTTTTTTTTCAAAAGTATTTTATTAGGTTTTCACAAAAGTAGACAAGTAAACAGTTATATGCACATGTTACAAGTTAACAATGGATAAGATAGATAGGTACAGCATATATGGTTATTGTTCATATTACATAACGTTGTAGTAATGGCATTAGGAATCGGCAAATAGTGAGCCTGTTATGTACCGTAGGTAGGGATGGATATAAAAATTAAAATGAGAAATATTAAGAACAGCACCAGGTTTGGAATAACAATCGTAGATGGGAGTTGTAATATGCCTAAGATGTCCCTGTGGTGTAAGATAACACATCTAGATGTAATTTTCCCGGCCAAATAATCTCCACTCCTACACCCGAACACCCCTATATGGGCGCTAACTGTGCCCGGGTGAAGGAGTAACTGGAAATGTTAGTCAGTGATGTCGAGTTAAGGCCGGGGAACTTGTTCCGATGTAGTGTTAACTTTCTCATCGTGTCTAGTCATGTTTGTCACACCTGTAGGGGTGTGGAGTTTGCAGGGAGCAATTGGTGTAGCGGTGTGGAAAGAGAGGATGGGAGGGGAGGGGGGAAGACGGAGAGTAATGGTTATTGAGTGGTGACTTGTGGGCTTAGGTAGTCGGTTAAGTGTTAGTGGATTCTCCTGGGTCTGAGGGGTGAGGGGTGGTTGAACTAGACTGTAAGTGGGACGATTTAAAATGAATCCAACATGCCCAGATGTTCGTGTATTTGGTTGGCGTATCTGCCGTTTGGTGAATAAGGCTTTCCATTTCCGCCACTCTATCAACCCGTTGAAACCATTCGGTTATAGTGGGGGGGGATGTGGTTCTCCAGTGTACTGGGATACATAGGTTTGCCGCGTTAATGAGGTGAAGCACCAGGGATTTCCTATATGTGCGTTGTGGGAGAGAGGTATGGTGGAGTAGATATTGTGCCGGGGTGAAGTCAGGAGTGAATGTTGTTATCAGCGAAATTAACCGATGGATTTCGGACCAGAAGGTCTGGATGAGAGGGCATTCCCACCAAATATGGAGTAGTGTGCCTCTCGATGCTTTGCAACGCCAGCATAGGGGAGGGAAGTCAGGTTGGTACATATGGATCCTGTCGGGGGTCCTATACCATTTTGTGAAGATTTTGTATCTGTTTTCTTGAGTAGAAATGTTGCAGGAGCCCTTATGCATATGATGGAGGGCTCGTTGCCACTCCTCTGCGGAAAGGTCTATGTTCAAGTCCTGTTCCCATCTTCTAATTAAGCCATCAGTTTTGATTTCGTCTGTTGAAAATAGGAGTTTATATAGTGAGGAGATGAGGTGTCTCTGGGGTTCGGAATTGTTGCATAGTAATTCAAAAGGTGTAAAATCTCTGTACAGGTTAGCCGTGGGTTTGAGGCTATAGGTGAAGTGGCGTATTTGCAAAAATTTGTAGAAGGGAATGTGGTAGTTTGGGAATGTAGAAGTAAGGTCATGGAGCGTCAAGAAGTTTCCATTTCGGAACAGTTGATGAAGCTTGAGTTGTGGTCTGTTGGGGTCTGTTGTTGGGTGGAGGGTGCGTATTCCTGGAGTAAACTCTGGATTGTTTTCCAGAGGTGTCATGGGGCCCGGAAAAGGTTTCAGTTTCAGTGGATTGCAGGCTGCTTTGAAATTTATTAATGTGGAGTGGATGAATGGGTTTAGTTTGACTTGTGTTGGAATTGATTGTGGGTTGATCCACGGTAACGCACGTATTGGTATCAGGGTGGAGGCGCTCTCAATATAGACCCAGTCCCTGCTAGAATCGTTGGCATGCCAGTCCACAATTCTAGCTAGGTGGCATACCCAATAATATTTTTGCATGTCTGGAATGTTTAATCCCCCTTGCGACTTAGGGTACGTTAGTCTTTTCCAATTTAATCTGGGCTGTTTGGATGACCATATAAAGTTTCTACAGAGCTTTTTTAAGGTGGTGAAGAAGTCAAGGGGAATTTGGATGGGAACGGTCTGAAATAGATATAACAGTCTGGGGAGCACGTTCATTTTTAGGACAGCTGCCCTTCCAAACCATGAAAACGTCCCCATGGTCCATTTATGTAAATCTGTTCGTATAGTGTTTAGGATGGGTAGGAAATTCAGCTTATAGATCTCTGTAAGTTTGGAGGGTATTTTAATGCCTAGGTATGTGAGAGCCTGAGGTTCCCAGCTGAAAGGGAAATTTTGCTTACATTGGGCAACTATTTCGGTAGATAAGGAGACGTTAAGGGCTTTGGACTTAGCTAGGTTGATTTGCAGGTTGGATAGATATTTGAATGTGGCAAAATCTTTGAGAAGGTTAGGCAAAGTAGTAATTGGGTCCGTTAGAAATAGCAGAACATCATCCGCATAAGCCGCAAGTTTAAATTGTTTATGGTCCACTTCCACCCCTTTAATATTTGGGTTTACTTTAAGTTTGCGGAGGAGTGGTTCCATCGTGAGGATGAAGATTAAGGGGGACAGGGGGCAGCCCTGTCTTGTTCCGTTGGAGACGGAGAAGGCGCTCGACAGGTGCCCGTTCACTCTTATTTTTGCAGTGGGTGATGAATACAAAGCCATAATCATATGGATCAGTTGGTGTGGGAGGCCTATAGCGTGTAGTGTGGCTTCCATATAGTCCCAAGCAACCCTGTCGAACGCCTTCTCCGCGTCCAAGGACAAGAAAAAGCCCTTAACGTTATTGGTGGTCATCCAGTAATGAATGTCTAGGGCTTTAGTGGTGTTGTCCCGGGCTTCCCTTCCCGGGACAAAGCCCACTTGGTCTGTGGATATTAGTTTGGGGATAAGTGGTAATAGGCGGTTGGCAATAGCTTTGGCGTATATTTTAATATCTGCATTAAGAAGGGAAATTGGGCGGTAGTTGGAGACCATGGTAGAGTCCTTACCGGGTTTGGGAATAAGTGTTATGTGGGCTTCTAATATGTCTTTGGAGGCTGTGCTTTGGGGCGAGATATTGTTCAGCGCCTTAACTAAGGGGGGTATAAGAATATCAGAGAAAGATTTATAATACGCTACAGAAAGCCCATCAGGTCCCGGGCTTTTACCTGGTTTCATCTGCTTTAGTGCTAGAGTGGTTTCTTCTATTGTCAATGGGGAGTCTAGTGAGGCGGTGTCTTCTGTCGTGAGGGGAGCGGGAGCGTATTGGGAGAGAAATGTTTGAATTGTTGTCCGTCTATCCTCTGGAGTCTCTGTTTGTGAGGCGGGTTGAAGGTTATATAGGTCTGTGAAGTAGGTCACAAATTGTTTCGCTATGTCTCCAGAAGTGACGGACGGTTTTCCTGAAGGGTCTTTGATTGTGTGTATGGTCTGGGCCGCACGTGTCGCCTGCAGGGCTCTCGCAAGGAGCTTCCCCGATTTGTTGCCGTATTCGTAGAAACATTTTTGTTGCAGCGTATACTTGCGCTTAAGTCTGGAGTGTAATTCGTTTAATAGTTCAGTTCTGGCATGTGTCAGAGCTGTGAGTGCGTCCAACGCCAGCGATTTTTTATGTTTTTGTTCAAGTTGAGAGATGCGTGCGGTCAGTTCATCCAGTTTAGCTTTTCTGAGCTTATTTCGGTGCGCTGCTATTGAAATAAGCGTGCCCCGTATAACGCATTTATGTGCGGCCCAGACCACGTCTGGCGAAGTATCACCCGGTTCGTTGTCTGTGAAGTAATTTGTGAGGTGTTGGGAAACCTTATTTGAGATATCTAGATCTGCAAGTAGGGAGTTGTCTAGTCTCCAGATGTGTGGACGTACCAGTTTGTTGGGAATGTGAAGGGACATTGTAATTGGGTTATGATCTGACAGAACCATTGGTTCAATAGAGGTGTGTTTCAGCAGAGGGAGATCATCTTGGGATATAAAAAAATAGTCGATTCGTGAATATTTAGAGTGTGGCGTAGAGAAGAATGTGTAGTCTTTTTCGTTAGGGTTCATGGTGCGCCAGGTGTCATGTACTAGCAGTTCACTGAGTTGTTGTTTTATGGCATGGAGGGCTCTATACGTGATGGAGGAGTGGCCATTAGAAGTGTCAATAGCTGGGTTGAGAGGTACGTTGAAATCGCCTCCGATTATTAGTGTGCCCGAGCTAAAAGCCGCGAGTGATTGTAATGTATCCCGAAAAAAGGACACTTGGTGTGCATTCGGGGTGTATAGATTGGCAATTGTGATTCTTTTCCCAAATAGGGTGCCTTTCAGGAAGAGGAATCGTCCTTGTGGGTCAATATGTGTGTCTGAGACAGTAAATGGGCAATCTTTGGCTATGAGAATGCAGACACCTTTTGATTTTGCGCTGTCGTTGGTGGCATGATAGATTGTGGGAAATCGTTTGCTGTGTAGTCTGGGGATAGCGTCTGTTCTGAAGTGTGTTTCTTGGATTAAGGCTATGTGTGATTTAGACTTATGTAGCGCGTCGAGTAGGAGAGAACGCTTTTCGGGCGTGTTTAAGCCTCGGATATTGATAGAGAGGAGATTTAGGGGGGGGTGTGATTCCGACCCGGTGTTTGTCGTTCGATTTGTGTCCATTATTTCCGTCGGGGTCAAGAGTAAAGGATAGAGATGAGCAAGTAAAAATTAACAAGGGAGGAGTGAGGGGGAGGGGAGGTGTGGTCAGGGAAGATTTTCTTTTATTTGTATAGGAGAGAAAGGTTACGATTGACGTCTAGGAACTCAGTAGATTAACCGATGAGTCCACTGGGATATTGAAATGTCCCGTGTCCTCACTTTATAGTAAGGGATCGGTAATGTACAGCTCGGGGGTTGCGCACTACCCGTTACAAACAGGCCTGTACACAACTTCAAAGCTGTGTGGGGGTTGGAGTAAGCCCGACACAAGAGAGCTGGCAGAGGTATAGAGGGAATGAGTGAGTGTCCCGCCACCGCACTGCCGTCGGGCAGAATGAGGGTAAATGGAGGGGTGTGGAAAGAGCCTGTAGGAAAAGAGTGTACTACTCATGCCAACAAGAATGTGCATACAAGCATCTAGATAGATATCCAATAATAAACTATAACATTAATAACCGTTCTTGTAAGAAGGAACAAAATGGGTAATTTCTTCGGTATCAGCCTCTGCAAGATATCTAGGTAGACCACGGTGGCCACTCCCGTGCCAGAATGAAAATGCCCTGGATAATCACATGAGCGTGTCATGGCATATCAGACAGGGGTGCGAATACCGAGGAAGTTGAAAGGATTCCACGTCTTGAGCAGCTGAAAATACTGGTCAAGCGTGGAATAACCAACAGTGGCCCATGAACAAAGTATATTAACCAAGTGACAAACATCAACACCCAACATGCTAAACTCAGGGTGTACTTGTAAGTTATGACGTCTAAAGTTGCTAGAGTCCGTGGCTACCTAAGAAATATATCCTGTATATATTAGGTTACTCCCTCCCATTCAATGACCCTAGGGATTGAGGAACTAGGGACATAATGCTTGCATATAATGAATTTGGAGCATAAGACCTTAAATGTGTCCTGGGCGCCGTCTTGGGGCGTGTATGGTCTATGGCCAAATACCTTGTATGTTCCGATGTTCACTCCAGCTGTAGGTTTTTGGGTTAAGAATGGGTAATAACGGGAGTGGTTCTTGGTAGACGCACGGAGTGAGGGGAGAGAGATCCCGCCGGTGTCAAGCAGTCTGTTTGACAGAGAGGAGCCGTTGCTGCATTGAGGTTCTAAGCTGTGGATGTGTGTGCGCCGAGCATCTCTATAGGTGATATTTCCGGGGTGGTCTTCCGTGGAGCGCAAGTCGTCCAGGGGTTCAGGATGACGTAGTGCGTTGTCAGGTGACTCGTGCGAGGTTGATCACGGGTATCCTTACGACTGTTCCGGTAAACGACCTGCCGTGTGGTTCCGACGTCAGCGGGTGCGAATCTATGTGTCCAGTAGGCCGTAAGGGTTGTGACAGGAGTCGCAGTGTTGTAATACTTCCGTCTCTGTGGCGGTGAGTATGTCGGAGTTCCTGTTCTGCCGGATGAAGGCTAGGGAGTTTCCGTATCCTGTGCGAGGGTCCCCTCGTACGTCCGGTGTGCGTTGCATTCTGGGTGTTGTAGTTTGTCGCTTTCGTTATGTGAAGCCCGCGAAAGAAGTGCGTCAGTTGAAGGTCCTTTTGGGTCCCAACAATAAACTGCATTAACTCATACATGGCATTTGTACTCAATGTTTGTCTTGTACTAGGGCGATAACGTTAGGGGGAGGCACATATATGAGAGGTTTGTCCATAACTTAGTGACCAGGAACAGTAGTAGAAAACATAAAGAGCCTAACGAAGCTCAACAGGAAAAGAGGGTCACTGTGAATGCGCAATGAGGTATTGCTCTGAGGCATTAGCGATCCCTTCTGGCCCTTCTGGAAGAAGGTGAGTCGGCTGAGCTGAGGTTGCGGTGTTGGGCGCTGCGAGAGTCATGGTATGTTGAGGCAGAGGGTGATCTTCTCCTCCTGTGCCCTGCATTCGCGGTTTCCATAGGCGATTCAAGGTGTTGCTCTCTCCGCACAGCTGAGCGTCGAAAGTCCGCATACCAGTTAGGTACTTCCACAGCGGGAATATTGAGGGTCTCATAGAAGTGGGGAAGATCCTCCGGTACTTTGAGAAAAGCAGTGCGACCTTGTGATGTGGCAGCCAGGCAGAAGGGAAACTTCCATTTGTAGTTTATGCCTCTGGTGCGAAGGGTGTCCAGCAGGGGTTTCAGATCTCTCCTGTGTTGCAGAGTGATGCCTGAGAGATCCTGGAATATCTGTATGGGTTTCCCTTCATGTATTAGCTGTGGAATGCCTCTAGCCTGTCTAAGAATGTCCTCTTTGACTTTGTAATCAATCAAGCAGCAGATTATATCCCTGGGTGGGTCAGTGTCCCTTCCTTTAGGTCTCAATGCGCAATGGATTCGTTCAAATTCCACCGGCGTCTGGAGGGGCCTGTGCAGAATGCCATTGAATAGGCTGATTATCAATGGGGTCAGTTGATCTCCTTCAATCGATTCCGGGAGCCCCCGGATCCTCAGGTTGTGTCTTCTGCCCCGATTATCGAGATCTTCGAGGTGTCTCTGCATGTCCCTCATCTGTAGGGTATGTGCATCTACATGACGGGTGGTTTTGCGCAGTTGAAGATTTTGTTGTTCGGCCAGGTGTTCCGCTGTGGTAACCCTGTCGGACAGGGTACGGAATTCTAGGCGGAGGTCTGCTATGGCCGCCGACAGAGTGTCTTTTATATCAGTGGCTATCATCCGCAGATCATTTATGGTTAGTTGGTGGTGGGGTTGTTCCTCTTGCAGAAGTTCCCCCGGCAGGCTTACCGGCGGGGCGAGAGACGGTGATCCCTGCTGAGAGGACATTGCGGCCTGTGAGCTCCTATGGCGGGAAGACGCCATGTTGCTTCTACCCGTCCGGAACATTTCGGGGATATTGTGGTCCGTGTGTTCCGAATGTCCCCTCGGGGAGCGGGAACGGGAGGCTGAGGTGTTCCTGGACGCAGTCCCCATGTTATGTGACGGTTTTTGTTCGGCTGAGCCTCCGGTTAATGAAGGTTAAGTCGTGCGATGGCGGGAGCTGAGGAATCAAGCAGCCATCTCCGTGTCAGGCCAGGCCACGCCCCGACATTTTTTTTTTTTACTAAAAGCATGGAAATTTGTTTTGAAAAGACCAGGATAAATGACAAGGTTTGACTTCCATAGACTTCATTGGGATTCTGGCGCTATGTTCAGGGTTTGCAGATTTTATCAAGGGTATGACAAACATCCAGCAAATCAAATTTTTCTCAGTTTACCCATCACTACTCTGCAACTTCTATGTGTTTTTGTTTTTTTTTTTTAATTCCAAGAGACATCAGAATGAATGGGTATGAATACATTCTATTTCAACAGTTGAGGAAAATTGTTTTGCTGACAAAAGTTTTTCCTACTTTGATTAGCATATGAATAGCTAGTTCAGTGTGGGTTAGAAGAGTAGAGATGTGACAATCCAATTAAGTCTATTCCTAACTGATTCTATGTTTTGATGGAGTGTCATCACATCAACTAGGATTTTTTAATGTGGATCCATAACAATGTTTGCTTTCCTAATCATTTTTCAAATTAAAGGCTTTTAAACTTAAAACTTAGACTTAAGCTCTGTACACACGGGCCAAATATTGGCAGAAATCAGTACAATAGCCGGTACAATAGACTGACATTCGACCTGTGTGTACAGCTCCTTGTCTGACAGAAGCCAGTCTCGTGACCGGCTTCTGTTGAACACACATGCTAGAAGGCTGGAAACCGATCAGCATCTGATCAGTGCCTGCAGTCAATGGCTGCAAGCGCTGACCGTTGTGTGTTCTGGCAGTGGGCCGTCTCTATGTCAGAACACAATAGTACAGTGGGGAGATTGCTGTACTAACATCACATAGTTTTTTTTCACTCAGCCCACTGGGTTAAATGAAAAAAAAACATAATATGTGTACCAGGCATTACACACTGTAATTAATACCAAACCTGGAGAAATGCCAGAAGCTCACCACTACGCAGTTCCAGTCTGAGATACACATCACATTGTTGCTGAATGAAGGGGCCTCTGTTTACTTAGGACTTCTGATCAGACTATTACAAAACAGTAGGGATGAGCTGAATTCCCCCCCGGTTCGGTTCGCAGCAGCACATGCAAACAGGCAAAAAATTTGTGCAAACATGCGTACACCCTTAAAGTCTATGGGACACAAATGTGAAAAATCAAAAGTGCTAATTTTAAAGGCTTACATGCAAGTTATTCCCATAAAAAGTGTTTGGGGACCCTGGTCCTGCCCCAGGGGACATGTATCAATGCAAAAAAAAGTTTTAAAAACAGCGTTTTTTTTGGGAACAGTGATTTTAATAATGCTTAAAGTGAAAATGTAATTAAATATTCCTTTAAATATCGTGCCTGGGGGTCTCCTTATTCTGCCTGTAAAGTAGCGCAACTTTCCCATGTTTATAACAGTACCACAGCAAAATGAAATTTCTAATGCCCCGTACACACGGTCGGACATTGATCGGACATTCCGACAACAAAATCCTAGGATTTTTTCAGACGGATGTTGGCTCAAACTTGTCTTGCATACACACGGTCACACAAAGTTGTCGGAAAATCTGATCATTCTGAACGCGGTGACGTAAAACACGTACGTCGGGACTATAAACAGGGCAGTAGCCAATAGCTTTCATCTTTTTATTTATTCTGAGCATGCGTGGCACTTTGTGCGTCGGAATTGTGTACACACGATCGGAAGTTCCGACAACGGATTTTGTTGTCGGAAAATTTTATAGCCTGCTCTCAAACTTTGTGTGTCGGAAAATCCGATGGAAAATGTGTGATGGAGCCTACACACGGTCGGAATTTCTGATAACAAGGTCCTATCACACATTTTCCGTCGGAAAATCCGACCGTGTGTATGGGGCATAAAGAAAAAATGTCATTTAAAACGGCTGTAATGTATTGTTAGATACTGGCAATATAGATAAAAATCATTGAAAAAACTGCATGGATCCCCCCAGTCGATTAACAGGCCCTTTGGGTCTGGCATGAATATTAAAGAGAACCCCGTGCCAAAAATACCAAAAAAAATTGCATGGATGTCCCCCCCAAAATCCATACCAGGCCCTTCGGGTCTGGTATGGATATTAAGGAGAACCCCACAACAAGATTTTTAAAAAAATGGTGTGGGGGTCCCCCAGGCCCCCAGGCACTATATACTCTAAACAGCAGTATATATACTGTACGGCCTGCCCTATATACTCTGCAGAAAAATTGGGCCTTAGGTGCTGGTGGTGCCAGAATACTGTAACCCCTCACAGTTACTCTTGTTGGGCACAGGAACGGGCCCTGCTGTGAAATATTATATCAAAAATTGTAATTACATGGCCCTGTTAAAAAAGGGCAGAAAAACTGGCCCTTTGGTTTTGGTGGCACCAGAACAATTTAAGCCCTCACAGTTACTCTTGTTGGGGGCGCAGGAACAGGCCCTGCTGTGAAATATTATATCAAAAATTGTAATTACATGGCCCTGTTAAACAGGGGCAGAAAAATTGGGCCTTGGGTGGTGGTGCCACAACACTGTAATCCCTCACAGATACTCTTGTTGGGCACAGGAATGGGCTCTGCTGTGAAATATTATATCAAATTTGTAATTACATGCCCCTGTTAAACAGGGGCAGAAAAATTGTGCCTTGGGTAGTGGTGGTGGTGTCCTAAACCAAAAATGTTGTTGGAAGCTAGCATCATAAAGATTGAGGAGGAATAGGATAGTCAGCATAGGCAGTCTTCAAAGGATCCCAGATCCACAGCAAATTCAATCAGTTACATCAGCATCAGGTGGTTGATCGTTGCTAATCCAAAACTGATTAATTTTTATGAATGTGAGCCTATCAACGGAGTCTGTGGAAAGGCACACTCTTTGATCATTACAAACCCTCCAGCAGAACTGAATGTGCGTTCAGAAAGCACTCTGGATGCAGGACAGGCCAGTAGCTCAATTGCATATTGAGCAAGTTCTGGCCAGTGGTTCATCCTCAAGACCAAGTACCCAGTGGATGCTCTGTTGGAAAGGTCTCAAAGTCTGCTCTTGCCCCTACATATTCCTGCACCATATAATGCAGACGCTGAAGATGGTTGCTTAAACTGATCAGACCTTGGCGCTGAGGACTGAAAAATTGTTTAAAGGCATCGGTCAGCCAGCCACCTTCTCCACCGCTCTTCTTCTGACTGAACGAACCCTCAGTAACATGTTGTCCAGCACCAGAAAAATGGTAACCTCCCAGGGTCTGGAAATGTGTTACACACACCTTTCTTCAAGGCCTCCTGAAGATGTTTTATCCTCTGCTCCCTCTGCGAAAGCAGGATGAGTTCTGTAACTTTACCCTTGTAACGTGGATCAAGAAGGGTTGCCAGCCAGTAATGATCCCTCTCCTTGATATCACGAAACCTAGGGTCCTTTTGCAGGATTTTCAGAATCAGGGAGGCCATGCAGCGAAAGTTTGCAGAGGCATTCTATTCTGTGTCCTCTGGGTCACTAAGGATCACATTATTCGTAACTACCTCCTCCCAGCCACGTACAACTCCTTGGGTTTCTGGGGACTGAAAACCATCCCTTGAAGACTGCTGCTGAGTGTTATTCTCTACATCCATGTTGACACAATCCTCCTCTTCCTCTTCTTCCTGTGTGTTTGGCGGGCCCGCAGGAATGCTATCTGGATAAAGGGGGACTTGAGAGGAAAGGAAGTCCTCCTCTTCCTTCCGCTGTTCTGCCTCAAGTACCCTGTCCATGATTCCACGAAGTGTGTGCTCCAGCAGGAAGACTAGAGGGACAGTGTCACTGATGCATGCACTGTCGCTGCTCACTATCCTTGTGGCCTCCTCAAATGGTGACAGAACAACATGCATCCTTGATCAGTAGCCACTGGGGTGGCAAAAAAAGCCAAGCTCCCCTAACTCCGTCCTGGTGCCACACTCGCACAGGTACTCATTGATGGGCCACTGCTGTGTGTGCAGCCGCATTGCCAATGTTGAGTTCCACCTGGTGGGCATGTCACAATTGAGGCGGTTGGTGAGCAGGATGCATTCCCTTTGAATATCAGCCAGCTGAGCACTGGCATTGTATGACCGACGGAAATGACCACAGACTTTTCTGGCCTGCCTCAGGAGATCTTGTAAGCCTGGGTACCTGGGCAAAAATTGCTGTACCACCAAATTCAGGATGTGTGCCAAACATGGAACATGGGTCAAGTGTCCCTGTCGCAGGGCGGAGAGAAGGTTGGTGCCATTGTCGCATACAACTATTCCTGGCTGAAGCTGACATGGTGTCAACCACCTCTGAGCCTGCCCCTGCAGAGCTGACAGAATCTCTGCCCAGTGTGGCTCCTGTCCCCTATGCAGACCAACTCAAGCATCGTTTATCCTGACTGCTTGCGTAGCCCCTTGAACGATTACAGAGCACTGCTGGTTCAGAGGACAAATCTGCAGAAGAAGCCATAGAGGAAGAAGAAGAGGGGTGTGGAGGAGAGAGTTGTGGCAGAATCACCACTAGCATTTTGGAGGCATAGTGGCAGAACAAGCTCCAACAACACTGAACCCTGTCCTGCATCCTTCCCAGCTGCCAGCAGAGTTACCCAGTACACAGTGAAGGAAAGTCCCAAAGTCCCTGCCCATGCCTGCTGGACCATGAGTCAGCGGTAATATGAACCTTACTGCTGACCGCCCTGTCCAGCAAGGCCAAAACATTGCCTTCCACATGTCAGTAGAGAGCCGGATTGGCCTTCCGTGAAAAGAAATGGCGTTTTGGAACCTGCCACTGAGGTACAGCACATTCCACAAATTCACAAAAGGGGGCAGAGTCTACCAGCTGAAAAGGCAGCAGTTGCAGTGCTAGCAATTTGGCTAAGCTAGCATTTAGATGGCTGGGACCGAATTTCTTTTTATGGTTCAGCAACTGGGGTAGGGAAATTTGCCTGCTAAAATCAATTGGTTGTGTACTGCTAGCAGATTGGCTGCAAGTACTTGGGACACCTATTGCTATACCTTCATTCCTTTCAGTGCAGGTTTTTGAGAGGACTGGAGGTTTAGTAGGGTTGGAGATTGCAGATGAGGATCAAGGAGAAGTCTGCCTTTTTCTATAATGTGGGTCTTTCAAGTTCTGTTGCCAACAGACTACATGGCATGTCTGGTCAAGCATGTGATGCCCAAGTAGCTGCTGTTCTGGCCATGCTTTGATCATCTTCAGACATAGGTTGCAAATGGCAACGTTGTGATCTGCTGCACATGTGTTGAAAAAGGCCCACACCAAGGGACTTTTAAAAGTCAGCGGGGAGTCAGCAGCGCCCTGCACCTGCGGAGCTCATCGGTGTGATGAAATAGGGTGGTTGCCCTTAAGCTGCCCCCTAGAGGACATCCTGTCTCATTGGAGTTGTGCATCCTCCTCCTCCTCTCTTCTGTCAGGCACCCAAGTACAGTCAGTAAACTCATCATCCCCTCCCTCTTCGTCACTGGAGCAAACTTGGCTGGGGGAACATGACTGCCATTTTCTTGTGCTTCTGTGGCACCCCCCTCTCTCTAGGCTCACGTTACTCCCTTCCTCAACCTGTGAACCAACATCGGAGCCTTCAAATTGCTGTGCATCCTCCAGCAGCATATAAATGACACTGTGGTTGAAAAAATTTTGGGGACTCGGCCGTGCATGGTGGTGGGGCTATGGAAGGAGTGGCTGTGTACAAGGAGTCGGTGGAATAGGCCTCTTTGGCAACTGCGTTGAAAGGCAAACTACTCTGATCCTGGGTGACAGAGAATGAGGAGGAGGAGGAGGAGGAGGATGCGGAGGGCTTTGTTATTCACTCCACCAACTCTTCTGCATGTTGTGGCTCAATAACATGGCCAGCTGCAGAAAAAAAGGACTAGCGTGCTCCATGGCCACCTGCAGAGGATGTACCATGTCCATGACCACCACTGTTGACTGTAGACACAGAGGCTGCTTGCCATCTTTTAGTGGCCTGTGAGTGTCTGCCTCTCGTTGGTGGCCTTCCGGACATGATGTATTTTTTGTTTTGTATTAGATACTGTGTACACCGCCTAAAGTGTATTAGAAAGTATATACACCACCAAATGTACTGTATATATAGGCTACACTGAATGCAGAGTATATATATATATATATATATATATATATATATATATATATATATATAAATATATATATATATGTGTATATGTATATATATATATATATATATATATATATATATATATATATGTATATATATGTATATATATATATATATATATATATATATATATATATATATATATATATATATATATATATATATATATATATATATATATATATATATATATATATATATATATATATATATATATATCTATATATATATATATATATATATATACAGTATCTCAAAAAGTGAGTACACCCCTCACATTTTTGTAAATATTTTAATATATCTTTTTATTTGGCAACACTGAAGAAATGACACTTTGCTACTATGTAAAGTAGTGAGTGTATAGCTTGTATAACAGTGTAAATTTGCTGTCCCCTCAAAATAACTCAACACACAGCCATTAATGGATAAACCACTGGCAGCAAAAGTGATTACAACCCTAAGTGAAAATGTCCAAATTGGGCCCAGTTAGCCATTTTTCCTCCCCAGTGTCATGTGACTTGTTAGTGTTACAAGGTCTAGGGATAGAGTTGAATACTCCCTGAGGATGAAAGCTACTATAATGAAGTAACTGATTACGGTCTGTACTTTTTACATATAAGTCACTATCAATCTTAATATGGTTATTCTTCAACATTGTATCAAGGAAGGGAATATTTTCCCTACTATATACAAAATTGAATTTTGTAATTTATGCCATAAAGTGCCCTTGCGGGTTACTTTATATTGGTGAAACAACACAAAAGGTTAAAGACCGTATAGCTAGGCATAAGTATTCAGTTAGGAACAAATTAACTACCATTAGCTAGACATTTTATAGACAAAGGTCATTCTTTTTCCCAATTAAAATATATGGTATTGGAAGGGATTAATAAAAATAGGAGAGGAGGTGATCGAGAATTAATTCTCAGAAAACCTAAGGTATACTGGATAGATTTTCTCAATAATATTACCCCAAAAGGATTAAATACAGATTTGTATTTGTATTTATTTATTGAAAATATAAATTTAATATGTGGTGATATCCATATGTGTGTATTTTTAAAGACTGATAAAGTGAAGGATCCCTTTCGAAGTATGATGAAAACACCTGTGTTTTTGATCTGATGAAGGGCATAAGCTTGTGAGCCCAAAACGGAAATCTTCAAACATATGATCATGTAATTTCTTGAATAATTGATTAATAAATATTTTAAGTGCAGCAATCTGTTGGACTTTTTCTATATTTGGTCAGTGGAAAGACTAGATTGCATTGCACTGGATACAGACCAGGAGCTGCGTTCTGTAGATATAGGCTACACTGAATGTAGAGTATATATACATATATATATATACCGTATTTATCGGCGTATAACACGCACCTTTTTCCCCTTAAAATCAGGGGAAAATCGTGGGTGCGTGTTATACGCGGATTCCCGCTATTTTGTGATCTGTCGGAGCGATCGCCGTGATCGCCGCCGACATTCACATAGCGTGTATTTTTAAATATGGCGCCACGGAGTTCAGAGGGACTCGGCGCCGTTCACAGTCACGCCTAGTCCCGCCATTGGACCTGTGTTATGTCCATCATAGGGACTGGGCGTGACTGTGAACGGCGCCGAGAAGAGCCGAGAACACTCGGCTATGTGTATCTCGGCTCCGCCCAGTCACTGTGTTCTCGGCGGCGCTCATTCAGCTCCGCCGAGTCCCTCCGAACTCCGTGGCACCATATTTAAAACTACACACTAAAATTGTGTATGTCGGCGACTCGGCGGCGATCATGTAATGTACACTGGGGCACTGGGGCCAATGCTTTTGAGGGGACAGCAAATTAACACTATTATACAAGCTGTACACTCACTACTTTACATTGTAGCAAAGTGTCATTTCTTCAGTGTTGTCACACGAAAAGATATAATAAAATATTTTTAAAAATGTGAGGGGTGTACTCACTTGTGTGAGATACTTTATATATATATATATATATATATATATATATACAGTGGCTTGCGAAAGTATTCGGCCCCCTTGAACTTTTCAACCTTTTGCCACATTTCAGGCTTCAAACATAAAAATATAAAATTTTAATTTTTTGTGAAGAATCACCAACAAGTGGGACACAATTGTGAAGTGGAACGAAATCTATTGGATATTTTAAACTTTTTTAGCAATTAAAAAACTGAAATGTGGTGCGTGCAAAATTATTCGGCCCCTTTACTTTCAGTGCAGAAAACTCACTCCAGAAGTTCAGCGAGGATCTCTGAATGATCCAATGTTGTCCTAAATGACTGATGGTGATAAATAGAATCCACCTGTGTGTAATCAAGTCTCTGTATAAATGCACCTGCTCTGTGATAGTCTCAGGGTTCTGTTGAAAGCGCAGAGAGCATCATGAAGACCAAGGAACACACCAGGCAGGTCCGTAATACTGTTGTGGAGAAGTTTAAAGCCGGATTTGGATACAAAAAGATTTCCCAAGCTTTAAACATCCCAAGGAGCACTGTGCAAGCAATCATTTTGAAATGGAAGGAGTATCAGACCACTGCAAATCTACCAAGACCTGGCTGTCCCTCTAAACTTTCAGCTCAGACAAGGGGAAGACTGATCAGAGGTGCAGCCAAGAGGCCCATGATCACTCTGGATGAACTGCAGAGAACTACAGCTGAGGTGGGAGAGTCTGTCCATAGGACAACAATCAGTCGTACACTGCACAAATCTGGCCTTTATGGAAGAGTGGCAAGAAGAAAGCCATTTCTCAAAGATATCCATAAAAAGTCTTGTCTAAAGTTTGCCACAAGCCACCTGGGAGACACACCAAACATGTGGAAGAAGGTGCTCTGGTCCGATGAAACCAAAATCGAACTTTTTGGCCACAATGCAAAACGATATGTTTGGCGTAAAAGCAACACAGCTCATCACACTCAACACACCATCCCCACTGTCAAACATGGTGGTGGCAGCATCATGGTTTGGGCCTGCTTTTCTTCAGCAGGGACAGGGAAGATGGTTAAAATTGAGGGGAAGATGGATGCAGCCAAATACAGGACCATTCTGGATGAAAACCTGTTGGAGTCTGCAAAAGACCTGAAACTGGGACGGAGATTTATCTTCCAACAAGACAATGATCCCAAACATACAGCAAAATCTACAAAGGAATGGTTCACAAATAAACGTATCCAGGTGTTAGAATGGCCAAGTCAAAGTCCAGACCTGAATCCAATCGAGAATCTGTGAAAAGAGCTGAAAACTGCTGTTCACAAACGCTCTCCATTCAACCTCACTGAGCTTGAGGCAAGAATTTCAGTCTCTCGATGTGCAAAACTGATAGAGACATACCCCAAGCGATTGCAGCTGTAATCGCAGCAAAAGGTGGCTCTACAAAGTATTACCGCAAGGGGGCCGAATAATTTTGCACGCCCCACTTTTCATTTTTTTATTAATTAAAAAAGTTTCAAAAATCCGAAAGATTTCGTTCCACTTCACAATTGTGTCCCACTTGTTGGTGATTCTTCACAAAAAATAAAAATTTTATATCTTTATGTTTGAAGCCTGAAATGTGGCAAAAGGTTGAAAAGTTCAAGGGGGCCGAATACTTTCGCAAGCCACTGTATATATATATATATATAGGGGGACCTGCGCCTTTTTTAAAAAAAAAATTAGGATTTGGCAAGGGCTAGACACCCCCCAGGCATGATATTCAAAGGAATATTTCATTTTTATTGTTTCACTTTAAGCATTATTAAAATCCCTGCTCCCGCAAAAAGAGCCATTTTTTAAACTTTTTTTGCATTGATACATGTCTCCAGGGGCAGGACTCAGGTCCCCAAACACTTTTTATGACAATCACTTGCATATAAGCCTTTAAAATGAGCACTTTTGGTTTTTCAAGTTAGTGTCCCATAGCCTTTAACGGTGTTCCGTGGCTTTCAAATTTGCTGCGAACACCGTATAATGTTCGTTGTTCGACGAACGGCCGAACAACTAAAGTTCGGCCCGAACTTGTGCTCGGACCAAACCATTCTCCCATTCCTAGTAGACAGCCATTGAATAGGGAAGTTTACTTGATCCCTAAAATATTTGCACTACACATGTCTAATCCCACCAAACTTAAAGTGGTGGTAAACCCTTTACAGCCACTTTTCACTACAGGTAAGCCTATAATTAGGGATGGGCCAACGGTTCGGCCTGAGCATAAGTTTGGACCGAACTTTTGTTGTTTGGACGTTTGGAGAACAGGCGAACAAACGGGATGTTCAACCATTTGTTCAGCCCCCGAACCGACCACAATGCATTGTGGCGTTGAACAGTGCATTGCAAACCCTGATTGGCTAAAACAGTGAAAGCTTCAGCCAATCAGGGCACATAGCAATGTCAGAGTCATGATTGGACACTGTCATCATGACTTTATCCAATCGTGGCTCATTCACTCCCCAAAGTATAAAAGTATTCTTTCAATGGCAGCCATTTTCAGTGTGATTTTGGTGTGGAGAGAGATAGAACAGGGCTCTGGTTAGTGCTATTAGTTAGTGTGCTATACTGTGCTATTTTGCTTCAATTGTCAGTGTGGAATATTAGTTTAGTGTCAGTCTAGGGATAGTGTGAGTGTGGTGAGAAGGACCATGATTCAGCTTTTCATAGTGTGCAGCTAGAGTAGGAACAGGTCAGATAGTTTCAGTGTAGTGTAGTGAGACCGTGTCAGTAATCTTGACATTAGTATATTGCTAGAGTAGGGACAGTTCAGATAGCTTCAGTGTAGTGACGGTTGAACACCGTCTTTTTGATTGTGCTACTGCCAGTTTACATAGTTACATAGTTAGTAAGGTTGAATAAAGACACCAGTCCATCCAGTTCAACCTGAGTGAGTGTCTACAATCATTCCTATTTTTATTAAACCCTTACATCACATCGTATTGCGTGCATTACTGCCAGTTTAACGCCATATAGTTTTGTGTGCGTTACTACAAGTTTAACGCCATATAGTTTTGTGCGTTACTGCCAGTTTAACGCCATATCATTTTGCGTGCGTTACTGCCAGTTTAACACCATATAGTTTTGCGTGCGGTACTGCCAGTTTAACGCCATATAGTTCTGTGTTGTTACTACAAGTTTAATGCCATATAGTTTTGTGCGTTACGGCCAGTTTAACGCCATATCGTTTTGCGTGCGTTACTGCCAGTTTAACGCCATATAGTTCTGTGTATCACTGTACGTCTGGCACATTATATTGCAGTATATTATATTGTATCCGTGGAGAGTGTCTGTGTAGTGTGAGTACTCAAATTAAAGGGCACCAAACACCTCTTTACATTGATTAAAGTACATCTATGTACAGATTTCAGCTTCTCCTTTACATTTGCTTATAAGCACTGCCCCTCCCTCCCAATAATGTCTGGGAGAACAACAAGGAGAGGCAGACGTTCCCTTGGCACTGTAAGGGGGCCAGCAACAAATGTGTCCACAGGCAAAGGTGGACGTGCTGGTCAGTCCTCAGGCAGGGCATCCTCCTCATCCTCTGTCACACAAGCAGAGACAATTGTGCAGTCCCCTGCAGTTGTCAGAGTGGATAAACCTGCCTCCTTGTCCACATCTATTCCTGCCATAGCCCTAACATCATCCATTGAGGAGTCAGCTGAGTTATTTGACCACAGCGTCAGCCACTTGCTCCTTGATGATGCCCAGCCATTACTGGATTCAGATGCTGGTTCTGAGGTTGAGGATGACAGGAACATGAGCCTAGAGAGAGGGAGGAATACTGGTAGACAAATTGTCATTCATGTTCACCAAGCCGCAGCGTATTGCCAAGTTGTCTCCAGTGGTAATGATGAAGATGGAGGAGATGGAGATGATGATGATGATGATGAGGTCACTGATGCGACTTGGGTGCCAGAAAGAGCAGAGGAGGAAACTGAAGGTGAGGCGGCACAACCCCAAGGAGGTCAGCACCAAGAAAGAGTAGAGAGCAGCCACTCTATTCCATCACATTCTGCAGCTATTATCTCCCGGCCCACTGCCCACACCTAAGCTGTCTGGGCCTTTTTCAGCACATCTGCAGCAGATCGCACTGTTGCTATCTGCAAGCTGTGTCACAGGCACATCAAACGTGGCAAAAACACCAACCATTTGGATACCACATGCCTAACAAGGCATTTAACATCCAACCACTCAGCCTGTTGGCAAGAGCACCTAAAAGCCACATAAAAGGGGCACAAATCTGTCCCTCCTCCTTACCCACTTCAGTCTGCCCCTGCGATACTCAGTCATTACCTTTCAGCAGCCTCCACTGACAGGGATGATGGTATAGCACAGAGTGTCCAGGGTCCTAGCAGCTCATCTACCAGAAGCACACCACCAGCTGTAGACTGTAGCCGGCAAATTTCTCTGCCCCATCTTCTGCAGCAGGAAAAAAAATACAGTTCCTGCCACCCACATCCTTGCTTTCATCAAGATTATCTCTATAGGGTTACGGTAGGAAGGCGCCACCAACACCCAAAGACCAATTTTAACGCACCCGTTACTTCTATCCAAAGTCAAAGTGACACCAGAATGTATCCAAAAAATCTCTAATCTTGTTCCCAGTGCACTACATTGTGGCCTCATCATACACACTGGCTCCCCAGCTGTTGCTGAGCAAAATAAAGGCAGTTTGCAGGAAAAATGTCATTTTTTTGGCTTTATAAATTCAATCATTGCTGCAGCAGATTCTAGACATGGTACAGATCTGCCACTTTACAGTTAGACTAAGGGCAACCCCCTGGCACTATATTGGAAGGAATTTTTCATTTTTAGGCTTTCACTTTAAAAATCAAAAAAATCACTGCTCATTTAAAAATGACTTTTTTCACAAACTTTTTTTATTGATCCATGTCCCCCCAGGGCAGGACCCGGACCCCTATAACCATTGTATGCCTAATTATTTGCATTTAAGAATTCAAAATGGGCACTTTTGATATTTAACATTCGGGTCCCATTGACGTTAACGGGGTTCGGTGTTCGGGTCCGACCGTTTGCGGTGTTCGGAAGTTCTGATCCGAACCAAACAGGGGTCCATCAGTTCGGGCCATCCCTACCTATAATAAGGCTTACCTGTAGCTATCGCGGATATCTCCTAAACCTGCACGGTTTAGGAGATATCCCCTGTATCAGCATGTGCTGATGTCATCGGCACATGCACACTGAAGCAGCGGCTCATTCGTGCTGTTACTTCAGCTGACGTACCATTACCAGTGGCTCCTGCGCGCATGCAGCGAGTGACGTCATAGCAGCTCAGGCTAATCACAGCGCAGAAGTCTATAGGACACTATCATGAAAAACCAAAAGTACTAATTTTAAAGGCTTATATACATACTATCTAGAATTGTTATTCCCGCGCTACCATGGGAAAGTGTAAAATGACACAGGAAAGCTGCTTACACTGAATAGGGTCCGGTTCACCCCTATTGTAACAATAAATTAGATATGTAGTATGGTGCTGCGCTAATCCAGAAATAGTTAAAAAATGTCACAGTCTAGGTAAGTATAGAACTATCCCTATGAGAGAGTGGGATAAACTAATTGTGTTAGCACTAAATGTAGAATAAACTTGCTAATATACTACAATAATAAAGTGCAGGGTTCAATAAGGTGCATACTTTCTACAAAATTACATAGCAATAAAGCTTAATAAATCTTAGTGCAAATATACTTAAATTGCTAGTACATCCGGCATAGCACTAGTGAGAAGTACAAATCATTCAGTGCAAACCAATACAGTGCTGTGCGTCCCAACACACCTCGGGACGCACTATAATAACAAAGTGTGCAGATTATAGATTAATGTTTTAAGGAATATACTCTGTATTCTTTCATGTAATTCTCTTATTTTAACCTAATATTTTCTTCCTCGGTGTAGACTATAGATAGATTGTTGTGTATAGATAGACTTTCAACTACTTACCAATAAATGTTGTTATTGTGTTAAAGCTTTCACTCTTGGTCTCATTTAACCCATATCATATTTTTGAAATATTAAATCTTAAATATAATAAACGGGTAACAGATAACAGTTTGAAAGAGGCCTCCAGTAGTATCCACTCCTAAAGCCCAGCTCTAGCAGGCCACACATTCAATAATTCACGCCTCATTTTGCCTACTATAATCTAAATGCCTGCTAGTGACATAACATGTAATAACTAGAGATGCTTGAATTTTAGAGTTCATTAAAAGTCTATGGAGCTCATATTTAAAATAAATTGATATCAAGTAGTTGTAACTTAGCATTATCGTTTAGTTTACTAGAGTTTTTTGTATTAACTGAGGGTTTCCTTTAACTGGTTGCCGCCCGCCCACCATCAAATGATGAGGGGGCGGTGTGGCTCTCGTTCTGGGACGATATGGCGGCATCCCAGAATGGCCGCTCTTGCGCACCCTGCGTGCAGTGCGGTGATCGCGGCTGCGCCGTGTTCCTAGGACACAGCGTGACCCCAATCTCTTTAATCATGTGATCGGCTGTGTCCAATCACAGCCAGTCACATGTAAACAAGGAAGTGCCGGTAATCGGACAGAGTGTGTGGCGAGGAGAGCTGATCAGCAGCATCTCCACGCAGGGGGACATTTAGGGATGTAATCAGGGCACTGATCATCAATACCTTGATTACAGTATAGTAAAACAGTGTCACCATACAGTGCCCACCAGTGCCCACCAATGCCAGCAATCAGTGCCCACAAGTGCCACCAAACAGTGCCCATTAGCGATGCCAGTCAGTGCTGGCAATCAGTGCCGCCTATCACTGCTGTCGATCAATGCCCATAAGTGTCGCCAGTCAGTGCCACCCATCAATGCCCATCAGTGCCCATCAGTACTGCCTATCCATGCCGCCTATTTGTGCCACCTATCAGTGCCCACCAGTGCCGCCTAACAGTGCCCACCAGTGCTGCCTATCAGTGCCCATCAGTGCCCACCAGTGGCCTATTAGTGCCCATCAGTGCCACCTAACAGTGCCCATCAGTGCTGCCTATCAGTGCTCATCAGTGCCACATATCAGTGCCACCTATCAGTGCCCATAAGTGCAGCATATTAGTGCCTCCTCATCAGTGCCACCTCATCAGTGCCCATAAGTGCTGCCTCATCAGTGCCCATAAGTGCCACCTCATCAATGCCCACCAGCTAAGCCTATCAGTGCCCATCAGTGCCGCCTCATCAGCGTACATCAGTGAAGGTGAAAAATTACTTAGTTACAAAATTTACTGACAGAAAAAAGTAAAAAAACATTTTTTTTTCAAAATTTTTGGTTTTTTTTTGTAAAAAATAAAAAACCCAGCAGTGATTAAATACCGCCAAAAGAAAGCTCTATTTGTGTGAAGAAAATGACGAAAAATTTGTTTGGGTACAGTGTAGCATGACTGTGCAATTGTCAATCAAAGTGCGACAGCGCTGAGAGATGAAAAATGGCTTGGGCAGGAAGGGGGTGTAAGTGCCTGGTAGGCAAGTGGTTAAACAATAACATACTTTATTATTTTCCCAAGTTTTCCTTTAAATGCAGTCTTTATGCCCACCAAAACATGAGAAATACTACTAATAGCATTTATTTTTGTAAAAAATTATTGTGGTAAGTTTGTAAGCCTAAGCTTCTATATGCTACTGTATTCTTTTTAGTAATACCATTTTTCCATAACAAGCACAGGTTGCTATCAGAACTTTCCTTCTTTAGGTCATTGAGCATTTTACTTTAAAGCACATTATAAACTGTAATTTTTCCAACTCATCGAGTCAATAATCTGGCATGTTACTAAATGTAAAAGTGTCCTTAGTTATTCTAGTCAACGTCAATCACAATGGCATAATAGCGGGCAATGAAAAAAAACACTTGTTTGAACTATTATTTGGTTACTTTATCTCATAAAATTATAGACTACAGTTTCCATTATTTAGAAAGTAGAATTTTTGATATTGGGTATTTTTTTCGGTTATAATTATTTAAAGTTAATTTTTAATCTTTTTCTTTACAATGTACAGTGGGGACGGAAAGTGTTCAGACCCCCTTAAATTTTTCACTCTTTGTTATATTGCAGCCATTTGCTAAAATCATTTAAGTTCATTTTTTTCCTCATTAATGTACACACAGCACCCCATATTGACAGAAAAACACAGAATTGTTGACATTTTTGCAGATTTATTAAAAAAGAAAAACTGAAATACCACATGGTCCTAAGTATTCAGACCGTTTACTGTGACACTCATATATTTAACTCAGGTGCTGTCCATTTCTTCTGATCATCCTTGAGATGGTTCTACACCTTCATTTGAGTCCAGCTGTGTTTGATTATACTGATTGGACTTGATTGGGAAAGCCACACACCTGTCTATATAAGACCTTACAGCTCACAGTGCATGTCAGAGCAAATGAGAATCATGCCGGAAGAGCTCAGAGACAGAATTGTGGCAAGGCACAGATCTGGCCAAGGTTACAAAAAATTTCTGCTGCACTTAAGGGTCCTTAGAGCACAGTGGCCTCCATAATCCTTAAATGGAAGATGTTTGGGGTGACCAGAACCCTTCTTAGAGCTGGCCGTCTGGCCAAACTGAGCTATCGGGGGAGAAGAGCCTTGGTGAGAGAGGTAAAGGAGAACCCAAATATCACTGTGGCTGAGCTCCAGAGATGTAGTTGGGAGATGGGAGAAAGTTGTAGAAATTCAACCATCACTGCAGCCCTCCACCAGTCGGGGCTTTATGGCAGAGTGGCCCGATGGAAGCCTCTCCTCAGTGCAAGACACATAAAAGCACGCATGGAGTTTGCTAAAAAACACCTGAAGGACTCCAAGATGGTGAGAAATAAGATTCTTTGGTCTAATGAGACCAAGATAGAACTTTTTGGCCTTAATTCTAAGCGGTATGTGTGGAGAAAACCAGGCACTGCTCATCACCTGTCCAATACAGTCCCAACAGTGAAGCATGATGGTGGCAGCATCATGCTGTGGGAGTGTTTTTCAGCTGCAGAGACAGGACGACTGGTTGCAATTGAGGGAAAGATGAATGCGCACAAATACAGGGATACCCTGGACGAAAAACCTTCTCCCGAGTGCTGAGGACCTCAGACTGGCCTGAAGGTTTACCTTCCAACAAGACAATAACCCTAAGCACACAGCTAAAATAACGAAGGAGTGGCTTCACAACAACTCCATGACTGTTCTTGAATGGCCCAGCCAAAGCCCTGACTTAAACCCAATTAAGCATCTCTGGAGAGACCTAAAAATGGCTTTCCACCAACATTTACCATCCAACCTGACAGAACTGGAGAGGATCTGCAAGGGGGAATGGCAGAGGATCCCCAAATCCAGGTGTGAAAAACTTGTTGCATCTTTCCCAAAAAGACTCATGGCTGTATTAGATCAAAAGGGTGCTTCTACTAAATACTGAGCAAAGGGTCTGAATACTTAGAACCATGTGATATTTCAGTTTTTCTTTTTTAATAAATCTGCAAAAATGTCAACAATTCTGTGTTTTTCTGTCAATATGGGGTGCTGTGTGTACATTAAGACGATGAAGAAGAAGATGAAGAGAAGAGCGGGAGCCTCCCCCCAATGCCATGGGTGCGGAGCGGCCCGAGGAGAAGAAGATAGAAGACGCCGCGGAGGAGATGCTGGACGAGAACGCCGGAGGAAGAACCAGAAGAGCCAGAAGAACCAGAAGAAGATGAAGGAAGATAGAAGAAGCATTTAAATAAAGGAATTGTCAAAAACTGTCTCTTGTCATTTTTAACTATTTTGACCCTTTTTTAGTGAAATGGTAGGGGTAAGTACCCCCTTACCATTTCACACAGGGGGGGGGGCCGGGATCTGGGGGTCCCCTTGTTAAAGGGGGCTTCCAGATTCCGATAAGCCCCCCGCCCGCAGACCCCCACAACCACCGGCCACGGTTGTGGGGATGAGTCCCTTGTCCTCATCAACATGGGGACAAGGTGTTTTGGGGGGGCTACCCCAAAGCACCCTCCCAATGTTGAGGGCATGTGACCTGGTACGGTTCAGGAGGGGGGGGCGCACTCTCGTCCCCTTCTCTTTTCCTGCGGCCTGCCAGGTTGCGTGCTCGGATAAGGGTCTGGTATGGATTTTTGGGGGGACCCCACGCCGTTTTTTTTTTTTTTTTTGGCGCGGGGTTCCCCTTAAAATCCATACCAGACCTGAAGGGTCTGGTATGGAATTTAGGGGGAACCCCACGTCATTTTTTTTTTAAATTTTGGCCGGGGTTCCCCTTAATATCCATACCAGACCTGAAGGGCCTGGTATGGAATTTAGGGGGACTCCCACATCATTTTTTTTTTAAATTTTGGTTCAGGGTTTCCCTGTGGGGAATTCCCATGCCGTTTTTATCAATGAACTTCTATGTGTATTGTCGGCAATGCAATAGCCGCGGGTAGTTTTAAATGTTTTTTTTTCCTTCGAAATGTCATTTTGCTGTCAGACTGTTCTAAACACGGGAAACATGCGCCCCTTTACAGGCATACTATAGACACCCCCCAGGTACGAAATTTAAAGGGATATTACACTTTTATTGTTTGACTTTAAGCATTATTAAAATCACTGCTCCTGAAAAAACGGACGTTTTTAAAACTTTTTTTTGCATTGATCCATGTCCCCTGGGGCAGGACCCGGGTCCCCAAACACTTTTTATGACAATAACTTGCATATAAGCCTTTAAAATTAGCACTTTTGATTTCTCCCATAGACTTTTAAAGGGTGTTCTGCGGCATTCGAATTTGCCGCAAACACCCCAAATTGTTCGCTGTTCGGCGAACTTGCGAACAGCCAATGTTCGAGTCGAACATGAGTTTGACTCGAACTCGAAGCTCATCCCTACCCATGACACAGAATTAACAGAACATGTAAGGAATAAAGTTTAGATTTGTGTTTAGTTTGCAGTTCACAGACATTTCAAGCTAATGCATGATTCTGCTATCATAGCAACCAAGTATCAAAAATGTACTTCCTGGCCTTTTTACATTTTTCCAATTAATCAATTCAATAAAATGGCATGTTATTAAATGTAAACGTGTCCTTAGTTATTCTAGTTCATGTCAAAAACAATTAAATAATAGCAAGTAATGAGAATAGTATGGGATATTTTTTTAAACTATTTTTTAGTTACTTTATTTGGTATATTTATATAGTTATGAACTGCAGTTTACTTATTTTAGAAAGTGAAATTTGATCATTTGGGTTGCTTGTTTATTTATAGTTTAAGTATTTAACACATTTTTTTAAAATCTTTCTTTACTACTGTAAAACCTTTTGCTTTAGGCAAGGAACACCCATGACACAGCATTCATAGAACATTATGTAAGGGATTTGGCTCGGGTCTGGGTTGAGCATGGTTTCAAGGTGAACCAAGCCAGCTCGCAGTTTGTGGAAGTGGCATACATTGGTTAGACTTATTATTACTGATTGAAACTGTCCTGCTTCTGGACAATTTTTTTACTGCTTTATCCTCTGCTATATCATCATTCTTCTAGTCAAGTCCCAGCTTTTGTTCTTTGTCTCTAGTTTATTAGACCAAACCTAACTATATAAAATTGTTATGCTGCTGAGCATTTTTACACTGCTATGTCATTGGTGGTTTCTTAATACTTGTAGCATAACCCTACCTCTGTTTCTTTTGTGTAGTATATTTGGGCATTAAGTTATTATTTTAATTGTTCAGCTAATTTCATACTGCTATACACTGTGTAGTCTGATAATTTCGGTAGTAGAACCCCCTACCTGTCCTTTTTTCTGTAACAAATTTGAGCCCACAAACATTTTAGAAAACTCTCCATGATTAAAATGTCTTACTGTTGGTCCTTTTGTTTAGATTATAATTTTTAATTTTGGGGGATTAGGGTACATCTAGCAGTTATTGTTGGCAGTGCTGCCTTTCTTGTTGCAGCAAATCACTGCATCATTTGAAAAACATGTAAAAATACACTCTCACTCCAGGTTAATGAAATTCAGCTTCACAAAATTCAATTAAAAATAAAAATGATAACAAAAAGTTTTGGTGGATGGGAAAATGGCTAGGTGTGGACCATGCCCTTTCTATAAGGTGGGATTCCTTGTAGCCATTACCTTTCCAAAGTTGGTGTCTGAGCTGATGGTCTTTCTTTGCAAGGTAACCATTTTTTTTGCAGGGTGTTGTTAAGGCCTATGTCTTTTTTGTAAAGGTAGTACCCAGTTTGCATGACCACCCCTGCCAGTGTTTGCTTCACCAGGGCAGGGGCAGCCTTACAAGAAAAAAAACACAAATAAAGCACAAAAAATAATAAAATACCTGCTCTGATATAGTGAATGATATCAATAATAATGACAAAGCAGCTGGCACAAATCTCCTGGCAAAAAATAGGATTTTTACGTCATACTTACTTGTGCATCCATTTTCCTTGAGTATATCATGGGACACAGAGTCAGGCTAATATTCATTACCTGCTGGGTTATACTCCATCATTAAGTGAATGGACACTGATAGATAAAAGGTCTTCAGACAGGAAGTGATCCCCTATATAACCCCTCCCATAGAGGAAGTACTTTAGTTTTGTAGCAAGCACTAAATCCTCAAAAAAGAGGGGAGGGATCTCTGTGTCCCATGATGTACTCAGAGAAAAAGATTTTACAGGTAAGTATGATCTAAAAATCCTATTTTCTTTTTCATACATCATGGGACACAGAGTCAGGCTAATATTCATTACCTGCTGGAACATCCCAGAGCAATAGCCTTGAGGTGAGGGAGACACCCTGCCAAACAATAGCCATCAGAACTTATACGGCAGCCCGCAGTACACTGCGGTCGAAAGCCGAATCTTCGGCTGCTCGAACATCCACTTGATAAAATGGTGAACATATGCACTGACCACAAGGTAGCAGCCTTAAAAATCTGAGCCACAGATACCTGATGGCAAAAAGCCTAGGAGGTTCCTACACCCCTAGTACAATGAGCTCTCACCCTAAAAGGAGGAGCTTTATGTTTCAGACCGTAGGCTTGAATGACCAATTGATGGACCCAATTGGCAATGGAAGCTTTGGAAGCTGCCTGCCCCTTTGGGTCCTTTTGGTAAAAAAAAAAAAGAGTATGATCCTCGGATCTCCGCAGAAGTAGACAGATAAACCTTGACGTCCAAAGAATGCAGTCATCTCTCTTCCGCCAAACGAGGCTGAGAGAAAAAAGAAGGCAAAATAATGTCCTGATTAAAATGAAAGGCCAACACCACCTTTGGCAAAAAGAATGAAACAGGTCGTAGCACAACTCTGTCATGGTGAAGGTTTAAGTACAGTTCCCTGCATGAAAGGGCCGCCAACTCCAACACCGTTCTAGCCGAGGTGATAGCCATCAGGAAGACTAGCTTACGTGACAGAAAGTCTAATGGAATTTCCTTAATAGATTCAAATGGTTGTTCCTGTAACACAGACAGCACCAAGTTCAAGTCCCAAGGACACGCAGGTGACCTAATGGGGGGAAGCAAGTGAGTTGCCCCTTGCATAAAGGTTCAGATCAGTGAATGGGAGGCTAAAGGCCTTTGGAATAATAATGATAGGGCTGAAACCTGACCTCTGACCTGACCTCTGATTGTACTCAAAGCCAATTCGATTTCCACAGCTGACTGTAGAAAAGAGAGAATTCTCCCAATCACATATTTCCGAGGATGCCATTTTCTAGCTTCACACCAAGCAATATAGGTCTTCCAGAACTTATGATAAATCTTCCTAGTGACAGCTTTTCCAGCATTCACTAATGAAGACACCACTGGTCCCGAGATGCCACGGTGCTTTAACACCCTGGCTTCAATACCCATGCCATCAAATTTAGAGACTGTAAATTGGGGTGGAATATAGGACCTTGAAACAGTAGGTCGGGGCGACGTGGAAGAGTCCATGGCCTGTCTATCTTCAGTCTCACAATTTCTGGGAACCAGGGCCTTTTGGGCCAGGCTGGTGCCACCAGAATGACTGGAACCCCCTCTCTCTAAATCCTGTGCAACAAATGTGGAAGGAGAGGAATCGGAGGGAAAGCATAAACCAGGGAGTACTGGCTCCATGGAACTATCAGAGCTTCTGCTTCAATTGCTTCTTGTTCAAGACACAAACTGCTGTAGCTTGTTGTTGAACTTGGATGCCAGTAGGTCGACCTCTGGCCATCCCCAGTGTTGGCAAATTTCCTGGAACACCTCTGGATGTAGGGACCATTCCATTGGGCAAATCTGCTGGTGGCTGACATAATCTGCCTTCCAGTTCTCTACTCCCAGGATATGGACTGCCGGTATCATTGGCACATGTCCCTCTGCCCAGGCTAGTATGTAGTTCACCTCCTTCAGAGCTGAATGACTCCTGGTACCGCCTTGGTGGTTTATATAGGCCACTGCCGTGTAATTGTCAGACTGAACACTGATGGGGCAGTCCCGAAACTCCACCGTCCGGGACCGCAGGGCCAGACGTACTGCCCGTAATTCTAAGACATTGATGGGCAGGGTCTGCTCTGTCCCTGACCATTTCCCCTGAGCTGTGAGCCCATCTAGGGTCGCTCCCCAGCATGAGAGACTGGCATCTTTAGTCGGTACTCTCCAAGTTACCGGGAGAAAGGATTTTCCCTTTCGCAGGTTCTGATCCTGCAACCACCAGTTTAGGATTAAGCATGCCTGAGGAGATAAGCACATTGGATAATCCAGGGCTTTTTTTCCTCTGTTCCAAGCTGACAAGACGTTTTGTTGTAAAGGCCTGGAATGGAACTGGGCATACAGCTCTGCCTTGAAGGAGGATACCATCCTCCCCAGAAGACTCATACAGAGCAGAATGGAGGGTTGTCTGGTACCCCTTATCTGACGCACCTGATCCTTCAGGGCACAGATCCTTACGGGTGGCAAGAATACTCTTGCTTGGATCATGTTTAGAATTAGACCTAAATATTTTAGACTTTGAGCTGGTCTCAAGGCTGACTTTTCGGTATTTATGATCCAGCCTAAGCTTTTCAAATACCTCACTGTGTATATTATGCTCTATTCTAGAGCCTGTACTGAGTGATCTCTGAGCAGGAGGTCATCCATATACCCAAGCACCAGGATCCCTTGGGCCCTTAGAAGACCCAGTACTGGTGCTAGGACCTTTGTGAACACCTGGGGAGCTGTAGCAAACCCGAAGGGTAGAGCCACAAACTGAAAGTGACATTCTACAAAATGTAGGAGCCTCTGAAGAGGCTGAAAATAGGTATGTGTAAGTATGCGTCCTTTATATTAATGGAGGCTAATAAGTTTCCCCTCTGGAGTGAGGTTACTACTGAGTGGACAGACTCCATCTGAAAGGACTGTATCGATAGATACTTGTTCAGGGACCTTAGGTATAAAATGGTTTCTGAACTGTAAACAGGTTTGAGTAAAACCCTGTTCCCCTTTTGAATACAGGAATCTTTACATTCACTCCTTGATGCACTAGATGATGTAGTGCCTGACGCAATAAGTTTCTTTTTGGAGGATCCGAGGGAACGCTGGATCTTAGAAACCTCTGAAGGGGAACCCCCCGTGCTTGTCCAGCTTGTAACCGCAAGATATAATTGAGGTGACCCACTCGTCCCGAATTGTTTTCCAAATGTCTGCAAAGTGCAGCAGCCTTCCCCCCATCCGATGGAGTGGGGGCGTCCCCTCAAAAGGGCTTTGTGCTAAATTTAGAAGAATTTTGGACCCCGGGCCTTTTCTGGCCCTGGCCCTGTGGCTTGCCCCTGGCCCTAGCGCCCTGTTGCCAGTCCTTGGGTTTTTAAACAAGGGACGTTTGGTGCTTTTCTTCACAGGAAGTACTGAACTCTTCCTTCTGGAAATCTTTTGGATATATTTGTCCAAGTAATCACTGAATAAATGTTACCTATGAAATGGGAAACCTGCCAATAAATTTTTACAAGGAAGCTCGGCTGACCAGTTCTTAAGCCATAAAAGTCTGCGCATATGTACAGACAAGAGAGACAGATGAGAAACTTGTTGTATTGAATCCTTTAAAGCATCAACAGCAAAACACAGTATCTGTCTTATTTTCAAGCAGATCATCCTCCTGGTTAGGCCGTTTGACCTGATCCTTTACAGACTGGCAAATACCAATTGCTGCAACAGCTGGCTGAATAGCTGAACTGGCCAAAGAAAAGGAAGCCTTTAATAAAAACTCAAATTTCTTGTCAACAGGGTCTTTCAAGCCCTGTGCGTTATCTACCGGACAAGTTAAAGTGGTGTTCCCGACAAAATTATACTTTTGAAATAAAAATACCCCTATAATACACAAGCTTAATGTATTCTAGTAAAGTTAGTCTGTAAACTAAGGTCTGTTTTGTTAGTTTATAGCAGTAGTTTGTTATTTTATAAACTTACAGCAGGCCGTGGCCATCTTAAGTGTGGGCATCTGAAGCCAGACTGTATTTCTTCCTGGATCTCATCCTTGCAGATCTCGCACATGCTCAGTGCAGCACAAGCAGTGTAATAGGTTTCAGGTCAGGTTACCATAGCAACGTTAGTTTCAGAGGAAGTTCCCAGAAGGCATTGGAAACAGGAAATGATGTGATGGGCCGCGGCCAGGGAGGAGGAAGTGAAAAATGAATACATCAGATATACAGTAGGTGCTGAGAAAAAAAATGAAAAAATATCCAATTTGTTTACAGTGCACAGTTTAGTGTGGGATGCTGAAGAGTTGTAAAAGTGGGTGGAACTCCACTTTAAGTTCTTGTTTAAGGAAGAAACTACTGCATCTATGGCTGGCATGCTCTATTTTTTATTGAACTTTTTATCCATGGGATATAAAAGGGAAAACTTTTTAGGAGGCAAAAAAAGTCCTTTCAGGATGTTCCCAATCAGCATACACCGCCTGTTCCAACAGGGGGTGTAGCAGGAAAGTCTGTGTGACCTGAAAAGATCTCAGAGATCCCAACGAGGACCAGGGGGGCTCAGTCACCTTTGCAAGAGGCAACTTAAAGGCAGAATTAACCATTTCGGTCAGGGTCAGAATCAAAAGCCTCTGCAACTGAGAGGCAGACATCGACTGGATATCTTCTTGTCCAGATTGCCTCCAAAGCAGACTCATCTGCTTGGCACTCCACCAAATCCTGAGCTTTAAGCTTCTCCCCATCCTCAACCCATTCCTGCTCCAGACTAGGAGACTCCAGGGAGGGGGATCTGTCATGCTTCCTGCCACTGCAGGATGGTGGCAATCATGCCGGCAATCCTGTGCTCTAACCCGGCTAGGGCTGAGGACAGTTCATCCTTAGTGATAAAGGGTGAAGCAGCAACGTTGACTGTAGGCACAATACCAGATAGGCGCAGTGGCTCAGATTCCCCGGGAGTCTTTGGTCTTTCAGGGGATACAACACTAGGGATACGACTAGGTTCATCAAGAACTACTGATGACATAGATGTGCCCTTCTCTATGGTGTTAGTCCCACTCCTCTTCTTGGAAGACATGCAATGCTGCAAACAAAGAGTACTTGGGTGTAGTTAAAACACCTCAGAAGGGAGACCCTTTAATAGGGCTCACCAAGCCCCTATGCAACAATCCTGCTAAGCACCTTTTGCCTGCCAAGCAACACCTGGTGACTCACGCGACCCGGGTAAGTAAAAATTAACAATTGCAAGTGTCTGTTCAGAGCCTGCCCTGTGTCCGACAGCTGCCTTCTGGAAGCACCACGTGCTTGGCCTGCACAGCTTAAATAAGCTGGGTGTGCACCAGAACGTTCTATGCATGTGTGCGCACGCATGTGCACAGTCCCGGCGAGTGGGCGTGACTTTATTAGTGTACAACGTGAATCTTCATGAGCCCAGATAAAGGCTACGGTGCATGTGCGGTGATGCCGCATGCGCCATGGCTGCTAAACAAACTGCTGAGCCCAGCGGCGCTCTTGCGAATGCACGTGCGCCATGGCAATCCAAGGCGAAATGGTGCACCATAGTGCACCGTCATAGAGGGAAAAAACAGCCAAACACAAGCAAAAAAGGTACACTTCGCAAACGCCCACAGCTAGCCCAGAACTCCCCCGTATGGTCACCACACACAAGTTTCCAGCCTTTAGCTAGCTTGACTGATTGTTATAATCACTGGTACACCCCACAATAATAAAATAAAGGGGTTTTACTTACTCTTCACGGCAGGTTCCTGTCACTTGGACCTTCAAGGACTGGGTACCCTTTTATGTTTAGGGTCCACTCCCTTGGAACTGTACAGCACCTTGCAGGAAATGCCTTAGCGCTGTAGTGTCTAGGATTTCCACTCCACAGGGTCCAGCGCCCGGAGGCCACATTACAAACAAAACCTTGCAGGATCTTGAGTCTTCTTTGCGAGGCTCAGGTACCATTTATCTAAGCATAAAAGCCTGTGTCAAATGGATCTGATCGGTCAATCCCTTGATTCATTTTTGGAACTGTTTGTGGGACTAGAGACCTGGAGCTCAGAGAGCTCAAATAAATCATGCCATCCACCTTGCAGACACTGTTAAAAAAACTAAAGTGCTTCCTGTATGGGAGGGGTTATATGGGAGATCACTTCCTGTCTGAAGACCTTTGGTCTACCAGTGTCCATTCACCTAATGATGGAGTATAACCCAGCAGGTAATGAATATTAGCCTGACTCTGTGTCCCATGATGTATGAAAAAGAAAGATAATCTAAATAACATACAACACAAATGCAGCGATATAAACTAATAAAAAGTCCCAATCAAAGTAGATGAAAAATATCCATATGAACAATCCAATGTGTGTAGTAGTTCACACACAGAAAGTGCTGGTAGGGATCTGTCACCAAGAAAGAAAGGTGCACACTGACTCTTACCCCAACAAATGGATTATTTAGTCAAAAGCAGTCAAACACGCTTAGGAATCATCCCCTCGGATATCTCCACACATGAGAAGAAGAATAAGATGTATGACCATCAATAGGGATCTCTCAAACAGACTCTCATTGCATTTAGGACATCATGGAAATAGGCATAAAAACTTTATTGTGCAGTATTACTGACAAGTGAATTTATTTTGAGCATATTAAAAGCCAGAATACTCACAAACATCTTAGTAAAAAGCGTTCAAAATCATTGTTTCCAATCCAGTATAATGGCCGACTCATGAGCGTGGCAACGCAACATGACCCAACTCCTTCCATAGAGTTTTGTCGTAAGCAGACGTCATCGGGGCAAATGAAACACAACCTCCAGTCTATGACAGCTGATGTCATGATCCAAACTTTCCAATTTGTGGAATGTACAGTACCTGTACCTATTGTTTTTATCACATTATGGTTCAAATAGCTGACTCTTACGAGCACAACCTTATTTTAAATCTAATTTAAATATTATTTTAATTGACCTTTAAAATGCACTATTCAATTTATTTTATCTCATCATGTGGTCTCATATTGATCTTTTAAATCATGTATAGTTCCCATTATTACTTTTAATTGCTGTTTTGCTTTCATTTAATATTTTCACTTAATATATTTATCACTCCAACGTTTGTATCATTCTTTGAAGCCCTGATGAAGGGATGTTGTTTTCTTCCTGCTTCTATGCTGTGAATTGAATTGACCTTTAAAGGCAATGGACTATTAGACATTCATTTGGCACTCCCAATGGTTTGAGTTTATGTGGCTCCTGCTATCTCATGGCATTCCACATGCTGCTAAAGGGTAGGGATGGCCATCTGTGCAGAATAATAGCGCCTGGCATATGGCCATCTAAGAAGTAGTACAGATTACAAACATTTATAAAGAAGGGATAATTTTGTTGACCCATTATAGTCAGTACTACAGGATAAGCTAAGGAGGATGAGGAAAATTTTGTAACATTATAAAAAGTGGCTGGTTTGTGCTCTTGAGGGGGAGAGGAAAAGGGTACATTAACAGTCCAAAAAAAGGCTGCTAAGTACTTTTGAAGAGAAGTAAATGGGTGCATTAGCAGTTCCCAAAGTAAAATGGCTGCTATGTGTCCTTGAGGATTAGGGGGCGAATAAGGATGTATTAGTAGTGTTCAAAAAAAGAAAGTGGTTTCTATGCACTTCAGGGAGGAGGAGGAGGAATGAGTGCCTTTTGCTGCCAATTGTCTCTTTGAGGTTGTGCTCTCCCTGACTCCGTGATACCCAGATGGCTTTTACTTTTATCATGGATGATACACTGCAGATGCTGCAGCCCACAGCATTGCTGTCAGCAGCAGATACTTTAAAAAAAAGGGTCTGCAGAGCCCCTTTTATTTACTCCCTATTCAAGTGTTCATGTACTGTACCACTACTTGTACATTTCTACCGATCATAAACCTTAAGTCCATATTTTGTAATATTTTGGTAATAATTGGGAAAAAAGGGGTGGGGTTTGGGGACTATTAAACAATGCAGTGTGTTATCACATTACTATTAAATTGCTTTTAAACTATTACTATTACCATTACTATTAAACTGTTGTGGCTATTATTTTGGCCAATCAACTCGAACCTGGTATTGCTGGATAAAAAAAGTGGAGCCAAAACTACATAAACGGGCCTTTTTTAAGTAAGAATGAATCAGATTGGGATGTGAGGGTGGTTTAAAGTGAAAAAAAAATGCTAACAATTAAGACATTTTTAAGACAGAGGGTACCCTATTGGTTTCTTCTGTGTTAACTGCTTCTCCTTGCCTTTCAGAGTTGCACACTGAGCCATACATATGCAGATTAGTGTACATTTATGGCACCTTTTTTGTGCATGGACGGGAGTAATGTCATTGTGGCCTGGTCAAGCAGCTGAAGAGTCCAAGCCCAAAAGGAAGACTGAGAGAAGATGGAAGTGTCTGCGACAGCTGACAGCACAGCGCTGAAAGAGTTTGCTTGGCAGATAGGTTTGCATAATGAGCTAATATGCTTTGCAAACTAGTATATTATGGCATAAATCAGCTGGGGGCAATTTTTAGTTATTTTCCAGGTTTAAGTCTGCTTTAAGCAGAATGCGGCATCAATAACGTTTTCTGTGAAAATCATACTGTTCTCTAACACCACATATGGCTTAAAGACATCTTCCAAACATATAATTCAAAGGATGGGTCATTTTATAATTTCTCCTTTGAAGCTGCAATAATAATAGAACCATATCCCCACTATATAGTATTTTTTTAAAAACTTTTTGCCTTGGTACTTGCCCCCCATGGCCTAGCACACCATTCTCTTTTTGGTCAATACTTTGCCTATTAGTCTTAAATTGGCCAGAATTTATTACCAAAATTTGCCCCCTATAAACCTCAATAGAATTTGTCTTTTAAACCCCTTTCACACTGGGGCTGCGGGTCTGTTAGCGGTAAAGCGCCACTCGTTTTAGTGGTGCTTTACCGCTGTTTTAGCTGCACTTTTTGGCAGTTAGTGAGGCGCTGTTAACCCCTGCTAGCAGCCGAGGAAAGGGTTAATAGGGCCTATTTTGCAGCGCTGATGAAGCGCTTGGCAGGTGCTTCGGCAGCGGTGCCCATTCATTTCAATGGGCAGGGGTGGTGGAGGAGCGGTGTGTACAAAGATACTGCTTGCAGGACTTTTTTTCCTGTCCTGCAAGCGCACCACCTCAGTGTGAAAGCACTTGGGCTTTCACACTGAGGTGGCTCGAGAGGCACTTTTCCAGGGCTTTACGGGCACTATTTTTAGAGCTAAAATGACTGAAATGTGCCCCAATGCAAGTCTGAACCCACACGCATTCACTCATCCATAATAGTAAGTTTTCTAAAGAAAGGGCACATTAGAAATGGTTTGCCTTCAGGCATTCTCTCTGATTGATGTTATTGTTGTCCATAGTGTTCTAGGGATTATTTTGCATGAATAGGAAAATATACTCCACCACCATATCTCAACCACCTATACAGCAAATACCCTAAATACAGTATACTTAATTCTGAATATATTTTAAATTATTTAAATATTTTTTGAGAATGATATAGAAAGATCTTTCATAAGAAGTAACATACAATGTATGCTTAATGGCTGTTTAAATCTGTTATATTCTATTAAATATGTAATTTAAAAAACTGTAATCACACTTACTAAAGCAAAATTGTCTGTACAAGCACTGTAGAATTCTCCTTTATTTACTGGCTTGTCTCTAGTTTTTTTTTTTTTTTTAAAGAAAAATGTTGATAACTAATTTGGGTACTTACAGTATACCTGTTTCAGCTTCACTAGAATGGCTCAGAAATGTAGATACAAATCTACAAGTGAACTTTTTTTTTTTTTTAAAAAAGTTCCATCAAATAGTGAAGTGTGCTTCCTGCATTATTCACTTCTACAGCAGATGGTCTGCTCAGAAAGGTAGTGTCTCTTGCGACTTAAGTAAGAATACTTCTGGCATCTGTTCCAGGGTAACTGAACACATCAGAGTTCTTGCCGAAAAGCAATGCTGTTTCATGCATTATATTATAATTAAGCAATCAAAGGTGTGACAAATGTGGGAACATATTGGGAAATTTCCAGTATAGTCCAATGCCAACAAGCTTTTTACAGGTTTGATGCACATTTCTCTGAGGTATGATACATAGCAAAATGTTATCCAAAAATAGCCACAGCACCAAACTACTATAAGTATAAAAATCTAGGCTAAATTACTTTTAAAGTACATGGCACTTGGCAAACACCAAGTGCAATGCATGTTCATGTTTGCCATCTTCTGCTCTCTCCAACCCTGCCAATTAAATATATATTAAGTTAAAATTAATAGAAAGACTGACTTTAATATGTTTATATCATTAATATAGAGCAAAAAAGAAATATAATTTAATTGATCAACACAATATTATGAGAATCACATATGAAGACACATTTACTAAGGTGTGGTTGTGCATCTATGTTTACCTAAAGCTTAAAGTGTATAGTATTCTAAAATGTCAAAATAAATCTATGGATCTGCACCTCCCTCTTCTTTTTGTTCCTACTCTGAACTTTGAGACCCACCTTTTGCTATAGGTGACCATGTTGGCACCATGATGTTCCATTACATAAATAGCCTCCGATACATGGAGGCCAGCACATGATGGCTATTCATATACGATGCGCCAGATGACCCTGTGACTAACAATTGCACTGGAACCGGACAGCAGGTAATACCCCCAGGCCTGGGGATGAGACTGCTTATGTTTTCCGGCTCTGTTTAACTTACATTACAACCATATGCAAGCATAATGAACTGGCAACTCTCCTAGCTGCAGAACTCGGTTGCACAAAAAGTGGAGGGACACGTTCCCCTACTCACAGAGAGTGACATACTAATTTGCATTAGCATATAAGTTCCATGTTATTGTCGTTTTATAGGTTAACACTGAGCAAGGGCACAAGGAGGGTTATGGGAACCGCGGTGCTCCTCCACTGAGCCTTTGGTGGAACTTGCCAACCACAGAACATTTGCCTTGTAAACTTTCTCTTTTTCTTACAGCAACGTCACTGGGTTAATGGGTTGTTTGCTGATCTATAGGACCCACAGATTCCTCCTGTCAGCAGAGGACACTTGTGGCTCCCGTGGACCACCGAAACACTGATATAGCCATGATTATTGATAAGGGTGCATATAGAGGTTATGTTGCTCGGTTTTAGCTTACCTTAACTACTCAGAGCTATATGTATTTGTTAATTTGTTATTTTTCTTTTTTCTATATATGGGTCTCTTTACTGATGAACACATCCATCTTTAGATAGTGAGTGTTCATAGCTATCTTTCACAGGCTCTTATCCGGAACCCCCAGGACCCGGATCCAGGGGTTGCAATATTCTGGGATGCTTCCAGGACTAGCAGTTTTGCTGGAGTTGCCCGGGCGCATAAATGGCACGGAAATGGATGCTGACATCCTCAGAGGTATCAATTACACTGATGGGTGATTGCCTATGGACTCCAGTGACCGGGGGCTCTGCACCCTCTGGATCTGAGAATTGGGATCTAGTGGGGATCCAGGGTCTGTGGTGTTTGAGGATGTCAGTCCACCAACCTTGGGATGGTGTAAACTATCTTATACACTTGATACCCAGGGAGCATGGTCCTCTGTAAGACTTATATATTTTATATGGTATAAATGTTGAATGTTTTACGTGGTCAGGAACGTTTTCTAACGTACCCATAGAGATACTCCAACCTCAATTTTTGAAGTATGCTATCCCATAGGGGACAGGTGTCAAGGGGGAGAGGGGGGAGTCTTCTGGTAATGTCAATAATGGCTGACTACAACAGGATTGTATCTGGTATTTTTAGACCTCTGTAGTGGAAGGATATCCCATATTTGTTAAGCTCCGACATGGAACTCTCTAGGTGGTGATGGCATCTGGATCCACCTTGGTGTTGGGCTTCTTTCCCACCTCAAGGAGGCAGGTTCCCCCTTTGAACATACCCGGAATAGTCTGTTTCTATACCTGTATCCCTGTAGACCATCCACTAGGTGGGTAAGCAGGGCTATACCCACCCCTGGTAAATTTAACGCCCTGCCCATACTAGGGGCTTTCATCAAGCATAGGTAGGGGTCTCCAGTTGGTACTGGAATCTTCTACGGAGCATACATAAGTTTCCAATTTCCTCTTTCTCTCAGGTCATACTCATTCCTTTAACCCTCTAACCTCTTCCCCCCCTTCTTTTTTTTTTCTCTTCTCCTCTTTCCCTTTTTCCTCCTCCTTTTCTCCTTCCTCCTCTCTCTCCCATCTCTTTATCTCTCTCCTCCCTCTCCCCTTCCAGTGTGAGCCCTCTCTGTCTATAAAGCCTGATAGAGCTTGAGCAACCTTACATTGTTTAATAATGTTCTCTGCAGTGCACTCCTCAGCTCCTCTATCTCTTAAGGTGTTTTCTCTAAATGTTAAAGGCCTCAATGTTCCGGAAAAGCGTAGCAGTGTCCTGGCAGAAGCTCACCGACATAGAACACAAATTATCTTCTTGCAAGAAACCCATTTCAAGGCAAATTCCGTTCCCCATTTAGCAGATAGACGCTATCCGGAGGTATACCATACAACATGTACTGAGTCCAAAACTAAGGGAGTTTCTATCCTATTAGCTAAGTCTATGATGTTTCGTCTTACCAACAAACTTATAGACACCGAGGGTAGATTTCTTTTCTTGAAAGGCATGTGGAAAAACAAACCCGTGACCTTAGCAAATGTATACTGTCCCAATTCGAACAGGGTGCCCTTTCTGAAAAACACTATTTTGAAACTGGCTGCATTCCAGACAAGTCTCTTAATACTGGGAGGGGACTTTAATATTGCTCTAGACCCGCTATTAGACACATCCACTGGCACCTCCTCGTTCCCCTACTCTGCGCTATGTCAAGTGAAACTCCAGTTAGCCTCCCTTACATTACATGACACCTGGCGCACTCTCAACCCCCGAGAGAAGGATTACACATTTTACTCGATACCGCACAACCGCGCGCTACTCGAGGCTGGACTATATTTTCATACACCAGGCTGACTTATCCTACCTAGCAGACGCTACCATTGAAAACATGATACTATCTGATCATGACCCGATCACAATGACCCTACGATTCGCACAAAAAGAGGGGCTCACTAAGATCTGGAGACTAGATGCGTACATCTTAGCAGACCCGGGAGATGCAGAACACATCGGACAGGCCCTCCGGCACTATTTCCACAATAACGACACATCGGATGTGACTGCCATGGTCCAATGGGAGGCACATACATGTGTCATACGGGGCCACCTTTTGGCCATCGCAGCTAGGAAAAAAAAGAAACACCAAGCACTGATACTGGCTCTATCCGAAAAAATATCCAAACTAGAGGTGCGGCATAAACATACTGGGGCTATTCGAGTAGCACAAGAGCTAGCAGACACGCAAGCATTGTTGGTCGAGGAACTCTTTAGAAGGGCACGAAAACGTCATATACTGTCACAGAAACTATTTTACGAACAAGGCAATAAGCCTGGGAAACTACTGGCCAGATGCCTGCAGAAATGCACACTTGCCTCCACAGTTGACCATGTGAATGATCACTTAGGGAAATCCCACACTAAAAATGAGGACATTGCACAACAATTCCTCCGCTTCTATAGTAAACTTTATAACCTCAATGAAACTATCCATAGCCCTAAAGAGGACAAGGCTCGCTCTAACCTGATATGGGAGTTTCTAGGCAAGTTTAGCCCGCGGGCATTATCAGACAGCGACCGGGCTGAGCTGGAAGCACCCTTGTCCTCTGAAGAATGGGAAGCAGCTATGAAGACCATGAAGCCGGGCAAAAGCCCAGGCCCAGATGGCTTCACGGCGCAGTACTATAAATGCTATACAGAACTTCTAGCCCCACGCTTCCTCAAGGCTTTTAACACACTCTCTACTGCCCCTTGCCCCTTGGCTACTTTACTAGAGGTGTATATAACAGTGATTCCCAAAGAAAATAAAGACCCCACTGATGTGACATCTTATCGACCAATATCACTCCTGAATGTTGATGTAAAACTTTTCTCAAAAATCCTGGCAATGCGCCTATCATACCATATACCAGCCTGGGTAGGAAGGGATCAAGTAGGCTTTGTTCCGGGCAGGGAAGCCAGGGACAATACCATTAAGGCCCTAAATTTACATCACTGGCTGACTTCGACCCAGCGAGAGGGGTTCTTCCTGTCAATGGATGAGGAGAAGGCGTTCGATAGGGTGGCCTGGGACTATATGGATGCAGTCCTTGACGCTCTTGGATTAGGAAGATGTATGCGTACTTTTATTGGAGCGCTCTATATAAATCCGAGAGCTAGAGTCAAAGTCAACGGCCGCCAATCGGACGCCTTCCCCATTCATAATGGCACAAGACAAGGATGCCCCCTTTCTCCCTTACTGTATATTCTTACCCTAGAGCCCCTTCTTCGCTGCATCAGGGCCAACCCAAACATAAAAGGTATCGAGTTCCACCCAAAGGAATACAAGATTGCGGCCTTTGCGGACGACATCTTGTTTTTCTTTCAGCGCCACTGACGTCCCTGCCAAACCTTATGCCAATCCTCGAACAATTTAAACATATTTCTAACCTAAGAATAAACTACTCAAAATCTTTCGCACTGAACCTCTCCCTACCGAACAATTTAGTACGACAGTGTCAGTCAAATTTTCACTTTAAATGGAAAACAGAGGCCATCACCTATCTTGGTATTCAACTTCACAGTAAATTAGATACCCTTTATGAAAATAATTTTTCATCTGAACTAAAAAATTTAAAACAACCCTATCTTTGTTTGGACGGGCCTCTGCTTTGAAAGTCCCCCCCCGAATATTATATAAAATGCAAACTATACCAATACGCCTACCACCAACTTTCTTTGCAGAGTACAAGAAGTTATGTCGATCTTTCCTATGGGGAGCCAAACAGGCACGCATCGGATGGGCATCCGATGGGCATCGGATGGGCGAAATTAGTTCTACCCAAAGCCAAGGGAGGAATTGGCCTCCCTGACATACTGCGTTATTATTGGGCGGTACATGTGACTAGGGTTGTAAACTGGAAGATACATGCTAGTTACAAAGATTGGGTAGATCTTGAACGAATGATGTCAGGATATGATCTTTGCCTACTCCCTTGGTTCTCCAAAAAACCCACATGCCCTCATCTCCACACACACCCCCTCATTGGGGCAACCCTTCATGAATTCCATAGGGCCTGTAAATCACATTCGCTTACAGCTATGGAGTGCTCGATTACCCCTATCAGGGGTAACCCTGACTTTCCTCCAGGATTTATGCGACAATAAGATCTAGCAACATTGTCTAACTCCAAATCCTTTCCTCTCTGGTCCTACATTCAGTTGAAACATTTTCTAGACGACCCGGGGAGAAGGGTAGGCTATACGAAAACACCCACTGTGTTCGAGTCTGTGTGCTCGAACTCGGCTCCCCAGAATCATATAATCTCAACAATCTACGCCTCCATTTTTGGTGAGCCTTATTCTGTACTACACTCAGACTATGCATTCTGGGGACCCGCGCTGGACAGGGAGATTGAAGATGCTGACTGGGATCGCGTTCACCTATCCATCCACAAGGAATCTCTCAATGTATACGCTCAGGAAAATGGATATGGGATTAAAACGAGATGGTATAAAACCCCGGAACTGTTTCACATAATATTTCCGAAAGTATCAGATCAATGTTGGAGATGTGAAAAGGAGACAGGCACTTTCCTCCATATATGGTGGACATGCACTTTAATCCAGCCATACTGGAGGAAAGTACATGAAGTAACAACTACCATCTCTTCACGACCTCTGGAATTCTCTCCAGCGCAATATCTCCTTCATCTATCTAAAATCCCCCAAAAGAAATACTTTAAGTCGGTAGCCATGCATATGATAAGCGCTGCTGGGTTGTGTATTCCGGTACATAGGAGATCCGAATTTCCCCCCTCTACCAAAAATTGGATACATCATATTAACCGCATAGAGACAATGGAGGAGCTGATCCACACTTCACAGGATAGGATATCTAGCTTTTCAGCTATCTGGCAGGCGTAGCTTACATTTAAAAAGTCACAAAAGTATCAAGCACTGACACAGAATAACAACTGATTCTTGGCCGAGAGGCTATGTCATTGTAATTGAAGTTTGATCTACAGGCAATACCACTTGCATCATCATACATAGCTCACCTGGAACATCTGGTAGTGTTGGTCCACTATAATACTATGCTGAGTGTAGACGGAGAGGGCAGCTGGTGGGACTCCCCACCCCCACTCTGTCTAGTAGCTTGTCTCTACGTTGCCCATCCCCCCCATCCCACCATACAAACCCCTCGACTCTTCCCCCGTTTTTTTTCTTCTTCTCTTCCCCTCCTCTCCCCTTTCCCCCCTCCCGCGCTTTCTTTCATCTCGATACTTATACCTCCTGTACTATTATCCACTTCTCTCCTTATACCCTTCTGTCCTTCCTCTCGGAGCTTCAGGGTGAAGCAGAAATTGAATAGAAAGAGAAACGGAACTGCTATAACTGATTGTTGATATGGCCGAGGTTCAGAAAACAATTATATCTAGACCAGCTGGACTTGTCCAGTCTCTGAGTTAACCTCGGTAGACTCTCAATTAGAATTCTTTACTAAAATGAAGAATAGAATCAGTTACATTTCATAACCTCAAAGCAGATATAAACAACCATACTATATTAGAGGAATTGCCTTACGCTCTATATACTGTTTAATATGTCTACTTATGTAGGCCTCTTACTATACATGACCTGTTCTTCTCAATATATGTAACATAGGTACATAACTGTTCAGCCATATGACATGTTAATCATTGATTGTTATTTTTGGTACTTTGTTTCTGCCTTTTTACACTGTATGATGCTTAAAACTTACAATATTTTATTTATTTTTTTTGGAAAAAATAAGTAAATAAATCTGTGTTAGATTAGTTACATGCTTTTTACTATACATAGCCTGTAATGTTTTAATTTGACATGTAATTGCTAAATATCTGGTGATCCTGCCAGTTCCCCATGGTTCCTTTTTCAAACTGACATGCCAAGCGTGGAAGCATATCCATCTTAACATGATCATTTTGCATCCACAGATCACTGCTAGGAGGTATAAGATGCCATGCAAAAAGCATGGTATGCCTGTGACTTCCACAGTCTGATTGCTGCTAACACACCGCCTCCCAGTTTACGGGGCAGCAGGTCCTACCGATTACTGCCTATAGCAGAGAAAGAGTCACCCTGCTCTCTTATGTACACAAAGCCACTAGCACTTGAGCTGGGATAGGGCATGCCAGCACCTTCTCACATACAAAGCTCTGGCCAAAGGGAGCAATTGTCCTGCTCCTTTTAGTACCTAGTGCTGCCCAGCACACTACATGCAAGTATATGAATACTCACAAAAGAGGTCAGCCCCAGAGCTGTCTTGTTCATTGTCTCTATGGGGTGCAAGGTTGGGTTATGGAGGAGTGTAGAGGCTCCTCTCCTTATCTGCTCTCAGTATAAAAAATGGAGCTGGAATCCTTAGGGGTTAATACTAGATTTAAATTATTAATTTAATAAGAGTTACATTGTAAGGGTGCAATAATACTGACCAATTACTGCTGGCATGCCACCTCCCTGCCCTTTACAGCTTGAGTGGTACTGGCTCTAAGAGCCGGTACAAGGGGTGGGCGGAAGGGTGGATGCCCTGGGCGGGACAATTTATTGGGGTGGGGGGGGGGGCGCAGTGAAGTGTCCTAAAACGGGCATCACTAAATGGCAGACCGCAGGCCAAATGCGGACCGCCTCACTCTCCTATGTGGCCCGCCTTGGTACCGCCATTTAGCAGCCTTTTCTTCCCCCTGCCATCTCTGTAATCCTCACACAGAGCCGACAGCGGGAGGCGGGACAGTTCTGGATGGAGGGCGGAGCTGCCGGAGGTTAACAAGCAGGAGATTGGCTGCTAAGATGAAGGGCGGTCTCAGCAACCAATCACCATCTTGCAACACCCGCTCTCCATTCGAGACATGCCGTGCCTCTCTCCGATCTTCGGTCTGTGCAAAGGAAAGTGAGGGAGGGGGCAAAGTTACAGGGAGTGAGGACACTGATAAGGAGAAGAGTGTGTGCTGACTCTCTGAGGACATTAAAATGGAGTTGTTGAGGGCTGTGATGTGGTGGGCTGACAGGTGGGGAGGCTGAGCGGACTGTGATGTATTGATGTATGGGGAGATATGAATATTACAGTGGGGAGATGTGAATATTACAGTGGGGAGATGTGGACATTACAGTGGGGGAGATGTGGACATTACAGTGGGGGAGATGTGAATATAACAGTGGGGAAGATGTGGACATTACAGTGGGGGAGATTTGGACATTACAGTGGGGAGATGTGGACATTACAGTGGGGAGATGTGGACATTACAGTGGGGGAGATGTGGACATTACACTGGGGAGATGTGGACATTACAGTGGGGGAGATGTGGACATCACAGTGGGGAGATGTGGAGATGGGGTGGCGCAGTTTGCCATCTTCGCCCTGGGCACCAAATGGCCTTGTCCCAGCACTGCTGGCTCTTGGCTAGATGCAGCCGTGCAACAATTCAAGCCCTTGCTCACAGCTTTTGGTAATGCAGGGAGAAGAGGTGAATGAACAGTCATGCCACCACCAATAGAAAATATAAAAAAGGCATTTACAGTGCGCTTCATGCTTTTCAGCTATAATGCATGTTTAGTAAATGCTTACATTTTAAAATGATGTATACATTATGGGATGACTTCACAAATGGGTCTTCCCTTTGGGTCTGGTATGGATTTGAAGGGGAACCCCACAACAAAATGAAAAAAAAAAGGCGTGGGGCCCCCCAAAATCAATACCATACCCTTATCCAAGGATACAGCCGGGCAGGCCACGAATGGGGGGACGAGCGAGCGCCCCCCTCCTGAACTATACCAGGTCACTTGCCCTCAACATAGGGGGGTGCTTTAACCAGGGGCCCCCAAATCCCTCCCCCACTATGTGAATGAGTAGGGGTATATTGTACCTCTACTCATTCACCAAAAAAGTGTCAATACAAAAAAAAACACAAACACAGTTTTTGACAATTCCTTTATTAAAAAAAAAATGTCCCCCAATGTAGATATATCATCAATCATGAGGCTTCCGCCACCGCTGGACCCCCCCAAAAAAACCCTTATACCATCAATGAAGGCTAACTGTCCACTGCGGGTTTCCCTGCTGACTGCAGAAAAAAAAATGTTGCCAGCAATTTTCTTTTTTACATTTTGGTGTGGGATACTCCTTAAAATCCATACCATCCATGCCAAAGGGCCAGGTATACATGAGGGGAGGGGACCTCATGCCATTTTGTTTATTTTATTTTCACGATTTTTTCATTTTTGATACTATCCAAGCAAAACATTTTTTATCAAATATCATTTTTAATGATGCAGTAATTTTAATAATGCTTAACGAGAAGCAATAAAAATGAAAACATTATTTAAATATAGTGCCTGGGGGGGGGGTCCCCTTAGTCTGCCTGTAAAATCGTGCATCTGTACCATGTATAGAACCTACTGCAGGAAAAAAAAAATACATTTAAATTACAGGCAATACAATATCATTGCCAGCAATACCCTTCGGGCCTGGTGTGGATTATAAGGGGAACCCCAAGCCAAAATGTAAAAAAAATAGCGTGGGGTCTGCCCAAAATCCATGCCAGACCCTTATCCGAGCATGCAGCCTAGCAGTTCAGGAAAGGGGGGAATGAGCGAGCACCCCCTCCTGAAACTTACCAGGCCACATGCACTCAACATGGGGGGTGATTTAGGGTGAGGGGGCTCTGCTCCCCCCACCCTAAAGTACCTTGTTCTCATGTTGATGGGAGCTAGGGATGAGCCAAACACCCCCCTGTTCAGTTCGCACCAGAACATGCTAACAGGCAAAAGATTTCTTCGAACACGCGAACACAGTTAAAGTCTATGGGACACGAACATGAATAATCAAAAGTGCTAATTTTAAAGGCTTGTATGCAAGCTATTGTCATAAAAAGTGTTTGGGGACCTGGGTCCTGCCCCAGGGGACACGGATCAATGCAAAAAAAAGTTTTAAAAACTGATTTTTTCTGGAGCAGTGATTTTAATAATGCTTAAAGTGAAACAATAAAAGTGTAATATCCCTTTAAATTTCGTACCGGGGGTGTCTATAGTATGCCTGTAAAGCGGTGCATGTTTCCCCTGTTTAGAACAGTCTGACAGCAAAATGACATTTCAAAGGAAAAAAAGTCATTTAAAACTACTTGCGGCTATTAATGCATTGCCGGTCCGACAATACACATAGAAGTTCACTGATAAAAACGGCATGGGAATTCCCCACAGGGGAACCCCGAACCAAAATTTTTAAAAAAAATGACATGGGGGCCCCCCTAAATTCCATACCAGGCCCTTCAGGTCTGGTATGGATATTAAGGGGAACCCCAGCCAAAATTAAAAAAAAAAATGGCATGGGGTCCCCCTCAAAATCTATACCAGACCCTTCAGGTCTGGTATTGATTTTAAGGGGAACCCCGCACCAAAATAAATAAAAAGGGCGTGGGGTCCCCCTAAAAATCAATACCAGACCCTTATCAGAGCACGCAACCTGGCAGGCTGCAGGAAAAGAGGGGGGACAAAGCACCCTCCCAATGTTGAGGGCATGTGGCCTGGTACGGTTCAGGAGGGGGACGCTCTCTCGTCCCCCCCTATTTTCCTGCGGTCTGCCAGGTTGCGTGCTCGGATAAGGGTCTGGTATGGATTTTTGGGGAGACCCCACGCCATTTTTAAAAAAAATTTGGCGCAGGGTTCCCCTTAAAATCCATATCAGACCTGAAGGGTCTGGTATAGATTTTGAGGGGGACCCCACGCCATTTTTTTTTTAATATTGGCCAGGGGTTCCCCTTAATATCCATACCAGACCTGAAGGGCCTGGTATGGAATTTAGGGGGACCCCACGTCATTTTTTTTAAAAATTTTGGTTTGGGGTTCCCCTGTGGGGAATTCCCATGCCGTTTTTATCAATGAACTTTTATGTGTATTGTCGAACCGGCAATTCATTAATAGCCGCTAGTAGTTTAAATGACTTTTTTTCCTTTGAAATGTCATTTTGCTCTCAGACTGTTCTAAACACAGGAAACATGCGCCCCTTTACAGGCATACTATAGACATACTATACTATAGACACCCATAGAGCTACACAGGCCCTGCTTATCACTATGTGCTCAAATCTCTGGAGGACATTTCTGGTCACAGTTCCCTAAGAAGTGATGAATTCCTGCATAGTGCCTGCAGCTACAGAGGGGAATGAAGGCTTGTTTTATAGCCATTCCTTCTTCTTTCCACATATCCTGGGGAACTGAGAAACCACTCTGTTTTTTGGAATCCATTTTGGCTCTGCTTCGGTGGATAAAGAGGGGACGTCCCGGCCTTGCAGAGGCTCTACCCTTGCCTCCAACACCTCACCACTTTGCCCTGGGTGGCATCAAGCTCCATTGATTCTATGCTTATGGCAGTAGAATCCAACCTCTCTGCTAAGCGTATTCCATCTACTCGCTAAAGTTGATGACATACAAGTTGACGGTTGGGAAGCAGACAGGATTGATACACGGATTATTCACTTTCACTGTGGACTATCGTCCTTTTGGATTATATATTACTTTTGGGACATTACGTTTACATGCACTTAGAACTTTTTATTTACATTCAGTGTATGTGCGTTTTTAGCGCTACAATTTATTTAATAAATACTATAGACACCCCCCAGGTATGAAATTTAAAGGGATATTACACTTTTATTGTTTCACTTTAAGCTTTATTAAAATCACTGCTCCCGATAAAACGGACATTTTTAAAACTTTTTTTTGCATTGATCCATGTCCCCTGGGGCAGGACCCAGGTCCCCAAACACTTTTTATGACAATACCATGAATATAAGCCTTTAAAATTAGCACTTTTGATTTCTCCCATAGACTTTTAAAGGGTGTTCCGCGGCATTCGAATTTGCCGCGAACACCCCAAATTGTTTGCTGTTCGGCGAACTTGCGAACAGCCGATGCTCGAGTCGAACTTGAGTTAGACTCTAAATCAAAGCTCATCCCTAATGGGAGCAAGGGCCTCTTCCCGACAACCCTGGGCTGTGGTTGTGGGGGTCTGAGGGCAGGGGGCTTATCAGAATCCGGAAGCCCCCTTTAACCACAGGGCCCCAAGATTCCAGCCCTCTCCATGTGAATGAGTAGGGGTACTCATTCATAAAAAAAAGTGTCAATAAGAAAAAAAACTGTTTTTGACCATTCCTTTCTAAAAAACAATCAATGTCCCCTGATGTAGATTCACTGTCAATCATGAGGCTGCCACTACTGCCAGGCCCATAAAACGATTTTAAAAAAACACTCCGCCATCAATGAAGGATAACCACCTACTGCAGGCTCCGTCGTCGGACAGTTCCCTATATAGGTAAGGGGCAGAGCCACCTGGCAACATTACCGACCGGTGCATGCTAGGTCAGTGATGTCACAAGGTGGCGATGCCACCAGCTGACATCACCAGGTGGCTCCGCCCTTACCTATATAGGAATTGTCAAACGGCATAGCCTGTAATAGGCGGTTAGCCTTATTTGATGGTGGAATTTTTTTTTTCTGGGTCCAGTGGTGGCGGCAGCAGAGTTGTGATTGATTATGGATCTACATCTACATTTTTATTTAAGGAATTGTCAAAAACTGTGTGTGTGTTTTTTATTGAGGGCATATGGCCTGGTATGGTTCAGGAGGGGAGGAGCTCGCCCCCCCCCCCTTCCTGACCTACCGGGCTGCATGCTGGGATAAAGCTTTGGTATTGATTTTGGGGGACCCCATGACATTTTTTTTTTTAATTTTGGTATGGGGTTGCCCTTAAAATCGATACAAGACCCAAAGGGCCTGGTATGTATTGGGGAGGGACCCCATGCTATTTTTTTCCCATTATTTTGTGGATTTCCAGGTGCCGGCAATAGCGTGCAGCTGCAAAATACATTTAAATGCATTTTATTTTATTTTCTTTAGAAATGTCAGTTTTGCTGCAGCAGGTTCTATACACTGTACAGGCAGACTAAAGTAACCCCCCAGACACATAGTTACATAGTTACATAGTAGGTGAGGTTGAAAAAAGACACAAGTCCATCAAGTCCAACCTATGTGTGTGATTATGTGTCAGTATTACATTACATATCCCTGTATGTTGCGGTCATTCAGGTGATTATCTAATAGTTTCTTGAAGCTATCAATGCTCCCCGCTGAGACCACCGCCTGTGGAAGGGAATTCCACATCCTTGCCACTCTTACAGTAAAGAACCCTCTACATAGTTTAAGGTTAAACCTCTTTTCTTCTAATTGTAATGAGTGGCCACGACTCTCTTCTGCGAAAAAGTTTTATCCCTATTGTGGGGTCACCAGTACAGTATTTGTAAATTGAAATCATATCCCCTCTCAAGCGTCTCTTCTCCAGAGAGAATAAGTTCAGTGCTCGCAACCTTTCCTCATAACTAAGATCCTCCAGACCCTTTATTAGCTTTGTTGCCCTTCTTTGTACTCGCTCCATTTCCAGTACATCCCTCCTGAGGACTGGTGCCCAGAACTGGACAGCATACTCCAGGTGCGGCCGGACCAGAGTCTTGTAGAGCGGGAGAATTATCGTTTTATCTCTGGAGTTGATCCCCCTTTTAATGCATGCCAATATTCTGTTTGCTTTATTAGCAGCAGCTTGGCATTGCATGCCATTGCTGAGCCTATCATCTACTAGGACCTCCAGGTCCTTTTCCATCCTAGATTCCCTCAGAGGTTCTCCCCCCAGTGTATAGATTGCATTCATATTTTTGCCACCCAAATGCATTATTTTACATTTTTCTACATTGAACCTCATTTGCCATGTAGTCGCCCACCCCATTAATTTGTTCAGGTCTTTTTGCAAGATTTCCACATCCTGCGGAGAAGTTATTGCCCTGCTTAGCTTAGTATCGTCTGCAAATACAGAGATTGAACTGTTTATCCCATCCTCCAGGTCGTTTATGAACAAATTAAATAGGATTGGTCCCAGCACAGAACCCTGGGGAACCCCACTACCCACCCCTGACCATTCTGAGTACTCCCCATTTATCACCACCTTCTGAACACGCCCTTGTAGCCAGTTTTCAATCCATGTACTCACCCTATGGTCCATGCACCTTATTTTGTACAGTAAACGTTTATGGGGAACTGTGTCAAATGCTTTTGCAAAATCCAGATACATCACGTCTACGGGCCTTCCTTTATCTAGATGGCAACTCACCTCCTCATAGAAGGTTAATAGATTGGTTTGGCAAGAACGATTCTTCATGAATCCATGCTGATTACTGTTAATGATATCGCTCTTATTACTAAAATCTTGTATATAGTCCCTTATCATCCCCTCCAAGAGTTTACATACTATTGATGTTAGGCTAACTGGTCTGTAATTCACAGGGATGTTTTTTGGGCCCTTTTTAAATATTGGTGCTGGCGTGGCCTGCTACAGCATGGAGTAGGACGTGGAAGACCCGAGCTCCGTCCAATACTCCTGAATCCGCATTAATCCTGCCCATCAGTAGTCTCCTGCAGCAACCTGACATACCTCCTGAGGTCCCTACCCATATACAGACCTGTTTCAGTGGTCCTCTGGTCGTACGGGAGTTCCGAGCGACACGGTGCTCCTCCGCGGCCGCAGCCGCAACTACAGGCCGCGGCTTCGGCCTAGTCGATGCCGGTGGCCATCTTGCTCCACTCGGCAGTCTCATCTATACTCCTCCCCGGCCTCCCTGGTACCTGGAACTCCTGCCGTACGCGGTCCCTGCCCAGCGGGCTTCCGATTAGGGGTACAGGCGGAACGGTACCCTTTTGTGCGGTGGCGCTCTTAAATCTAGGCCGCGGCTTCGGCCTGGTCCGGAGCTCCGGTGGCCATCTTGCTCCTCCCTGCCTCTCTGGAAGCGCTGTGTTCTGGCCCCTCTGATGCCTGGTTCCTCCACCAAAAGCTCATCCTGCTGCACCTGATCCTGACTGCGAGCCTGAACTGAACAGGGCCCCCCCACACAGTGACAACCCCGGATCCGGCCATGGTCTCGGCCCTGTCTCGGCAGCCATCTTGGTGCTCCCTGCCTCTTTACCAGCACCACATCCTCCCTTCCTGGAATTTGCACCCAATACAGTGGATCATTTAACCCACCTACTTCCCCCTGCAACTCCTCCAGGGACATCACAGTACTCAGGTCTACAGAGGACCTCTGCATGCTCCAGGTGAGTGGCATCCACTTTGCTACTCTATATTGGACACTCCTGACCCTCCCATCTTTCCTCTGCCTGATCTGAACCCCGGCTGATAATCCCAGTGCCCTTGCCCGCCAAAGCATTGTCCCTACCCAAACCTGCTGGGGGTACTTGGGCCCATTGTGGGTGAACGGGGACTCAAGACCTATCCTAGACGAATTGTGTGGTGACTATCCTGTTGATCTTGACCTCCAAACTCCCACAGCTCACCCTCTATACCAACTCCGCAACCGCTCAGCCAGCTGCGTCTGCCGCCTCTTACTAACAGTCATGGCCCCGATGAAACCCAAGACTGACGCAGCTGACAAACTTCATAAGTACCGCCGACAGAATAAAGACAGCCTGGGGGAAGATGGCGGCACCACGTCAGGGGGGAGGGAGGTGGCGGGCGCAGACACAGATAGAGTGCTGGAAGCCATCTCTGCACTCCAGGCCGCCCTCACGACCAAGATTGAGGAGGTGAAGGTAGATGTCTCCCTGGTCCGACAAGACCTGCATAAGCTTAAGGAGCGAGTTAAGACATCTGAGACCAGACTAGGAGAGGTGGAGGATGCGATCCCGCCATTACAGACTACCTCTGAACGCATGCAATACCAGATTAATGAACTCCTGGCAAAGCAGGATGACATGGAGAACAGGCTTCGTAGGTGCAACCTCTGCTTCATTGGCCTACCGGAGGGGACAGAGGGGAAAGACCCCACCACATTCCTGGAACAATTACTAATTACAACGTATGGCAGGGAGGCCTTTTCGCCCACGTTTGCTGTCGAAAGAGCACATCGTATGCCCGCTAGGCCACCACCACAAGGTGCCCCACCCCAAACATTTATCGCCAAATTGCTAAATTACAAAGACCGCGACGCAACGCTGCGCATGGCAAGGTTGAAGGGTAATATACCCATTGACAATGTCAAGGTAGCCATCTTCCCTGATTTTTCCACTGAAGTACAGAAGCGCAGACAAAACTTCACCGAAGCCAAGAGGCGCTTACGCATCAAAAATCTTAAATACTCAATGTTATTTCCCGCACGCCTTCGTGTGGAGGACGATGGCCGAGCCGTTTTCTTTGAAACCCCTGAAGATACCATCGCCTGGCTGGAGCGCCGAGATAACAGGAAAGAGAATGAATAACCCAATACATACAGCACATGCCCATGGATTGCGGCAGGGGACCGCAGGCCTCTTTTCTTACAACATGAGAGACTTTGCTCTAAATACCTCAGGAGAAACTACATACTATCATTTATTATTTTGATGACCGGAGCCTCGGGTCAGTAATAGTCCTACAGAACATATGTATGGTGCAGCGTGACTTTGCCCCACGCACCTTTAGGGAAATCAGTCACCGAACCTGGAATGAAGCCGTTCAACTACAATTACATGCATTTATCCATCCCAGAGAATACACGCCACTATTTTCTTTACGTATGATTTTGTGGGATATGTTTACCCCGGGTTCTAAAACCCAACGGCTACCCGGGTTTTTTCTTTTTTTTCAGATGAAGCTGACTGTTTTTTCCCGGATTTCAATTTCAGTTTTGTTTGGGAAGTATGCCCTCACAGGTTGGGGTCAGTGCAGGGCTGGGAGGGAGAGGGGAGGGAAAATGTTTAAGTTACTTTTTAAAATGCAAGAAGTACTATGTTTACACTTTTCAAATCAATATAGTTTTTTGAATAATATTGAAAATTTGCCTCTGCTACTATATTTTGTAGTACTGTACATACACATACATAATTATTGTATAAAGGTACTGGTGAGTCTCAGGATACACACCTTAATACTGAAAATGATCTGTGAGAACTCCATATGGCGTCTATAAAATTCCTTACTTGGAATGTGAGGGGCTTGCGTGAACCGCTTAAGAGGTCGGCAACCTTCACATTCCTTAAAAAACAGAGGGCTGATGTAATAGCATTGGTGGAGACCCATATAGATGGCAAGCTACAGATGGCCCTACGTCGCCCCTGGGTAGGATGGGCATTTCATTCGACGTTTGCATCCCATTTAAGAGGTGTATCTATTTTAATTGCAAAATCCATACACTTTGAGCCAGGAGAGATATGCATAGACCCTCAGGGCAGATATGTTTTTATATCTGCTAAACTATACGGAGAACCCTTCCTAATCTTAGCTTTCTATGTCCCCCCTCCATTCTCTATTACTATAATACTAGAGGGTGTCTCCTTCATAGCAAGATACGCTACAGTGCAAGCAGTATGGATGGGGGATTTTAATTCCACAATGAATGATGCCCTAGACAGACTTCGCCCACTGACAGTAGCTGCAATGAGGACAAATGACACTAAACTACATAAAATAACCTCATCCATCCATCTAATTGATACATGGAGACATAAATTTCCGCATACCAAGGCTTTTTCATGTTTCTCCTCCACGCATAACTCGATGTCCCGAATAGATTTCATTCTGATATCTAAACAACTTTTACCTAGATTATTGACAGTGTCCTTTGGACCTAGGCTGTTGTCTGATCATACCTTTTACTCAATTACTCTCAGCGTGTCCCTAGCCAAGCAGAAGCGGACCTGGCGCTTGAACCCATTTTGGTTGTCCTTGCTGCCAGAAGATGATATGCTTGAGGTGGAATGGACTCGGTTTTTTACGGACAATGAACATTCTGCTCCCGCGCCAGTAGTGTGGGATACGTTTAAGTTGCATGTCCAAGCTGTCCTGACCTCACGCATCAATCAGATTAAAACAAACTCCGTGGAAGCCTTAGATAAAGCAATCATAGAACTATCCTCTTCAGAACAAGCATATATAGCTGACCCATCCATAACAAATGCCAATACTCTTAAACTACAGACAAGAGTGGTGTCTCAGATACAATATGTAAAAGCCAAGCAGAAATTATTCTTCAATAGACAGCGGTGGTTCGAACATGGAGAAAAAGCAGGTAAATTGCTTGCATATCTTGTTCATAGTGAAGACAAACCCCCAATTGTAATTACGCTTCATGATAAGGATAGACAGCCGATCACGGATCCTTTTGTCGTGTCCTCCAAGTTTAGAGATTTTTTTACAGAACTTTACACATCGACGGTCTCGGAGGATACGACAATAATGGATCAGTTTTTGAGCAACATCATACTTCCACAACTCTCAGAGAGTCAAGTCGAACTTCTTGAGGCACCTCTCACGGTGGAGGAAATAAAGATTGCTATTGCAGACTTTACTAGGTCCAAATCCCCGGGGTCTGATGGTTTGCCCATTGAATTTTATGCACACTTTTCTGAGATACTTATACCCAAACTGCTGACTCTGTATAACACTATGTTCGAAACCTCAACACTACCTGCATCCATGAGAGAGGCCACGATAGTACTTATACCCAAACCAGGGAAAGATTTAGGATACCCTGAGTCGTACCGCCCCATATCTTTACTCCAAGTAGATGTCAAAATATTAGCCAAAGTACTCCCCAAACGTCTAAACCAAGTAATACTATCCCTTATACATGTAGATCAGTCAGGGTTTATGCCTGGCCGTAACACTTCCTTTAATTTAAGGAAGTTATTTATCAATCTCCAGGCCAAGCATGATAATGTGGGCACAAGAGTGATAGTAACATTAGATACAGCCAAGGCATTTGATTCGGTTGAATGGAGATATCTCTGGAGATGCATGGAGGGATGCGGACTTGGGCCCAAATTTATTAGATGGATGCAACTGTTATATCAGCAACCAACTGCCCGAGTGGTGGTTAATGGCTGCCCCTCTCGGGAATTTGGCCTAAGCAGAGGTACGAGACAGGGATGCCCGCTCTCGCCTTTGCTGTATGCTCTGGCATCGGAACCCCTCGCCGTGTCCATCCGTACTAACCAGGAGATAATAGGATTGACATTCGGATCCCTTACCGAGAAAATTAGCCTATATGCAGATGACACTCTCCTCTACCTGGCAGACCCTGGCCTCTCTCTACACACAGCGCTTAATCTAATTGAGCAATTTGGGACATTCTCGGGCTTGAGGATTAATTGGGGTAAATCACAGATATTACCAATTGACAGTTTTCCACCTACAGAATCACAGGCTAATTTACCCCTTCAACGGGTGGATATAATAAAATACCTTGGCGTTAAAATATCCAAAAATCCAGTAGACTATATTTCCTTGAATATCGAACCATTATTCTCCCTAATTAAATCTAAGATCCAGGTCTGGTCCCGCCTCCCTTTTGGAGTATGGGGCAGAGTCAATTTAATAAAGATGGTACTACTGCCTAAGGTACTGTACGTTCTATGGCACACTCCAGTATATCTACCCCTTAAGTATTTTAAACTATTGGAAACACTACTTAAACCATTTATATGGGGGAAATCTAGACACAAACTCTCATGGCAAACACTTAAAAACTCAACGGACATGGGTGGAACAGCACTACCTGATTTTAACCATTACTATATAGCGTCACAGCTATCCCAACTATTTCACATTGACAAAACTGACAAGGAACGCTTTCTCATTCTGCTGAGCCCCCGTTGGGTTCAGCATACTGGGGACCCAATAAACGGGATAGCGGTGGGTGTAGGGAACACACAGTCAAAAGATTATAGACATTCCTTGCTATATCATTATAGACGCATATGGGAATTAGCTTCTTCTAAACTAGAGACACCATCATTTAATGACTATACACCACTTTGGCACAATAACAAGCTGCAGGAACTTAATGGAGTCCAGAACTCAGACTTATGGGCAGCCAAGGGCATATACTATTTACACCATCTGTTCACAAATGGAACTTTTAAAACGTTTGAGGCACTTAAGATGGAGTTCCAGATTCCGAATCAAATGTTTTATTGTTATCTCCAGATCCGCCATGCGATCCAAACGCAGTTTTCACGGGGTCTTCCTCAGCCCACTCCTAACTCTATTATAGCCATAGTCAAGGATACAGACTCAAAAAAACTCATTTCCTGTTTTTACAACATGCTATCCGCCCCTACCTCTGCAAAATTAGCTTACGCGTTGAAACCAAGATGGGAAAGGGAGGTTGGGAGGATGGAGGATGAAGAGTGGGAGGAGGCCCTGGAGACATGCAAGTTGGTTTCACCCAAACTTTCAGGCAGACTGTCCCAAATCTATATACTTCATCGTGCATACCTCACTCCTCTTAGGGTAGCTAGATATAAAAGAAGTAATCCATCACATGTCCAATGTGTGGAACTGAAACAGGCACATTCTTTCACCTTATATGGTCTTGTCAAAAGATACAAGATTACTGGAAACAAATAGTTGCCTTCTTGCATGACGACATGGGGTCCCCATTAACTCTTGACCCAAAGCAATGCCTACTGGGGATTTTTCTAGATGTACTAGATAAATTCACAATGATATTCCTACATGAAACTTTATTTTCGGCTAGGAAAATTATCGCCAGACAATGGATGAGATCCGAACCCCCTCAATTGGTGGACTGGAAAAGAGACATTAACACAACCCTTCCATATAAAAAATTCCTCTATATTAACAGAGGTTGTCCAAACAAGTATAACAGAATATGGGATAGATGGTTACAAGAGTCTACGACATGCACATAAATGGTGCTTATCCTGATACTTACTAAATATGAGTGTGGAAGTGTACGGATTATATATGAACCTAAAGTACTAACTACATGATAGAAATATATGTGTATGTATCATGTTCCTTGAGTACGGAATATCTTCTGTAAGATGTTAAACATATGTACCAATGCTTTTCATGTATTATGTACAATCTTGCAAATAAAAAGTTTGTTATAACGTAAAAAAAAAAAATATTGGTGCTACATTGGCTTTTCTCCAATCAGCTGGTACCATTCCAGTCAATAGACTGTCTGTAAAAATTAGGAACAACGGTCTGGCAATCACCTGACTGAGTTCCCTAAGTACCCTCGGATGCAAGCCATCTGGTCCCGGTGATTTATTAATGTTAAGTTTCTCAAGTCTAATTTTAATTCCGTCCTCTGTTAACCATGTAGGTGCTTCCTGTGTTGTGTCATGAGGATAAACACTGCAGTTTTGGTTACTGAAGCCCCCCGATTCACTCGTGAAGACTGAGGAGAAGAATAAATTCAATACCTTTGCCATCTCCCCATCCTTTGTAACCAGATGTCCTTCCTCATTCTTTATGGGGCCAATATGGTCTGTCCTCCCTTTTTTACTGTTTACATACTTAAAGAATTTCTTGGGATTTTTTTTGCTCTCCTCCGCTATGTGTCTTTCATGTTCTATCTTAGCCGTCCTAATTGCACCCTTACATTTCTTATTGCATTCTTTATAAAGTCTGAATGCTGAGAATGATCCCTCAACCTTGTATTTTTTGAAGGCCTTCTCCTTTGCTTTTATATGCATTTTTACATTGGAGTTAAGCCATCCAGGATTTTTGTTCGCTCTTTTAAATGTATTACCCAATGGGATACATTGGCTAATGCCCTTATTTAATATGCTCTTAAAGCAAACCCATCTCTCCTCCATATTCTTTGTTCCTAATATTTTATCCCAATTTATGCCTTTTAGCAAGGTTTGTAGTTTAGGGAAGTTGGCTCTTTTGAAATTCAGTGTCTTTGTTTTCCCTTCATGTTTCCTATTTGTGTGATTTATACTGAAACTAATTGACCTGTGATCGCTGTTACCTAAATTGCCCTGTATTTCCACATCTGTGATCAGGTCTGTATTGTTAGTAATCAGTAGATCCAGTAGTGTTTTATTTCTAGTTGGTGCGTCTACCATCTGACCCATAAAATTGTCCTGCAAGACATTAAGGAATTGGCGAGCCTTAAATGAATGCGCGGTTCCCTCCGCCCAGTCTATGTCTGGATAATTAAAATCCCCCATTATGATAACACTTCCCATCCTTGCTGCTAATCCAATTTGTGATAGGAGATCCGTCTCCACTTCCTCCCTCAGGTTAGGGGGCCTATAGCATACTCCCAGTATTATTTTCCCCTTAGCTTCATCCCTTTGGAGCTCTACCCATAAAGATTCCACCTCCTCCCTAGCTCCCTCAGTGATGTCATCTCTCACATTCACTTGTACATTATTCTTGATATATAGGCATACCCCTCCCCCTTTTTTACCCTCTCTATCCTTGCGGTACAGGGTATACCCTTGAATGTTTGCCAGCCAATCATGAGAGCTGTTGAACCAGGTCTCTGAAATTCCCACAAAATCCAAATCCTCCTTGTACAACAGTATCTCTAGTTCACCCATCTTGTCCGCCATGCTCCTGGCATTAGTGAACATGCCACATAGTTTAGACCGGTCGCATATTGTCCTCGTATTGGGTGTTTCAAGATTGCGACTAGTACTTGCTACTATACTCACCTTGTGTTTTTGTGCTTTGGTTAACCTACCACTAATGCCCCCAATACTACCCTTTGGAATATCTTCCGCGCTGGCTATCACTGTCTCTGGACCCTCCCCCCCATCGCCTAGTTTAAAAACCCCTCTAACTTTTTGGCCATCTTCATTCCCAGCAGATCTGCACCCTCCTTATTTAGGTGCAGTCCGTCCCTTCTATAGTACCGGTTACCGACTGAGAAGTCGGCCCAGTCCAGGAACCCAAGCCCCTCCTTACTACACCAGCTCTTCAGACACTATTTTATTGTTTCATTCTAAGCATCATTAAAATAACTGCTCATTTGAAAATGATTGTAATTTTTTTTTTAAATGTGCATTGATACATGTCCCCCAGGCCAGTACCCGGGCCCCCATATACTTTTTATGGCCAATAACTTGCATATTAGCCTCCAAAATTGGGACTTTTGATTTTTCAAGTTCAGGTCCCATAGACTTCAATGGGGTTCGGTGTTCGGGTCGGAACTTTTTGCGATGTTCAGCTGTTCTGGTGCAAATTGATTGGGGGTGTTCAGCCCATCTCTAATGACTTCCATTACATAATAGCATTCGAGGTTGGAGGGTGGCTGCTAGAACACAAGCACTGTCACCTGGGATCAGATTAAATCCTCCACCAAATGCTCAAACACTGTATATATTGCAAAAGCTATTGCAAAAGCTATTGGATTGGTGGAAATTTTTTTACAGACACTATCACTGTGTAATGTGTTGTAAAAAGATTAATGTAAGTTTTTTCCTGCATTTGGGTGCATTGGTGGTGCATTGGTAGTATTCCATGATGTGAAGCGCCTAATATGTGTGGTAAAACACCACAATATAGCACAAATGTATGAATCTAGTCTACAATGTTATGGAATGTGTAATGTATGCACAGGAGCTACCAGGTTTACATTTGGATGCTTAGATTGTAAGCTTTCATGAGTCCTCCATACCCTGTTGTCTTTATCTGTATTGAAGCTGTACTATGTCCCTTTATTTTATAAAGTGCTGCCAAAACCTTTTGGTGCTATATAAATCCTGTATAATAATATAATAAAGTTATCTGCATCTTATTATGAAGTTGAAGTTGATGAACTTGATGAAGTTGATGAAGTTGATGAACTGATGAAGTTGATAAACTCCTCTCCATGGCCCACCTCACCACCTGTCCCCTGGACCCTGTCCCCTCACAATTACTGCGACCACCTTCCCACGCTATCCTAAACTCCCTAACCCACATCTTCAACCTCTTCCTCTCCTCCGGAACCTTTCCTTCCCTGCTCAAACATGCACTGGTTACCCACATACTTAAAAAACCCTCACTAGACCCCACCTGTTTGAATAACGTAAGACCCATCTCCCTGCTCCCATTTGCCTCCAAGCTCATCGAACGCCTTGCCCATGACCGAATGACTCGCTACCTCACGAACAACAACCTTCTCGACCCCCTACAGTCCAGCTTCCGTCAACAACATTCTACGGAAACTGCCCTACTAAAACTCAACAATGACCTACTAACTGCTAAAACCAATGGCCATTACTTTATAATCATACTCTTAGACCTCTCTGCTGCCTTTGACACAGTTGACCACCTGCTTCTCCTCAGCAAGCTGCACTCTCTTGGCTTCTGTGATTCTGCTTTATCCTGGTTCTCCTCCTACCTATCTCAGCGCATTTTCAGTGTCACTTACAACTCTATCTCCTTTACTCCTCTTCCTCTCTCTGTAGGGGTACCTCAAGGCTATGACCTTGGGCCCCTTCTATTCTCGCACTATACCTTTTCCCTGGGCCAGTTAATAATCTCCCATGGCTTCCAATACCACCTCTACGCTGATGACACCCAGATCTATCTCTACACTCCTCAACTCACCCCCTCGATCTCCTCATGGATCTCAAACTTACTGAATGACATCTCGATATGGATGTCACACCACTTTCTCAAACTCAATGTCAGAAACCATGAACCAGACCGAGACAGAAGTACAGTAAAATCACACTTGTTTATTAATAAAAAGGTAAATAGAGTAAGCGTAGTCAAAGCATAGCCAGAGTCCAGTAACCGGATCAAGTAGTCAGCCAAGCCAGAGTTCAGTAACCAGATCGGGTAATCAGCCAAGCCAGAGTTCAGTAACCAGATCGGGTAATCAGCCAGGCCAGAAGTCAGGGATCCAAGTAGAGGAACAGCAAGAAGGATAAAGAATATAATCAAAAATTCCGCGCTAGAACAAAATAAAACATAAGCAGCAGTAAACAGTGTGACAACACTAAATAGAAATAAAAAATATATTAAACCGCGCTAAGTAATAGAATAATGTGAATAGTTGATATGGTGGAAATTTTCACTGCCACACACAAAAATATATATTGAGAAATTATAAAGGACAAAAAATCAGAAGGCTAATGAATAAGGAAAGTCCAGATATCTCCTGAAATAGGATCAATCACCAAATGCCAAAATATTTCAACTTGTGTAGATACCAGTCCAAGGATTATGAGATTAAGTTGCCCTTACCAGAACATCAATTTAAATAGACGGATGGCTAAAACCCAGCCAGGGCCTTTGGGGTGGAAACCAATCTGCTCCGTCCGGTTTCAAGATGTAATTCCCTCAATGAATACAGGAGAGAAAATAACACAAAAGACTGGCCATAGTGTAGTATAGTCAGATGTTAATATGGACATACAGACATACCAACACCCTGGTGAGCACACAAGAAACAAAAGGGGGGGAGTGAAAAACCCACCACCGTGGCTGTAGATTGCGCTTACCGACTCACAGTGGTAACCAGGCTCTATATCATACTAGGAGCTGATCGATGGTGAGGAGGTCAGTGTGTGATGTACGGGCACAGGGCTGGTGAGTGAGGAGTTCCCCGCCCCCCCTATAGGCTGCCTGTGATTGCGGGTGAATCAATTGTTCTCTGTCATCCATCGATCAGCTCCTAGTATGATATAGAGCCTGGTTACCACTGTGAGTCGGTACGCGCAATCTACAGCCACGGTGGTGGGTTTTTCACTCCCCCCCCTTTTGTTTCTTGTGTGCTCACCAGGGTGTTGGTATGTCTGTATGTCCATATTAACATCTGACTATACTACACTATGGCCAGTCTTTTGTGTTATTTTCTCTCCTGTATTCATTGAGGGAATTACATCTTGAAACCGGACGGAGCAGATTGGTTTCCACCCCAAAGGCCCTGGCTGGGTTTTAGCCATCCGTCTATTTAAATTGATGTTCTGGTAAGGGCAACTTAATCTCATAATCCTTGGACTGGTATCTACACAAGTTGAAATATTTTGGCATTTGGTGATTGATCCTATTTCAGGAGATATCTGGACTTTCCTTATTCATTAGCCTTCTGATTTTTTGTCCTTTATAATTTCTCAATATATATTTTTGTGTGTGGCAGTGAAAATTTCCACCATATCAACTATTCACATTATTCTATTACTAAGAAGGATAAAGAGCCAGAAGGGATGTCAGCAAAGCCAGACTTTAAACAGGAAAGCAGGAGATGGTTTCTTGTGATGTGACCAAGGCGAAGGCAGGAATGAAGTGAGCTGGAGATCTTTAAGTAGGCAGGACTGACGAGCAGATCCACAACAGCTGGTTAACTGTGAAGAGAGATGAGAGGTGGAAATTAGCCGACAGCTGAATTGCCAGCTCAGAGAAGGAAGGGCTGAGGCAGCCCTGACAGTACCCCCCTCCTCAACGACCCCTCCCCCTCGGAGGACCCCCGGGCTTGAACGGAAAACATCTATAAAAATCATGGAGGAGGGCAGGAGCATATACGTCCGAGGATGAGTCCCAGGAGCGTTCCTCCGGACTGTACCCCTTCCAATGCACTAGGTACTGCATGCGCCAATGAAAGCTACGGGAGTCAACAATGGATTTTACCTCATACTCCTCATGGTTCTCAACCTGTATAGGGTGAGGACATGGCACAGAGGTGGTAAAGTGGTTGCAGACCAACGGTTTCAATAAGAAGACATGAAACACATTTGTGACGCGCATACTAGAAGGAAGGTCCAACGCATAAGCCATTGGGTTAATCCTGCAAAGGATACAGAAACACCCAATAAATTGAGGTGCAAACTTCAGTGAGGGAACACAAAGTCGGAGGTTGCGAGATGACAGCCAGACCCTGTCTCCAACCTGGTAGGAAGGCACAGGCAGGCATCTGCAGTCAGAATGGAGTCTGTACCTATCATTAGCATGAGGAAAAGCCTCCTGGACTTGTGCCCAAATTGAACGAAGACCACGGAGATGCTCCTCTAGTGCAGGAATACTCTGTAGACCAAACGAGTCAGGCAACATGGAAGGTTGGAAACCATAATTCGCCATAAACTGAGACAATTGGGGAGCAGAATTCAAGGCACTGTTGTGAGCAAACTCTGCCCATGGTAATAGGTCTGACCAGTTATTGTGATGGTCAGAAATATAGCATCGTAGGAATTGCTCCAAGGACTGATTGGCTCGTTCTGCGGCACCATTAGACTGCGGGTGATATGCAGAGGAGAAAGCAAGCTGAATTCCCAGTTGTGCACAAAAGGCTCGCCAGAACCGGGACACAAACTGATTATCCCTGTCCGAGACAATCACCTTGGGTAGCCCATGTAAGTGAAAGATCTTTGGAGCAAAAATGGAAGCCAGTTCCTTAGAAGTGGGCAACTTCTTAAGTGGAATACAATGACACATCTTTGAGAACCGGTCAACCACCATAAGGATAACTGTGTTGTCTTGGGAGTTGGGCAACTCCACAATGAAATCCATAGACAGGTGGGTCCAGGGCCTCTCTCCATCGGTTATGGGTTGTAGGAGGCCCACTGGAAGGTGTCGTGGAGTCTTACTCTGAGCACACACGGAACAGGCAGCTACGAAGGCAGTTACATCAGCACGTAGACTAGGCCACCAGAATTTTTGGGAAATGGCCCAAACGAGTTGATTCTTACCAGAGTGGCCAGCTGCCTTGGGAGAATGGTAAGTCTGGAGCACGGCAGTACAGAGACACTCTGGGACAAAGCAGCGGTCACAAGGTTTCTCAGGAGCAGCATCGACCTGAGCAGCAAGAATTTTGTCACCTAAAGGAGAAGTAAGACTGGTGCGAACCGTAGCCAGAATACGATCAGGAGGAATCATAGGAACCGGAACCGACTCCAACTTTAAAGTGGAGGAAAATTGTCATGACAAGGCCTCAGCCCTTACATTCTTAGTACCGGGTATGTAGACAACGTAATTGAAACTTGACAAGAAAAGAGCCCATTGTGCCCTTCTGGGAGAGAGGCGTTTAGCCTCAGACAAGAATGTGAGATTCTTATGGTCAGTAAGAAAGAGAACCGGCACAGTGGTACCTTGGAGGAGATGTCTCCATTCTTTCAGGGCTAAAATGATTGCCAACAGCTCTCTGTCACCAATCTCATAATTGTACTTGGCAGGTGACAATTTCTTGGAAAAGTAGCCACAAGGATGCATAGCACTCTCAGAGGTAGGACCTTGAGACAGAAGGGCGCCAACACCAGTCTCAGAAGCATCAACCTCAAGGATAAAAGGTAACGTAGGATCAGGATGTGCCAACACAGGAGCAGAAACAAAGGCAGCCTTGAGACTTTCAAAGGCCTTAATAGACTCCGGAGACCAACTCTGTGGGTTACCGTTCTTTCTGGTCATATCAGTCAGGGGCTTGACCAGAGACGAGAAGTTATGAATAAACGTCCGATAATAGTTGGCAAAACCCAGGAAGCGCTGCAGAGGACGTAGCCCCATGGGTCGAGGCCACTGTAGGACTGCTGAAAGTTGCTCTGGGTCCATCTAAAAACCAGCAGTGGAAATGACATAGCTCAGGAATTTAACCTGTTCCCGATGGGAACTTACACTTCTCCAGTTTACAATAGAGATTGTTCTCTCTTAATTTCTGAAGCACACATCAGACATCTGTGTGGTGGCTCTCCAGGGACTTGGAAAATATGAGGATATCATCGAGATAAACCACCACACATAACTGCAACAAATCTCGGAGGACATCGTTAATAAATTCCTGTAAAACTGCCGGGGCGTTACAAAGGCCAAAAGGCATTATGAGATACTCATAATGGCCTGTTCTGGTATTAAACGCAGTTTTCCACTCGTCGCCCTCCTTAATCCTCACGAGATTGTAAGCCCCCCTCAGATCAAGCTTAGTGAAAACCATTGCTCCTTTGAGGCGGTTAAATAACTCTGTAATTAATGGGATCGGGTAGGCATTCTTAATCGTGAAACGATTGAGACCCCTATAATCAATACAAGGTCTCAGTTCACCATTCCTCTTCTTCACAAAGAAGATACCAGCAACAGCAGGAGACGAGGATTTGCTGATGAAAACCCGAGAAAGTGCGGCTGCAACATACTCCTCCATGGCTTTATCCTCCAAGACCGACAAAGGGTAAACCCAGCCACGAGGGGGAGTGGCACCCGGTTGAAGATCAATTGTGCCATCATACGGCTGGTGTGGAGGCAAACTACCAGCTTGACCTTTGTCAAAGACATTGCTAAAATCACGGTACTCCTCTGGCAGGGAGGAGAGTGAAGAGATACACAGGACCTTGGCTACCTTCCAGAAGCATGTTTCACTGCATTGTGGTGACCAGGAGAGAACCTCAGCACGGAGCCAATCAAAAGAGAGGTTGTGCCTCTGTAACCAAGGATAACCAATAACCAGCGGAAACTTAGGAGAGGAAATCACTTGAAATTGTATTATCTCATGGTGAAGAGCCCCTACGGCCATGGACAACGGAACCGTCTCATGAGTCACATGGGCAGGCTGTAGAGGTCTCCTGTCAAGAGCCTCAATGGCAAGTGGAGTGTCACGCAGCTGCAGTGGAATCGAGTGCTTTGATACAAAGGCAGCATCAATGAACAGGCCTGCAGCCCCAGAGTCGATTAGAGCCTGTATCTTGATAGACAAATTAGCCCAAGAAAGGGTGACCGAAACCAGGGGCTTATCCATCTGGATAACTGGGGGTGACACAACACCACCTAAGGTCTGTCCATGAGAGGACCTCAAGGTTCGGGTGTTCCCAGGGTGAGTAGAACAAGACTTCAAAAAGTGACCTGCATGGCCACAATAAAGGCACAATCTCTCCCTTCTCCTAAAGGCTCTCTCATTCGCAGAGAGATCGTGAAGCCCAAGTAAATGGGTTCATCTTCACTTACCAACTCGGTACCAGGAGGCATGGGAGGTGAGGGAGGCATGGGTGGGACTGCAAAGCTCGGAGGCAAACGTACAGGAGGCTTCCACAAGTGCTCCTTAAAAGAAAGTCTTTCTCTGAGTCTGGAGTCAATGAGGATGGCAAACGAGATCAAGCTCTCCAGCTCAGTGGGTATATCTCGGGCTGCTATCTCATCCTTGATGGAATCCGAGAGACAATGAGAAAAAGCATATCAAGTGTGGAATGAAAAAGGGATTTTAACGGTGCAATGTAACCAAATAATGATGAGAGAAGATTGTAATCAAAAATATAAAAAAATTTAATTTCTAATAAATGTAATATTAAAAAAGCACATATAGACATGTATCAATAGAGAGGTAGGCAGGGATTCAAATGAGTGGTGGTCATAACAGACAAGTCAAGTTGAAGGACAAATTGCACAATATCCCAACATGTTTTGTTGTATGCTTCAGGGGTGTGCAGACTACAACAGTAATTTCAAGAAAGACTCCACCCAAAGCCGCCACTGCCAAATACCAGAGCTGAACATATGAACCCCCAAGACAAGGGACCCTACATGGTCATATAGGACACACAAAGACCAAGTTTAAAAACCAAGAGACTAAACAAAGAATGGGGGGCAAGATCGACAGCAGCCCGCTAAACAATATCAGCAGGATGTCATTCAATAATATGAACACATTAGTGTAGTCTAGCCCTCCGGTTCTGGTTAACTGTGGAGAGGGATGAGAGCTGGCAATTATCCAACAGCTGAGCGGCCAGCTCAGAGAAGGAAGGGCTGAGCCAGCCCTGACACTCAATCTTTCTAAAACTGAGCCTGTAATATTTCCTCCTTCCTGGTCCCCCCATGACTATACCATTAAGATCAACAGCACAACCATTGGTCCCTTCACACATGCCAGGGTGCTGGGTGTAATCCTTGACTCTGACCTCTCCTTCAGCCCCCACATCCAATCACTGGCTAAATCCTGCCGCCTTAACCTCCGCAACATCTCCAGAATTTGACCCTTCCTGACTAAAGACACCACAAAGCACAACTCACAACTCCTTGATTATTTCCCTCCTTGACTACTGCAACTCTCTCCTTAATGGCCTACCATTATGCAGGCTATCCCCCCTTCAGTCTATTACAAATACTGCTGCTAGACTAATACACCTCACTTACCGATCCGTGACTGCTGCTCCTCTCTGCCAATCCTTTCAATGGCTTCCCCTACCCCAGCGTATAAAATTCAAAATTCTAACCACAACATACAAGGCCATCCACAACATCTCCCCCAGCTACATCCCCCCAGCTACATCACTAACCTCATCTGCAGATATCGCCCAAATCGTCCCCTCCGCTCCTCCCAGGACCTCATGCTCTCTAGCTCCCTTGTTATCTCCTCTCATGCTCATCTTCAGGACTTCTCCAGAGCCTCTCCCATCCTCTGGAATTCCATGCCCCGGTATATCCAATCAGCCCCTAACCTGTCCACCTTTAGGAGATCCCTGAAAACTCACTTATTCAGGGAAGCCTATCCCACACCCACCTAACAACCCCATCAAATCATTCTCAGCATCTATTACCTTTTGTATCATCACCCCCTCCCTTTAGAATGTAAGCTCTACGAGCAGGGCCCTCCTATCCCTTCTGTATTGAACTGCACTGTAATTGGGCTGACCCCCCTCTACATTGTAAAGCGCTGCCTAAACTGTTGGCGCTATATAAATCATTAATAATATTAATAATAATAATAATAATAATAATAATAATATTATCTGCTATTTACATCCATCCAGTTATGGACAAAGTGTCAGGTACTACTTGAATGTACATTCATGGCAACCATGAGCTTATAGTCTTAGAAATTGCAGACTTAAAGGTTAGTGATCCTTCTGCAAGCAGTTCTGTTATGATGCAATCCTTGAGTCTGTGGCAGTAAAGAGGTTAATTTTATGTCTGCAATTTTTTCATACTCACTTTCTTAGAAAAAGCTAACAACACAGTTGTAGAGAGAAGAATGTATCATTTCATAAATGGCTTTCAGGATTTCATAATTGCAGAAGTAAAATGATATTTCTTGACTCATTTTGTATGATTCCAGAATTTGGAAATGTATAATATTACAGAAAGGTCATCCTAGGAATTACAATGATTTGCAAATAAAATTGTTGAAGACTCTCAGGAAAATTTGCATTGCAAATAAACTGACACTTTGAAAGGGTTAGGCCACTTTCTTATGTCTCTCTTTGCTACCAGTCCTAATTTATGAAGTGTCATTGCAATGAAGGAAATGTAATGGATTTTTAATTATCCTTAGCTGTGAAGAACAAATGAAATAAGTATACCTTCTAGACAATGCATAAAACATATTAGAAGTTATAAAAATCAAATTATACAGTTATGCCCTATTACATTTTACAGCATTAAGTTTTTCATCATACATGCTAAAAATGCAATAATTCAATATTGGTTAGAGTCATAAAACATTAACCAGCTTAAGTGTTATTATTTACTACTGCAATCTTGTTTTCTCTATGGGTGTTCTATCAACTATTATAAGCTCACAGTCAAGCTAATGAACATAAACGTGGATTCTTAGAGTTAAAATAAAGCTATAGACAAAACTATGACTAATTCTTAAAACCTGCATGTGCCTTGGAGAATACATATGGCCCCTATAGAGATAATCTTACTGGTAAACTAGAGGCAACAATCATTTCTGCTGTAGAAACATCTGTTTGCCTGCTGGGGGTAGATGTTGAATTGGCCAATTAGGATAGATACGACATAATGAAATAGGCAGATGTTATGTATTAAAATGGGTTTCTAGGTAATATCTCATAAATTGCTGGTATTTTATAGAAATATATGCTACTGAAAAATATGAAATTTTAAATAAATAGTTATTTAACAAGGAAAAAAGGAATACATGGTAATGGGATTATAGTATTTCTAATTGTACTTTTCTACAACTATCACAATTGTTCTGGTGAAATAAGGTAAGCAATTGTGCATGTTGCAATAAGATGAGTGGGTAATTGCGCTTATATTAACCTCTCCAGTGTCTACTCAAAAGTAACTTATTCAATAAGTAACAATGTTTCTTCACACAAAATTAAATATATACATAAGTGTACTCACTATAAGTATAAATATAAAACAAAATTGTGCATATGCATTCACACAAAATAAAAATAAAAAAACCCACAAACCCAATCTATCTGTGATGTGTTGAATAAATGATCAAAAAATATAAATCTTAAAATAACAAATGATTGCGTGCATGTGCCGAGTATTAAACCAATCAGTAATGGTTAATTGCACCTAAAATAATCAGATGTTTAACAATCACCAGGGAAAAATCCTATCCTTATCCTATCCTTGATAAAGTCATGTGTCGGTGACGCAACGCGCCGGGAGGCGGAGCCTGTGACACTGCTAGGAAGGCTGTGTGGGAGCACTGATGGCGCACGCCAAGCCTGTGTACTTTGCAGCTGATCATTACTGTCCATATGCGATCGCTAAAAGCAGGGGATATGTGAGTACGGATTACTATCTTTGATATTCACATGTCTTGCATGAGAATTTTGCGCAATGGACCTGTCTCTCTTCTTATTTTATATGGCATATGAATGAGCGGTGAATCAGTCAAATCTCACTGGAAGCTGAGTGGTAGCTGAGCAGCAGCGATCTTACTGGCACTAATATTATTGAAGGCAGAATTCTGGCATCTTTTACTCATTAGCATTATAGACCCACCTTTATACCTCAAGGCACGGAGCTGCATGCGAGGAGCACGCTATGTAATAGGACATTGTCTAGTTATTTTCCTATATATTTTTAAACGTTTTTCACGGTTATTATAATTAATTTTTTCCCTGGTGATTGTTAAACATCTGATTATTTTAGGTGCAATTAACCATTACTGATTGGTTTAATACTCGGCACATGCACGCAATCATTTGTTATTTTAACCACTTCACTACCCACCTATAGTCATATGACGTCCACAGATGGGATCTCCCATCCTGGGTGGACGTCATATGACGTCCTGGGATTCCCGGCCATCTAGGGGGCGCGCGCGCGCGCCCGCCACGCTGCTCGGGACCCGGTGCGTGTGCCCGGCGGCCGCGATGTCCACCTGGCACCCGCGATTGCCCGTTAACCGGGCCGGACCGTGGATCTGTGTGTGTAAACACACAGATCCACAGCCTGTCACCTCTGAGGAGAGCGATCTGTGTTCCCAGAACGGAGGAACACTGATCGGTCCCCTCCCCTTGAGCGTCCCCTCCCCCTTCAGTTAGAATCATTCCCTAGGTAACATATTAACCCCTCCCCGCCCCCTAGTGGTTAACCCCTTCACTGCCTGTCACATTTACAGAGTAATCAATGCAATTTTATAGCATTGATCGTTGTATAAATGTGAATGGTCCCAAAAATGTGTCAAAAGTGTCCGATGTGTCCATAATGTCGCAGTCATGAAAAAAATTGCGATCGCCGCTTAAAAATAAATAAATATATTTTTTTAATAAATGCCATAAATCTATCCCGTATTTTGTAGACGCTATAACTTTTGCGCAAACCAATCAATATACGCTTATTGTGATTTTTTTTTTACCAAAAATATGTAGAAGAATACGTATCGGCCGAAACTGAGGAAAAAATTTGTTTTTTAAAAAAAAATAGTGGGATATTTATTATAGCAAAAAGTAAAAAATATTGTGTTTTTTTCAAAATTGTCGCTCTTCTTTTGTTTATAGCGCAAAAAATAAAAACCGCAGAGGCGATCAAATACCACCAAAAGAAAGCTCTATTTGTGGGGAAAAAAGGACGTCAATTTTTTTTGGGTACAACGTCGCACGTCCGCGCAATTGATGTTTAAAGTCCGACAGCGCTGAAAACTAAAAATTGGCCTGGGAAGGAAGGGGGTGAAATTGCCCTGTATTGAACCGGTTAAGATTTATATTTTTTGATCATTTATTCAACACATCACAGATAGATTGGGTTTGTGGGGTTTTTTTTTTGATTTTGTGTGAATGCATATGCACAATTTTGTTTTATATTCATATTTATAGTGAGTACACTTATGTATATATTTAATTTTGTGTGAAGAAACATTGTTACACATTGAATAAGTTACTTTTGAGTAGACACTGGAGAGGTTAATATAAGCGCAATTACCCACTCATCTTATTGCAGCACATATTATACTATACTGATTGCAGCTATATTATTTGGTCATCTCTCAGTAATCTCTATTTCACATAATTATTTTTCACTCCACATTTTTTGATTTTTGTTATTTACTCACGTCAGCGCTTGAGCACTTCCCTGTCTTTTTACAATTGTGCATGTTAACTCAGTAGACCCGACAAACTTTATTACTATATTACTTGCTTACAGTTCTTCTTAACCACTTCAGCCCCGGAGGATTTGGCAGCTCAATGACCAGAGAGGACTTTTTACAATTTTGCACTACGCTGCTTTAACTGGTAATTGCGCGGTCATGAAATGTTGTACCCAAACTTTTTTTTCCACAAATAGAGCTTTCTTTTGATGGTATTTGATTGCCTCTGCGATTTTTATTTTTTGTGATATAAACGGAAAAAGACAGAAAATATTTAAAAAAAAATGATATTTTCTACTTTGTGTTATAAAAAAAATTTAATAAACTCAATTTTAGTCATACATTTAGTCCAAAATATATTCAGCCACATGTCTTTGGTAAAAAAATGTCAATAAGCATATATTTATTGCGCAAAAGTTATAGCTTCTACAAACTAGGGTACATTTTCTGGAATTTAAGCAGCTTTTAGTTTATGACTGCCTATCTAATTTCTTGAGGTGCTAAAATGGCAGGGCAATACGACCCAAATGACCCCATTTTGGAAAGTAGGCACTCCAAGGAAATTACTGAGAGGCATGTTGAGCCCATTGAATATTTTATTTTTTTGTCACAAGGGATTGAAAAATGACAAAAAAAATTACACAAAGTTGTCACTAAATGATATATTGCTCACACATGGCATGGTTATATGTGGAATTACATGCCAAAAATATATTCTGCTGCTTATCCTGAGTATGGGGATACCTCATGTGTGAGACTTTTTGGGAGCCTAGCCGTGTACAAGACCCCAAAAACCAATCACCGCCTTCAGGATTTCTAAGGGTGTAAATTTTTTATTTCACTCCTCACTACCGATCACAGTTTTGAAGGCCATAAAATGCCAAGATAGCACAACCCCCCCCCCAAATGACACCATTTTGGAAAGTAGGCACCCCAAGCTATTTGATGAGAGGCATGTTGAGTCCATGGAATATCATATATTTTGCCACATGTTGCGGGAAAATGACATTTATATTTTTTTTTGCACAAAGTTGTCACTAAATGATCTATTGCTCAAACATGCCATGGGCATATGTGAAATTACAACCCAATATACATTCTGCTGCTTCTCCTGAGTATGGGGATACCACATGCGTGAGACTTTTTGGGAGCCTAGCCGTGTACAGGACCCTGAAAACCAATCGCCGCCTTCAAGCTTTCTAAGGGGATGAAATCGTGATTTCACTTCCTCACTACCTATTACAGTTTCGGAGGCCATGAAATGACAAGATAGCACAAAACCCCACCAAATGACCCCATTTTGGAAAGAAGACACTACAAACTATTTGCTGAGAGGCATTGTGAGTCCATGGAATATTTTAGATCTTGCCACAAGTTTCGGGAAAATTAATTTTGTTTTTTTACACAACGTTGTCCCCAAATGATATATTGTTCAAACATGGCATGGTTATATGTGGAATTACACCCCAAAATACATTCTGCTGCTTCTCCTGAGTATGGGGATACCACATGTGTGGAGCCTTTTGGCAGTCTAACCACGTACAAGACCCCGAAAACCAATTACCGCCTTTAGGCTTTCTAAGGGCATACATTTTTTATTTCACTCCTCACTGTCACTCCTCACTGCCTATCACAGTTTTGGGGGCCATGAAATGCCCAGTTAGCACAAAACCCCTCCAAATGACCCAATTTTGGAAATAGACACCCAAAGATATCTGCTGAGAGGCATGTTGAGTATTTTGCAGATCTCACTTTTTGTCACAAAGTTTTGAAAATTGAAAAAAGAAACATAAAAATATATTTTTCTTTTCTTTCTTCATTTTCAAAACTAAATGAGATCTGCAAAATACTCACCATGCCCCTTGGGGTGTCTACTTTCCAAAATGGGGTCATTTTGGGGGGTTTTGTGCTATCTGGATATTTCAGGGCCTCCGTAACTGTAATATGTAGTGAGGAGTATAATAACAATTTTATGCCTTTAGAAAGCCTGAAGGCGGTGATTGGTTTTCGGGGTCCTGATTATTTAGTGACAACTTTGTGCAAAAAAAATAATAATTTTCCCGAAACTTCTGACAAAATATAAAATATTCCATGGACTCAACATGCCTCTTATCAAATAGCTTGGCGTGTCTACTTTCCAAAATGGCGTCATTTGGGGGGGGGGGTTGTGCTATTTTGGCATTTTATGGCCTTCAAAACTGTGATAGGTAGTGAGGAATAAAATAAAAAATTTACACCCTTCGAAATCCTGAAGGCGGTGGTTTTCAGGGTCCTGTACGTGGCTAGGCTCCCAAAAAGTAGAATGCACTGTGGGGTGTAATTCCACATATAACCTTGCCATGTTTGAACAATATATCATTTAGTGACAACTTTTTGCAAAAAAAAAAAGTGTCATTTTCCCGAAACTTGTGACAAAATATAAAATATTCCATGGACTCAAGATGCCTATCAGCAAATAGCTTGGGGTGTCTACTTTCCAAAAAGGGGTCATTTGGGTGGTTTTGAACTGTCCTGGCATTTTATGCACAACATTTAAAAGCTTATTTCACACATCACCCACTCTTCTAACCACTTGAAGACAAAGCCCTTTCTGACACTTTTTGTTTGCATGAATAAATATTTTTTTTTGCAAGAAAATTACTTTGAACCCCCAAACATTATATATTTTTTAAAGCAAAGGCCCTACAGATTAAAATGGTGGGTGTTGCAATTTCTTTTTTTCACACAGTATTTGCGCAGAGATTTTTCAAACGCAATTTTTTTTGGAAAAAACAAACTTTTTTAATTTTAATGCACTAAAACACAGTATATTGCCCAAATGTTTGATGAAATAAAAAAGATGATCTTATGCTGAGTACATGGATACCAAACACGACATGCTTTAAAATTGTGCACAAACGTGCAGCGGCGATAAACTACATACATTTTTAAAAACATTTAAAGCCTTTACAGGTTACCATTTTAAATCTACAGAGGTGGTCTACTGCTAACATTACTGCCCTCAATCTGACCTTCGCAGGGATACCTCACATGCATGGTGCAATTGCTGTTTACATATGACACCAGACCAATGCTTGTGTTCGCCTTTGTGCATGAGCATGGGGGGACAGGGGTGCTTTTTTTTTTTAATTATTTATTTTGCTTTTTTATTATATTTTTAAACTGTTCCTTTCATTTTTTTAATCATTTCTATTGTTATCTCAGGGAATGTAAATATCCCCTATGACAGCAATAGGTAGTGACAGGTACTCTTTTTTACAAAAAATGGGGTTTATTAGACCCTAGATCTCTCCTCTGCCCTCAAAGCATCTGGCCACACCAAGATTGGTGTGATAAAATGCTTTGCTAATTTCCCAGTGGCGCTGTTTATCTTAGGCCATAGAGATGATTGGAGCCATTTTGGTCTCTGATCAGCTCTATGGTCAGCTGGCTGAACAACCGGCTGCATTCTCAGGTTCCCTGTTGGGACAGGAGAGCCAGAGAAAACCACGGAAGATGGTGGGAAGGGGGATGTTCCCTCCCACTGCTTATAAAAGCAGTCTAGAGTCTAATTAGCTGCTAGGATTGCTTTTATATGAAAGCCGACTGGTGGCTGAAAAGAATGATACCAAGATGATACCTAATCCTGCAGGCATCATTCTGGTATAACCACTCAAAGTCCAGCAGCATACCAGTATGTTGCTGGTCCTTGTTGGTCATACATTGTAATGTTCTTTTTTTCATGCAGCCTGTGGGCTGAATGAAAAAAAAGAGATTGATCGGTGGGTATGCCCACCATTATAATACCGCCCTTCATCCACCCACTTCTAATAATGGGCATACTTGCACCATTTTTTTTTAACTGTGGTGGTGAAATCACCTCCAACAGCGCTGGAGTCACGGCTTTACGTATCGTGGGAGCAAACACTGTTGCTGTCAAGATGAAAAAACCCGTGCTGCAGATGAATGGCGTACCTGCTAAGCAAATGATGGTTAACAATAAAACAAAGTAACATTACAGTATAACAGTAAGACTTACCATACCTGCAAAGCAAATACAATAAAACATAGTAAAAACAAAACATTGCGATCTGTGCCTAAAAAAATATATATGCCGAAGCATGGGGGCAATCTGCCCCTAATGTTAGGAGCAAATAGCTCCTCCATCTCTGCCCCCATGCTTCGGCATACAGTAGGTGACCGTGATATTGTGTCAATCTCGCTGTTTTTCTCGGCAAGATTTGACACCTACAAGACCCGTTGCGGGAGCCAGCGCCGAGATGGCTCACTCATCGGGAAAGGAAAACTTTTTTTTCCTTTCGCGATGAGCGACAGGCAGTGCTGACAGCTGTCTGGTATGAATCCTGAGGGGGAACCCCACGCCAAATTTTAAATGAAAAAAATGGCGTGGGTTCCCCCCCAGGGGCATACCAGCCCCTTAGGTCTGGTATGGATTGTAAGGGGAACCCCCTATGCCAAAAAATTGGCGTGGGGGTCCCCCCAAAATCCATACCAGATCCTTATCTGAGCACGCAGCCCGGCTGGGGAGTGCCCCCCCCTCCTGAACCGTACCAGGCCACATGCCCTCAACATGGGGGGTTGGTGCCTTGGGGGAGGGGGGCACCCTGCGGGCCCCCCCACCCTAAAGCACCTTGCCCCCATGTTGATGAGGACAAGGGCCTCTTCCCAACAACCCTGGCCGTTGGTTGTCGGGGTCTGCGGGCGGGGGGGTTAATCGGAATCTGGGAGCCCCCTTTAATAAGGGGGCCCCCAGATCCCGGCCCCCCACCCTATGTGAATGAGTACGGGGTACATGGTACCCCTACCCATTCACCTAGGAAAATAAAGTGTTAATAAAAAAAAACACACCACACAGGTTTTAAAAGAAATGTATTAGGCAGCTCCGGGGGGGGTCTGTCAGGGTACCACTGGTGCCAGACCTGGGCGTTTGCATCCGCCTATGCAACCTTGCAGCAAGTTCCTGTTGTTTCCAGGCGTCAGCGCGACGCTTGATTGGGTATCCCTGCTGCCCTTGGCAGAATTTGCCTACAACAATGCCAAACATTCAGCCACCGGTCAATCCCCCTTTTTCGCTAATTATGGCTTTCATCTAACCTTTTTACTTGATTTCCTTCCAGAGTCTTCAGTCCCAGCAGTACAGAGTACGGTAGATTTCATCAGTCACAACAACCAGATGTTGCAGGAAGCGGTATCCAAGGCTCAGGTGGATAGCAAGAGAATCTTCAATCAGAAGAGAAGAGGGGAATTGAAGTTACAGCTTGGTGACCAGGTATGGCTTTCTACAAGTAATATCAAACTAGCATGTCCTTCTAAGAAGTTGGCACCTAAATTTATGGAACCTTTTCTGGTTAAAAGGAAAATCAATGAAGTTTCTTACGAACTGACTTTGCCTGACTCTCTTAAAATACACCCAGTGTTCCATGTGTCATTGCTTAAACCTGCTGTACCTGATCCCTTCCCTAGTAGAGGAACTAGACCTCCTGAACCTGTTGTGATTGATGGCAGCGAGGAATTTGAGGTGGAGGCTATCGTTGATTGCAGGAAAAGACAAGGGCAGATCCAGTTCCTAATCAAATGGAAGGGCTACGGCCCCGAAAGTAATTCATGGGAACCAGATAGTAATGTGCATGCTAGGCGTTTAGTTTGTGCCTATTTTTCTACCCACCCTGAGAAAAAGAGGCTTTTGGGCACCCGGAGGTTGCCCCTTGGGGGGGCAATGTCAGGGTACCACTGGCGCCAGACCTGGGCGTTTGCATGCGCCTATGTGCCGGCGCGCTCCGGTACGAACCTTGCAGCAAGTTCCTGTTGTTTCCAGGCATCAGCGCGGCGCTCGGGCGCGCGCGGGTACACGGCGCTTGTGCGCGCGCGCATGTGCACGTGTGCGCGTACGGGCGTGCGCGCGTTTGCATTAGCGCGGTTTGGCGCCAAAGTGCACATAAAAGTTCCCCTGTGCCTCTGGCACATTGCTGCTTCGTCTCAGCTCTGTGATTCCTGTAAATGTGCACCTGATTGATCGTTACCTATCTGACCCGGCTTGTCTGACCATCCGTCCCGCTCCCATCCAACCCGGCCTGCCTGACTACTCTACTACTGCTGCCTGATACCGTTGCCGACATCTGCCTGCCTACCGACTCTGCCCTGCTGTTATTGCCTGTCTCATATCCCTGCTGACCCGGACCGTCTGACCCTGCTTGTGCCTGCTGTTGTTCTTGCTGTTGCACCTTCAGCTTCAGCTCCAGTGATCTCTTCACCTCCAGTGTTCCAGCTTGCTGCCTCCAGTCTCCACCTGATCTGCAGCCCAGCCATCCCTGTGGGATCTCTCATCACTTCAGCATCAGAGACTCTGCTCAACAGGCACTCCTACCCCACTGTGCTCAGGAGACCACTGTCCCCACTCCAGTGGCTCCTGAACCAGCGTTGTATGAGAGGTGTTCTCCTACAAGTCATGCTCTACTACCAGACTTCGGGGGTCTTCTTCCGCCTCTTCTCCCAGTGTTCCGTCTCTTCTCCCGGGCCCCTTTGCTATCTTCTTCCAGCTCTCTTGCTAGCGGGAGCCCGGTCTGCTGCCGCTGTCCCGTTCTTCTCCCGTATCTTCTGCCTGGCTCCCCCGCTATCTTCTTCCAGCTCTATTGCTAGCGGGGGACCTGGTCTGCTGCGCTGTCTTGTCCCCTCTACTCTTCTCTTCTTCTCTTCTTCTGATGTTGACACGACGCTCTCTTCTGCTGGAATGGTGTGTCCGAGTTACGGAGCCATTTATATAGGCGGTGACCCCGCCCACTTGTGACGCCACAGTCCCAGCATGCGCAGGGATTCTGGGGTCATGCCCCCCTGTCCCTGAGTCGCTCGCTCGTCCCCACCCCTTTTCCTCACCGGCCGGGCTGCATGCTCGGATAAGGGTCTGGTATGGATTTTGGGGGGACCCCCACGCTGATTTTTTGGCGTAGGGGGTTCCCCTTACAATCCATACCAGACCTAAGGGCCTGGTATGTCCCTGGGGGGAACCCACGCCGGTTTTTTCATTTAAAATTTGGCGCAGCGTTCCCCCTCAGGATCCATACCAGGCAGCTGTCAGCACTGCCTGTCGCTCATCACGAAAGGAAAAAAAGTTTTCCTTTCCGGATAAGTGAGCCAGCGCGACATGCATAGTACCCTGTCGCCGAGAACCAGCGTGATGGGATCGCGCTGGAAACACAATCTCGCGGTCAGGTACTGTATATGCTCTTTTTTTTTTTAACTGTAGTGGTGAAATTGCCTCCGACAGCACTGGAGTCACGGCTTTATTAATCGTGGGAGCAAACGCTGTTGCTGTCAAGATAAAAAACCCATGCTGCAGCTGAATGGCGTACCTGCTAAGCAAATGATGGTTAACAATAAAACAAACATTACCATATAACATACCATACCTGCAAAGCAAATACAATAAAACATAGTAAAAATAAAACAGAGAGAGAACAATAGATATAGAACAATAGTGAGCGAACAGTAGAGCAGACAGTAGAGAGTGAATATAAGAGAGAGAACAATAGAGAGAGAGGAGAAAAATACAACCACAACAATTTTTTATTTTATTTTTTTTGTGTTTTTGTGTGTGTTTTTTTCACTTTTTTCACTTTTATAAAAACTGTAAACTGAACGTTGCAGATTACGGTCTCTCAAAATGTGATAGCCATCACATCTTTCGAGACCCCGAGACCTTATGTTAGTGTGCCTAGGACTGTGTGGTGCTGTACCCTACGCTAAAACTCCACTAGTGTGTGGTAGCGTTTGAAACATTCACCAATGCAGAGACCAGGTTGGTCAGGACAGGAGGGACAATAAAAGCGGGTGTCACGCCTAAATCCACGTTTGCTGTAGACACATCTTTTTTGGGGGTTTCTTTGGGTAGGGGTACCAGGGAGGACAAAAGGAAAATGCCTCTCATGCAGTCGCACTGCATTTTGATTGGGAAGTTGGGCAAGAGCACCATCTGGAAACAGAAGGGCTCTGACAATCTCTTCCTGGAATTTAAGCAAGGATCCAGTCCATCCTGACGCTTTGTATAGCACAAAAGCGTTCAGCAAATCCAATTGAAATAAATAAACAGACACTTTTTTGTACCAGCATCTGGCCTTATGGGCAATTAGGTACAGCGCCAACAACTGGTCGTTGAGGTCCACCCCTCCCATGTTAAGGTTGTATTCAGGGACGCAGAGGGGTTTCTCCACAACACCAGTCACCATAGGAATTTGGACTGCCGTGTCTGCGTGAAGTGAGGACAGAACGAAAACATTCCGTGAATCCCTCCACTTCACTGCTAACAAATTATTACACCTTAAGCAGGCTCTCTCCCCCGTCTAAGTCAGGATTCTACAAGACTTTGGGGGAAGCCCCTGCTATTAGATCGCACTGTGCCACTTCCGTAATCGAAAAGGTGACTAAAAAGTGGCACGCTCGTGTAATAATTGTCCACATACAAGTGGTACCCCTTTCCGAATAAAGGTGACACAAAGTCCCACCAGCGCTCCCCATGTAGTCTGGGCAGTTCTCCGGCTCTATGTGACTATTTCTTCCCTCGTAAACCATAAAACTATATGTATAGCCTGTGGCCCTGTCACAGAGCTTATACATCTTGACCCCGTATCTGGCACGCTTGCTGGAAAGATACTGTTTGATAGACAAGCGGCCAGAAAACTTAATCAGGGAATTTTGTAGAGCCGATCAAATCCAGGGTCACTCCGAGGATGACAGAGTTCATTGTCATTGAAGTGCATGAACTGCAAGATCTGCTCATATCGTGTCCTGGTCATGCAGGCAGAGAACATGGGCCTATGGTGAATTGGGTCAGTGGATCAATATGACCACAACTCACTCTTCTTAGTTATGCCCATGAGGAGGGATAGGCCCAGAAAGGTCTTAAATTCGGAAACCGTAATTGGTTTCCAATCTCTGGCAAGGGTCAGCTGGGGATTAGCGGCAATGAATTGACCAGCATACCAATGCTTTGGTCCAGAGAGATCTTTGGTGAAAAACAGTGAATAAAAATCAAGTGACGTAAAATCAACTGTTTCCACCTGAATTCTGGGTTGGCTAGTGAATGGGGGAAGTACAGGTGCTGCAGAAGTGGTGGGTTCCTAATTAGGATTGGCGAATGCAGCAGGATGGGCACTATGGTCTCGATGGGCCTGTGTTTGTCTTCTTCTTGGTGTCAGTGGGACACTACTTGTGCTTGCCACCTTGCCAGCTTGAACTGCACTTATGGGACTCGCCACGTCACCAAGTGTTATTGCAGTGCTGGATGTATGACCAGGATGTACTAGGCCGCTGGTGATTGCCAGTTCACCAGAAGGAATAGCGGCGCTAGTACTGGCTCTCTGCTCCATACAAGGGACCTGCGGTTCTTGCACCTCAATGACAGCAGAAGAAGATTGGGGTCTGGTACGCCTGACCTTGGCAGGGACCACAACTCAGTCATCAGAGCTATCTGTCAGGGTGCCACTGCTGTCTACAGGTTCATATTCTGAGCCTGAATCTGACAGATGAGTGACTTCCTCTTCACTATCTGTCATGCTCAAAAACATGTAGGCCTCTTCAGTAGTGTACCTTCGATTTGACATTTTGGTCTCTAAATTTACTGGTACACTAGTGAGACTCACAGGTAAAAAAGCTGCTGACTGTTAGCAACTGATTCAAACGCTATAAAAAAAAACTGTTAGCGTTCACAGGGATCAGGCCTGACTCTGCGAACACTGCAGTTATGTGTTTTGTGTTTTGTAAGTGACAGTGATCAATTGATACTGCACTTGGGTGGGCTGGGCTGGGTGGAGGGGCTAAACGCAGGTGCTAGCAGGCATCTGGGCTGATCCTGCTAACACTGCGTTTTTGGGAACCCTAAAGTGCTGGGGATGCTAGTATAGATCTGATCAGATCAGATATCGATCCATTCAGACACTAAACTACTAAGGGAGGCGTATGGTGCCTGCGTGGGTGTTAGCGGTACTGGCCCTAATCTGACACTGCCTAGGGTGACGCAGGCCCTATCTGACACTAAAACCTAACTTTGATCACCCGCCGGGTGATCAGGGGGTTAAACCTTAATTTGGGTAAAATACGGCGGGTGCCCTGACGCTTTAAAAAATAAACTAGCTAAACTGCGTCACCCGTGACACTTATACTGTGATCACAGGTGACAGGGGGTAATCAAGGGGTTAAACCTTTATTGGGGGTTAGGGGTGTCCCTAGACCTATCTGGGCCTAAGACTAATTACCCTAACACTGATTTTTGTCACTAATGACACCAGTACAGCGATAAAAAAAAAAATCTGACTTCTGTACTGGGTGACACAGTGGCAGGTGGTGAAGGGGTTAACTGGGGGTGATTGGGGGGTGACAGGGGGGTGAATTGTGTGCCTATGTGACCTGGTGTCAGTGTAGTGTTGGTGCAACTCACTGTTAGATGCTCTCTCCTCTCGGTCTGGAACGAAAAGACCGACACGAGGAGAGATGACATCACTTCCCCTGCTGTGTTTACACTTACAGGGGAAGGATCTCATTTGCCAGGAGCGATCACCAGGTCCAGGCCAGATTTCATTGGCCTGGGCCTGGGTAATGAACAATTCCTGATCGAATCCCATCGTGCGGGGCGCGCCCCCCAGCTGGCAACGCGCATCACATAAACTAAAGTGATTTTGCGCAGCCGGACCAACCTGCTGCAGTGAAACTGCGGCGGCTGGTCCGGAACTGGTTAAAGCGGTCCGAAACTCAAACAGTGGAGGTTTGCTACCTAATAGGAACATTTGGAAATATTAATTATGTTGTAGCAGTAACCTTAAATATTAAAGAGCAACACCACTTTTATTGAAAAAAAAATATTCCCCTCTGGGTGATCTATGTACATTGCAGGGATTTTAACAAACTGTGTTGCAGAGTTCTGAAGGAATAGCTATTTGTTTGTATGTGTCCATGTGCAAAGTGAATCTGTATGGGAGTGGTTTGTAATTATCAATCAGTATGGGAAGGTTCCCCCCAGTGGGGGAACCTTCCCATATTGTATCTCAATCGGGGCGACAGCACCAATATCACACACAACATGTGTCTTTCCCATGCTATGCAATTATCAATCAGTTACTGCACCTGCAGGGCTCTAATGTGGCAGGGTCTATATCCCTTTATACATGCTTCCCCTTTGCAAATATATCACTAAAAATGCAATTTTTGTTGCAGGGAATGCTCCAAATCGAATTGTATCTTATGTCTCGTACACACGATCGGACTTTCTGTCAACAGAACCGTTGAATTTTGTCTGAAGGGTGTTGCCTCAAACTTGTCTTGCATACACACGGTCACACAAATGTTGGCCAACAATTACCAAAGTGCTTTTCGTGCTTTTCAGTTCATTTCTGAATGGCTGTTCGTCAACCAGACATGTTGTGGAATCGGAAGAGATAACATGTTATTTATTATTGGCCTTGGAGTTATTGCTTTGACATTTTTTTTTGGTTGAATAATGATTTGATTTGGTATATTTTCTATATTTTTGGATGCATAGAATGCACTTTTTGGTTAAGTTCTATTGGCAGATAGCATGTCTAATTTTTTTTTTTTTTTTAATGCACAATAAAAAAATTGTGGAGAATAATGCTTGGCTATGTGTTTTAATTCAAATGACAGTTTGGGAGTAGGCAGTTACATTTTAAAAAATACAATGTAAAATTGACAAGGGACACCAACATAGTTGTATCTTTGATCTTATAAACTAGGGGATAATGGTGTTGTGGTAAATTGCACAAATAATAAAAAAAAAACAAAAACATATTAATATTATTCTTGGTATCACTAGAAAAAAAAAGCCTTTGAAAATTAGTTTGCAATAACTCCATCAGTATCACTGGCAAAGCAGCTTCATTATTATCCCTTTAGAGAAGAAGAGAATTGTGCACTGCATTTGGAGATTTCATAATTTGCCACGTCACAAATGTTAATTCTCCATTACGAATGCTAGTTTACAAGACCGACCGCTTCTACTTCCGAGCATGCATGTTTGTACTTTGGACTTTTGTCCGACGGACTTGTGTACACATGATTGGAAAATCTGACAACACACATTTGTTGGCGGAAAATTTGAAGACATGCTAGCCAACATTTGTTGGCGGAAAGTTCAACAACAATTGTCTGATGAAGCATAGACACGGTCAGATTTTCCGCCAAGAGCCTGACATCCAACATTTCCCGTCGGAAAAAAGGAAAATTTATTGTCAAATACTTACCGTAATTTTCCTTTCCTGATGGACTCCATGGCAGCCTACATGTGGGTTAACCCTGCCTCCTCTCCAATGCTATAGGACCCCATTCCCATAAATGAGTGCTCACCACTAGCTACTGCGTTCCGTAACTAGCCTACTCGTTGACCAATGGGTGGGAACTCCGTCTGCCATGGAGTCCATCAGGAAAGGAAAATTACGGTAAGTATTTGACAATAAATTTTCCTTTTTCCTGACAGACTCCATGGCAGCCTACGTGTGGGAAATAACTAGCCAACCACACGGGCGGGTATGCATGATCAAAACATAAATTTTAATTTGTCCTATCGGTCGATAGGATTTGTAACCCAAAGTTTACAGAGGATAGTGAGGCAGGCTCTATACAATAATGCAACATGAAGGTATTAATAGAAGCCCATGAAGCTGCCTTGCAGATGGTATCTGGAGCCACATGCCGAGCCGCTGCCCACGAGGCTGCCATACCTCTGGTGGAATGGGCTGTCACCGCCTTTGGAGGAGCCAAGCCCTTAGCCCTATATGCCTGTTGTATGGTCTGTACGATCCAGGACGCGATAGTCCTGGTTGAGGCTTTCTTCCCTATATTGCTGCCTGAGTGAAGCACGAAGAGATGACTAGAACGTCTGAAGGGAGAAGTAACCTTGAGATATTCCTTAATAGCTTCGCCCACATCTGGGGTCCTAAATGTAGGTAACACGATCTCTTGATTGACGTGGAATACTGAAGACACTTTTGGGTTGGAACCCAGCATAGGAATGAGGACTACCCGGTCCGGGAAAAACGTTAGGAAGGGTTCTTCGTGACCAAGTGATGCAATTTCAGAGACCCTTTTGGCTGAGGTAATGGCCACTAAGAAGGCCACCTTTGCTGAAAAGACCTTGATAGGGAGCGGGGAGGGCCCTGAAGTACTGAGTCCAGAGATCGAGTCAAGGACTAATGGGAGGTCCCATTTGGGGAACCTCGGCTTTCTCTGGGGCTTGAGTCTCGATGCGCCTCGGAAAAATTGTCTAACCAGAGGATGAACTGCCCATGAAGTGCCGGAGAAGGCCGAAAGTGCCGAAACTTGGACTCTCAGAGAGCTGACAGATAGATGTAAATCTAGGCCCGTTTGGAGGAAACTGAGAACGTCCTGGACTTTTGGATGTCTAAAAGACCTGCCCTGAGGAGAGCAGAACTCCACGAATTTGGACCAGATCCTTCCATAGACTTTATTTGTACTGGATCTTCTCGAGCTCATGAGAGTGGATATTACTTCTGAGGCACAACCTAGGGATTCCAGCCTCTCCCTCTCAAGAACCAGACCATCAGTCTCAGCACCGCAGGACAAGGGTGCAGGACTGACCCTTGAGAAAGAAGGTCCGGTCTGAGAGGGAGAGGCACTGGGTCCCGACAGCTGAGCTGGACCAGGAGAGGGAACCAAGGCCTGTTCGGCCAGTAGGGAGCTATTGTCACCACCTCCACTGGCTCTGCTCGGAGCCTCTGCAGGAATCTCAGCAAAACTGGCAGTGGCGGAAAGGCGTATGCCCGCTTGAACCTCCACTGATCCGTCAGGGCATCTGTCCCGATGGCTTGACTGCAGAGCCCCCGGGTGTAGAACTTCTTCAGCTTGCGATTGCAGGGGGAAGCAAACAGATCTACTTTGGGATCGGTCTTTAGTGACAAGATCCACCTGAACGTCTCTATGTGGAGAGACCACTCGTTGTTGTCCAACTCGGTCCGTGACAGGAAGTCTGCTTGAGTGTTTTGGACGCCTGGGACAAAGACTGCCGAGATGTTGGCAAGGTATTTCTGCGCCCACGATAGGATGGGCTCGACTTCCCGAAGGAGTGTGGGACTCCGAGTACCCCCTTGCCTCTTCACATACGATACTGCTGTGGTGTTGTCCATTCTCAACAGCACTGACTCCCCCATCAGGAGATGAGAGAAGAACTGTAGGGCACACCAGTCCGCACGAAGTTCCAAGACATTCGACCCTGGGTTGGGGAGACAAGTTTCCCACTTGCCTTGGGCCAGGTTCGACCCACAAAGGGCTCCCCAACCGGTACCGCTGGCATCGGTCGTGACCGTCACCCAGGAGATGGGAGCGATGGAGTGGCAAGTCAGGAGGTTCTTGCGCTGAAGCCACCAGAAGAGGCTGTTTCTCATTGCAGATGTTATGCGGATGACCTGGTTCTTGTCCCCTGACTTCCATTGCCGTAGGAGACCTGACTGGAAGGGACGCAATCTCCATAAGGCCCATTTGACCATGGGAGTCGTAGAAACCATCGTGCCAACGACTTTCAGACACTGAGAGGCTTTCATTTGCCGAGCATGTAGAGCCCGGGAGACTCTGTCTCGAACTGTAGGAATTTTCTGTAGTGGAAGGGAGATAGTGTTTGCCACTGTATCGAACTGGGCTCCCAGATATATTAGACGCTGAGTTGGGCTCAGTTGACTCTTTTCTATGTTTAGGAGCCACCCGAAGTTGGACAGAGTGGAGATTACTTGATCCCGGTGGACCAGCAACTGCTCCCTGCTCTGGGACAGCACCAGCAGGTCGTCCAGGTAGTGGTAAAGACGTACCCCTTTGGATCTTATTAGTGCCACCGTAGCTAGGAGGACCTTTGAAAAGACCCGGGGGGACGTTGTCAGCCCGAAGGGGAGGCAAATAAATTGAAGATGATCTGACCCAATGTGAAAGCGGAGGTATTTGTGAAATTCTTTTTCCACTGGAACGTGGAAATAAGCGTCCTTCAGGTTGATTGATATCATCCAGTCGCCTGGTTGTATGGCTCTCTGAATGGTCACCAAGGTTTCCATCTTGAACCTTCCATTCTCTATGAATCCGTTGAGATATGTGAGGTCTATGACTGGGCGCCAAGAGCCCCCCTTTTTTTGAACTAGGAAGAGAGGGGAGTATATCCCCTGGAACCATTCGTCCTGTGGTACATGTACTACTGCTCCTTGAATTTTCAGGAGGTCCACATAGGACAGCAAAATTTGTTTTTGATCCTCTGCCCGAGGGAGAAGAGTGGAGACGAACCTTGGGTGCGGAGTCCTGGAAAAGGCCCATCTGTGGCCTGACGAGACCGTCCTTATGACCCAGAAGTCTGAGATCGAGGCCACCCAGACGTGCCGGAAGAGGAGCAGACGAGCCCCCACCCGGCCCGCCTGGGCGGGCGTAATCTCAAAAAGATTTAGCCTGATCACGAGCACTGGACATTTGATTTTTAACGGGTTTGCGGAAGGATGACTGCCCTCTGCTCCAATTCTTCCTAAAGTCCCGGCCAGGCTTGTAGGAGCGTGCTTCCCTGGAGCGCTCCGGACTTCGTCTTCTGAACTGGGGCTTCTTTCGACCCAGCATGCGCCTGTCCTGGGGAAGAAAACCCGATTTGCCACCTGTGGCTCGCGTAATGGCATCGTCAAGCTTATTGCCAAACAGTGAGGACCCCTCAAACGGGATTTTACACCACGCTTGCTTAGAACCAGGGTCCGCAAGCCAGGGACGCAACCAGAGGGCTCTCTTGGCCGTAACTGAGGACAGCATAATACGAGCCAGAAGGCGGATCAAGTCAATGGACGCCTCCCCCAGGAAGACCGCTGCAAGCTTCAGCTCTGCGGCTGCTGAACTTCCAGCCAGCTCTTCTGACACGCCTTTAAGGAAGGATTCCACGTTCTCCGTCCAGGCCTCCATGGCCTTAGACATGGCCGCTAATGCCAGGGCTGGTTTACAGGCCATACCCGCGAGCCCATAGATTCTTTTTAGATCTAGGTCTATCTTCCTCTCGAGCCCATCTTTAAAAGATACTGCGTCTTCTAGAGGAAGAGTCACATGTTTGGCCAGACGCATAAGAGCTGCGTCCACAAGGGGAGTATTCTCCAAATTCTTTACTTCTTCTGACTTGAAGGGGTACAATCTGGAGGTTTTATTAGACATGGAGGATTTTTTCTCTGTTTTACTCCATTCTTCCTCAATGATTTCCTTTAGCTCTGGAAGGAGCGGAAAGTTTGCGCGTTCTCTCCCCAGGTGCTTGAAGAATTTTTTCTGCTTGGCTGGGGGAGTGGAAGGGTCTTCCCACTTCAAGGCTTCCTTGATCGCTTTGATTAAAGGGGAAACCATCGCGAAGTCGAACCCTCCAATGACCTCCTCACAGATAGACTCATCCTCTGAGGAGTCAGGAGAGGTAATATAGGGCTGCGAAGTACCCGGATCATCACGGGCCTCTTCCGCCGGCGGGCCAGACGCAGTGGTAGACTGGCTCAATGTGCGAGGTGCTTCCCTCTCCATTAGGGATTGCTGTACCACTCGTTTCACAAGAGACTCTAAACGCTGGTTTTCCGTCTCTTTTTCCCCAACCGCACGGGCAAAACAACGGTCACATAAGGACTTGCCCTCCGGGATTCGTGTCCTACATCCCCAGCAGGCTCTGTGGTCTGAGCGGCTGTCATGGCGGTGGGAGCGGTGTCTTGAGGAGGAACGAGAGCGTCTCCTCTGGTGGGATCCGGACTGTGAATCTCGTCTGGATGAAGATGAATTGTATTGTGGCTTGGCAAGGTCATTGGCATTCTGGACCGCATTTAGCGGGTCCGACCTAGAAGGGCTGGGAAGAGAAAAAATAGGGGAAGGGGAGAGAAGAAAGGTAGAACATGGTATCAGCACGACAATAATGTGCATAAATCTCATCCCCTCCCCTCACGAGCACATACCTTGTGCGTGAGGGCTGGCCACTTAAAGGCGGTGAATTGTCCATAACCAGGGACATGAAATGTCACTTTAATAGTCTGCAGGGATAATGGTCTAAGAAAACCTAGGCATCAAAATATGAGAAGGTTTTAGAGAAAAAGAAAAAACTCTGCTTGCCTCTTCTTTTTTTTTTTTTTTTTTTTATAATATGCACAAGGCATGTATCAACATATAATCAATGCAAAGGAGAAACAACTTTCAGCCGCATATGTATGTATATTTAGATAACATATATAATGATAAAAGAACAATTTTCCATTATTTTGCTCTTTTTTTTTTTTTTTTTTTTTTTTAATTTGCAGAGGTTTCCACCACTCACCTGGAGACCAGCAGGGATCCGCTCCTCCTTTCCCTACCAAGGGAGATCCCAACTCAGCAGGACAGGAGGGCGGAATTTAAATTCCCCGCCCGTGACATCATTATCCCCTACAGCGCACGCGCAAAGGGGAACCACCGTACGGCGCCTGCGCGGACGACGAACGAGCCGCCGAACTGCGCATGCGCGAGCCAAACCTCGCTCTCAGGTTGGCTACAGCGCAGGTGCCAGCGGCGAGACTGCCGCAACCCGGAAGTGCCGTGGCGGGCTGGAACGCACGCGAACCAGCCGCCATGAGGGGGATAGGACACACTGGATTACCAGGGAAAATACATACAACACATAGAAACACTGCCATGGAGTATGAGAAAACATCCACAGACCTTGCCAGCCGTTGATGAGAACTGTCCGCCGGGCATACAGAGGCGACCACCCATCCACCAAGGGGGAACATTCAAGCCTCTTCAAGCTACTCGCCCGCTCATAGCTGGGCTTTTGAGCTGCACCGCACAGGTATGCCAATCTTGGATTCAATCAATCTTGATGCGAACAGCATGTGTAGGTCCATAGAGGAGGACAAAAAAGGAACGCAGTAGCTAGTGGTGAGCACTCATTTATGGGAATGGGGTCCTATAGCATTGGAGAGGAGGCGGGGTTAACCCACACGTAGGCTGCCATGGAGTCTGTCAGGAAATCTGATTGTGGGCTTTAGTGCAGACCTCTGGGAAAATCAATAGACCAATCACACATGTAGAAAATGATATTTTCAGGGAGCGTTATGTACATCATCAGTGTACAGAATACCTCCAGGTAGCCATATTGCAATGTATTTTACAGAAAATTACAGTGCTGCAGATTGAAAAGGTAAGGTCTTTTTTTAATGACATTCAATTGCAATATGACTTGTGTCGAAAATTGTTTAAGCTAATTTTTTTTTATTTGCTAGTTTTTTTCCACAAAAATGGGGTTACCCTTTAACTAATATCTTGAATTTCTCCTGAAAATAGCAGTGCACCCACTTGAGCTTGGGCTCTTCTGTGCTTAAAGAGTTATAGCTTTATAACTAAGCTTCCACAAAAAAAAAATAAATGTAAAAAAAAATCCACAGACAAAGAATCATAATCCTCTGCCAGACAGCACAATCAGGGTGACACCACACTTTATCTCTGTTGCATTAGGGATACTGTGTAGGAGCTGCAGGTCTCATGAAAATCCACTTAGCCTGCTTTTTTCTCCTGTCAGCATTTTCCCTCTATGCATGCAAACCGTGACTAGCGTCTAGTGCCACCCTCCTCCCCTAAGTCTAATGCCGCGTACACACGGTCGGATTTTCCGATTGGAAATGTCCAATATGAGCTTGTTGTCGGAAAGTCCGACCGTGTGTATGCTCCATCGAACATTTGCTGTTGGAATTTTTGCCAACAAATGTTCCTTAGCAGGTTCTCAAATTTTCCGCCAACAAAACTTTGTTGTCTGAAAGTCCGATTGTGTGTACACAAGTCCGCGCACAAAAGTTCACGCATGCTCGGAATCAAGTAGGAGCCGGAAGTGCTCGGTCTTGTAAAACTAGCGTTCATAATGGAGATAGCACATTCGTCACGTGGCAAATTTTGAAATTTCTCAATGCAGTGCGTTCTCTTCTTCTTTATAATGCTAGAATAATTTTTTTTGCGTTGCTGCTGATATTCACAGAGTTCTGATAAACAGATTTTTTATTATTCCTCGTGATCTCATGAATAATCTTTGTTTTTTGTTTTTTTCGTGATCTCCATTTTTTTTTGTTTTTGTTTTTTCTCGTTATCTCCAGAATATTTTTTTCTTTTTTTCTAGTGATCTCCAGAATATTTTTTGTAATTTTGTGTGTCAAGTTACCACAACACCATTATTATCTTGTATTTTTTAACCTCAAAGAGATACAACTATGTTGGTGACCCTTGTTAATTTGACATTGTATTTTTGAAATGTACCTGCCTACTCACAAACAAATTGTCCTTTTTGAAGTAAAACACATAGCCAAGTATTTGTGAAAAAAAATTACATTTAATAGGGGTCCTAACAAAATAAAGAGGAAGGCAACACTGGAGAAACAGTTGGAATAGATGAAGCCTTTGTACCCCAGGGCAGACATCAATTATTTGACTGTCAAAATTGGTAATTTAATAGGGAGCACAATACAGTTCAGGACTCCGAGAGATCGGGAGCAGCAGAAGATGACATATATGTCCCGAGGCTGTGGTCTTACCACAGCCTGCATCTTTTGCCAGACCACACCAAACCCAGTCCATCGCTCTCAACACTTCCTTCCATGCTTCCTTCCATGCTGCTGTGGTGGGTTGGGTGAATGTGTTGTTGGTTGTGTTGCTGGAGGTGGTGGTGGTGTTGCTGGAGGAGTATGGTTCAACTCACACAGGTGACTTTTATTTGTGAGTTGGCCCCTCATCCCCTTGTTTAGGGCCTGAAGAATAATCTCCTCACAGATGAGGCGTTGGCCCTCCTCCATGTGTTCCAGTTTACTCACTGTCACACAGCCAAACGACTCAAGGCCACCAGGGGTCGTTGTTAGTACCGCAGTAGCCTGGCAAATTAAAACAGTCACTGACTCCTCCAGGTTCCTCGCCTTCCTGGCCATTTCTTCAGGAGCAGTGATTTTAATAATACTTAAAGTGAAACAATAAAAGTGTAATATTCCTTTAAATTTCGTACCTGGGGGGTGTCTATAGTATGCCTGTAAAGGGGCACATGTTTCCCGTGTTTAGAACAGTCTGACAGCAAAATGACATTTCAAAGGAAAAAAAGTCATTTAAAACTACTCGTGGCTATAATGAATTGTCAGTCCAGCAATGCACACAAAAGTTCATTGATATCAATGTAATAGACATCATTAACAGACAAAAAAACAAAGCACTCTTGCTTAGTTTGGACGCTGAGAAAGCCTTCGATAGGCTTAGGTGGCCTTTTATGTTCTCCACCCTTGAACATCTGGGCTTTTGGGGGCCGTTCCTCAGGGTGATTAGGCACCTATATGCAACCCCAACCGCCTCTATCAAAACGCCCTTTGCGGCAACCACCTCTTTCCCTATTTCAAACAGAACTAGGCAGGGTTGCCCACTCTCCCCACTGCTCTTCGCCCTGTGCATCGAGCCCCTGGCGGCCCAGATCCAGCGGGACCCAAATATTAAGGGTGTAATGGTTAGGGGTCGTGAATTTAAAATTTCACTGTTTGCGGATAATGTCCTTTTGACCCTGACACAGCCACACATTACTCTTCCTAACCTCCATAAACTTTTGCAGGACTATGGATCCCTGTCGGGCTAAAAGGTTAACCCGACTAAATCGGAAGCCCACCCGCTTAATCTACCTTCAGCGGAAGTACACCCCCTGTCAGAAAACTTTCCATATGCATGGAAATCACAGTCCATTAAATACTTAGGGGTACACCTTATGTCTCGATATGAATCCTTATATAACGCAAACTTTGGACCTCTATTCGCATCCATCCGATCCCTTCTGACCAAATGCAGACATTATCCAATGTATTGGTTCGGTCGCATCGCTTCGATCAAAATGAACATACTACCTAAACTCCTGTACTATTTTATGACTCTCCCAGTACCTATCCCATCGGCCCATTTCACAAAACTCCAAAATGACCTTTTGAATTTTACATGGAACTACAAACAACACCGTATAGCCCGCTCTGTAATGTTTGCTTCCAAAGGGGATGGGGGTTTGGCCTTTCCGCACCTTCAACTCTATTACTATGCTGCACAACTGAGAGCCATAGCTTCTTGGGTTACCCTTCCGGCCTATAATCGCTGGACTCAGTTAGAAAAAATATGGATAGCGCCCATCCACCCAAACAATTTATTGTGGAACGCCAATGCCAATATTCCCTCCTCTGCCCTATTACACACTATGCATCTCCTACGCACTATCTGGAGGCGGCTAAACCATGGTACCCCCCTACAATCTGAGGCCTCTTTGGTAACGGCCTTCCTCTATAACCCTAAATTACCTGACAGCTTAACCTCTCAGATGATCTTCCCATGGCTGCAAAGACAAATCTTTCATTATGGACACTTGGTGGACCCAGTGTCTAGGATCTTGCTACCCTTTGACAAACTCGGAGCCAAATATGAGCTCCACCTCAGTGCTTTTTTTGACTACCTCCAGATACGGCATTATGCACTCACCATCTCTCCTACCCTCAAATTTTCCAAGCCATCCCCATTTGAATGTTTAGTTCTTTCAGGCCCCACGCAGAAAGGTCTGACTTCAGACATATATAAAATCATAAACTCATATGACATGCTCATTAAGGGGGAAACATAAATACATGTGTAGATGGGAGGAACAACTTGGGGAGGAACTAACACCTGAACAATGGGCCATTATATGGAGATGGGCAGCCAGGAGCTCTATATGCACACTTTATAAAGAAAACTCATACAAGGTGCTTCTTCATTGGTACCTTACCCCATCACGTCTGCAGGCCATATACCCGTCGGCCTCGGATCGCTGCTGGAGGTGTCGTCGAGACCGGGGCACGCTATATCACATATATTGGAGCTGTTCCTCCCTCCAGCCCTACTGGCGGGCAGTTCGGGACCTCCTCCAACGTCTATTCGAGGTAGATATCCCTCTCTCTCCTAAATTTTTCTTATGCCGCGTACACACAAGCGGACTTTACGGCAGACTTTGCTCGGCGGACTTGATTTCGTCGGACAATTCGATTGTGTGTGGGCTCCAGCGGACTTTGTTTGCTCAAAAGTTGGACGGACTTAGATTTGAAACATGTTTTAAATCTATCCGACAGACTCTTCTTTGTAGCGGACAAACCGGTCGTCTGTGTGCTAGTCCGACGAACTCAAACTGACGCATGCTCTGAAGCAATTACAAGACGGAAGCGCTCGGTCTGGCACATTCCTCTTCTGTGATTTTTTAATACAGTGCTTTTTTTTTTCTTTATAATGCGAGAGGAATGAAGTTGTTTTGCTGCTTTATATTCACACAGAGTTCTCACAAACTACTTTCTTCATGATTTATCCTCATACCATGACTAATATGATATTTTTAAAAAGCCAGATCTAAATAAAGTATTAAATTAGATTTTGGACTCATCTTTTTTTTTTTTACATTTAAACACTATCTATTTTACAATGTGTGCTAAATTATACAAAATGTTTTTTTTTTTTTTTTCAAGTTACCACAATAACCTTAATATTTTGTGTTGTTTTAATGAACCTTAATGAGGTTGGTGTCCCTTGTTAATTAGACATAGGGGGGTTTATTTTCCCAAGTCAAATACATTTTTCACTACAAGTGCAAATTGTACTTGGAATTGCACAGAATAAGCATTTTGAAGTGCCTTCGCTGTGGATCCGAGGGGCACATGCAAGGAACCACAAAAAAAATTAAAACCTTTTTCTTGCACATGATTGTATGATAAAATCAGCAGAGCTTTCCCTCATTTCAGCTCTTCCCCTCAGATTTACAGCGACTGCACTTCCAACAAGTGCACTTGCAGTGCAATTTCTAAAGTGCACTTTTCACTAGTACTTTGCACTTGATTTTCTAAATGATTTAGCCTTTTGGAACAAACACACATAGGGGTTGATTTACTAAAGGGAAAAAGACTGTGCACTTTGCAAAGTGCAGTTGCCCTCTGCAAGAGCAGTTGCTACAGAGCTTAGTAAATGAGCAGAAGCTCTGCTGACTTCCATCATCCAATCATGTGCAAGCAAAAATGCTGTTTTTTGAATATTCCTTGCACAGGATTGGGTACTCTTTGCAAAGTCAAGCCTTACCTCATTTACTAAGCCCTCTGCAAAGTGCACAGTCTATTTGCTTTTATTAAATCAACCCCATAGTCTTTTTGACCTGTACCTGCCTACTCCCAAACAAAATGTCGTTTTGGAATCAAAACACATAGTCAATAATGTAAGGTAACTAAAAAATCCATTTATTTTGGTTAACAAAAAATTAGGAAGGCAACACTGGAGACACTTTTGGAATCTGTGAAGCCTTTCGTCCCCCAGGACACACATCAAGTTTTAGGACAAGAAAATTTGTATCTTGCGACTAGGGAGCACAGGGAGCACAGTCAGACCAGACAGAAGCCAGGCAATCACTTTCGAGTCTTCCATGGAGCCTTCCCTGCACGCTTCTCTGCAGCCTTCCCTCCACGCTTCTCTGCAGCCTTCCTTGGAGGCTGTGCCTCTTTTGGTGTACTTGGGGCAGGAGGAGAAGGAGGAGGAGGAGGAGGAGGAGGAGTGGCTTCATCTGCTAGATAGGTTGTAGCAGTAAGCTGCCCTCTCAAGCCCTTCTGATAGGCCTGCCAAATCAGACCCTCACAGAGGAGGCGTTGCCCCTTTTCCAGTTCCAGCAATCTGCTGGCCATATATGTCATATACGCCTCCTCCGCATTGGGTGGTGTGCTTATTATTTTGCTGGCTTCACGAATGAGGGCTAGGGATTCCTCCTCAGTTTGTGTCATTCTTCTGGGCCTTTTGGTGGTAATGCCCAGGGGAGGCACATGACACTCCGTGCGGCTTCTACTGGGCCCAGCCACAGCCTCCTCCTCTCTCCTACTGGGCAAGGCCTCCTCCTCTCTCCCACTGGTCAAGGCCTCCTCCTGGCTGAGGTCATCCTGTGTCAAAAAAAGGGACATAGTTGTAATTTTGGGTTACGCAATCACACACAATTTTCAGCTCGTGACTTGCAAATCTAACTGAACAAATAGTAAAGGCTATCTATTTGACCCCACCATTATTCCAGCTGATCAACAATATCTGAAGTATATTTTTGGCCACTACTGTCTAGTGATATGTCTACATAATAATATTTGTGATGAAGTCATTTTTTATGAAGCACTTAAAAATTTGAGACTTTAACATCATTACTAACATTTACACAATCACAAATTCCACAAAAAAGGATACCTGGCTGAAGCTGGGCGCATCCACTTCATCAAGGATGAAAAGGCCCAGTTCTTCCTGGGACTCCTCAGCTGGGGTGGAGGTGGATGGAAGGCTGGAGGGAAGAGTGGGGGGAAGGCTGGAGGGAAGGGTGGGGGGAAGGGTCGAAAGTGATTGCCTGGCTTCTGTTTGGTCATCCAGGAATCGCATTTTGTGGTAGTACCACAACTTGGGTACATAAACTTGGTCGGCTGCTACTCCAGATCTGAGCGACTCCTGGGTTTTATTGTGTTCCCGCTTATACATGTTTCGCAAGATACCAATTTTCTTGTCCACAAACTTGAGGCCTGCCTGGGGGACTCGAGTCTTCACAAATTCTAAAAGTGTGCCCAGTGTTGCCTTCCTTACAGCTCAATTGAAATATAGTGGGTGTTTGACCTCCCACAGGTTTTTGTTTTCCTGATATAAATCTATAAATCTGGACAAAAAATCAGCCTCTTTAAAGGGATTCATTTTTGCTGAAAGACAAGACACAAGAACAAAACTGTAATGTCAGTCAGAACTCCCAGGAATATTTTGTGAAGAATCTAGGGGACACATATATACACACACACACACACCCACGTTTAGTCCTCATGCACATGGACGTTTTTACAGCCGCGTTTTTTAGCGTTTTTTACAGCTTAAAAACGCCTGTCTATGTTAGTCTGTGGATTCATGCCCACCTAGACGTTTTTGAGCTGCAAATAGCCTAGGCGTTTTTAAGCTGTAAAAAAAACCCAGGACCAGTGCGTTCCGAGGCGCGGCGCTAGAGCTGTAAAAACGCGAAACGCGGAAAAACGCGCAAAAACACGCAAAAACGCACAAAAACGCGACCGCAGCGTTTTTCGCGTTTTTTAGCTCCGGCGTTTTTTGATTAAAAAGAGATGATTGGACACTGTAATCTCTGTAAAAACAGGAATTTCCTGTCTGGACATTAGATTACCCAAGAGTCCTTTGCGCAGCCGTGTGACTGTGGTGATATTGGCTTCAAGATGGCTAGTGCAGTCTCTCAAGTGGAGCTAATAAATGCGGTACAGGCCCATCCAGAACTGTGGGATGTGGCACATCCACTGCATGGAGACCACATCCGGAAGGTGAAAGCCTGGGAGGACATAAGTGCTGCGATTACCCCTGGCTGGGAACAAATCAGAAATGCGGAAAGAAAGGAGATAAGTAAGTCTATTTTCCTTGAATGCATGATCTGTTTGTGTGTAATGTAAATGAAGATTGCATATTTAACCCTTTGTTTTCCATGTTATTTTAGGCAAAATTATGCAGCGCCGCTGGAAGTCCCTACGTGACCGTGTCAGGAGGGACCTCACGGACGAAGACAAGGCGGCACGTAGCGGAGCACCAGCGCCAACCAAAAAAAAAACATGTTTACCACAGCAATCTACAATTCCTAAGGCAAAATATGCAGAGCCATACCAGACCGTAAGTTTTTTTCATATATTTGCCTATGTACATTGCTTTTCAGGCAGTATGTTCCATGGCTATTGTAACCACTTTCCGAACGCCACATGTACATATTCGTCGGCAGAATGGCACGGCAGCACAAATGGGCGTACCTTTACGTCCCTTTTAAGTTGCCGCCTTGGCGGCGCGCTTTCCCATTTTGAGGTCCATGAGTCCGACAGCGGGTCCTGCGGACTCAATGTCCGCGGGCACACCGGTGATCGTCTCAGGGAGAGGAAGAGGTCAATGCCAGTGTAATTTTTACAGTATGTCATTGCAATTTTAATCGCACTGATCGCTGTAAAAATGACAATTTTTCCAAAATGTGTCCAAATTGTCCAATGTGTCGGCCGTATTGTCGCAGTCATGCTAAAAATCGCTGATCTCCCCCATTACTAATAAAAAAAAATTTGCAATCATTGCAATTTTAATCGCACTGATCGCTGTAAAAATGACAATTTTTCCAAAAATGTGTCCAAATTGTCCAATGTGTCGGCCGTATTGTCGCAGTCATGCTAAAAATCGCTGATCTCCCCCATTACTAATAAAAAAAATGGTCCGGGCTAAAGTAGTTACGTTTATACAATTTGTATTGTTTGCAGGACAACTTCAAATTTTAGACTCGGAGAGGTCGATGAGGAAGATGCAGAGGTTCAGAGACCAAACAGTCCAATGACCACCTCTGGATCTCCACGACCAATCAGCGAGGGAGTTGTTGAGGGCACAGATGAGGTAACTGCTTCGGTCTGCCTGTCTATCTCATTGTCTGTCTGTCCATGTACATGTCAATGTAAACATTTTTGTTCTTTTGCAGGAATCGAGGGCTGTGGAAACACCGTCTCCTGCCAGTTATCAAAGTGGAGAGCAGCGCGGTCGTGGCGGTGTTCGTGGCCGTGGGCGTGGACGTCAGGCGAGGGGCGGCTATAATCCCGAGGCTGATGACAGGGTGTTAGCACTGCTGCAGGAAGTGCGGCAGGAGAGGCGCAGTATGGATGTCTTTTTAGACACCAATAACCCACGCGCCTGCTTCTGCCGCAGCCTTTACCACATCCTGGAGGACATTGGGGAGACCAAGAGAAACTTTGTATGGATCGCATGTACGCTATTGCAATGCAATACAGACATGCAAAATTGAGTGGCGGGCCACCTCCATGCGATCCATATAATGTTTCTCATGATCCCCCAATGGCCCCTGGGACCTCAGCAGTGCTAGCACCCCCCTCTCACTATCAGCCCCCTCCTCAACGCCAACCACCACCTATGCTGTCCCAGACCTCATACCATAACCTGCAAGCGTATGGTGATTTTCCACCTTTCACCTCCCATTTTCAGCCCTCATACCCTCTACCCCGCTACCAGCAGGATTTTGGGAGTGATCGCCAGGCCCAACCATTACCCCGTCCCCAATCCCCACATCCCCAATGCAATCAACCATCCACCACCACCACCTATCACCTATTGTGATCCCAAAATAAAATCTTTTTTTTCTTGAAATACCAGTTGTGATCCCAATCCTTTATTTATTTATTTATTTTTTTTGTTTGAAAAGTCTTTTATATGATGCACAACAGCACTCCTTTGCACTCTGCTTGCCCTGAAGGCAGAGTGCAAAGGACTCTATCGTACTCTGCCTTCGGACAAGCGTAAGCTTGCTCTTTTTTGGGCTTAGCCTAGGCTTACCCCGAAGGCAGAGTCAAATTGACTTGTAGAACAATCGTTGACAAATGGACCAAAAAATAACAAACTTCAATTTTGAAATGCTTTATTTAAAAAAAAACAAGACAGCAAAGGTAGATGTATTGCAAATATTTTTTAGATATAATCATTCTGCCATGATACCTCTCCATCAGGGGATTCAAAAAATTCTGCAAATTGGTTTCAGGAATATTGAGTCGTCCCTCATGTAGACGACGTCCGAAGGCCGACTCGCGGAATATGCGGGCATCACCTTGGCTTCCATATGCTCCCACATCTACAAACAGAAATTTGAGGTGTGCATCGGACAATGCCAGGAGGACCACCGAAAAATATTTTTTGTAATTAAAATATGAAGATCCAGAGTGGGGAGGCTTCTTCACCCTGATGTGTTTCCCATCAAGGGCTCCTATACAATTTGGGAACTGAGTTTTTTCCCAAAAAGTGTCCACAACTGATTCCCAGATGTCTTCGGTTGGCTCTGGCATTACAACGTTATGCAATTCCTCCCATATTGCCACACATGTTTGCTTTATTATTTTTGAGACCGTTGAGAGGCCAAGGAGGAAGTAGTGATGCAAGGAAGCATAACTTTGTCCCGTGGCAAGGAACCTAAGATAACATAATAAATTTAGTTATTGAAAGAGTAAAGCATAAACATAAGTCCTAACCCTACCCTTAAACCTAACCCTATCTCCTAACCCTAACCCCTAACCCTAACCCCTAACCCTAACCCTAACCCTAACCCTAACCCATAACCCCTAACCCTAACCCCTAACCCTAACTCCTAACCCTAACCCCTAACCCTAACTCCTAACCCTAACCCCTAACCCTAACCCTAACTCCTAACCCTAACCCTAACCCCTAACCCCTAACCCTAACCCTAACCCCTAACCCCTAACCCTAACCCCTAACCCTAACTCCTAACCCTAACCCCTAACCCTAACTCCTAACCCTAACCCCTAACCCTAACCCTAACTCCTAACCCTAACCCTAACCCTAACCCCTAACCCCTAACCCTAACTCCTAACCCTAACCCCTAACCCCTAACCCCTAACCCTAACTCCTAAACCTAACCCCTAACCCTAACCCCTAACCCCTAACCCTAACCCCTAACCCTAACCCTAACTCCTAACCCTAACCCCTAACCCTAACTCCTAACCCTAACCCCTAACCCCTAACCCTAACCCCTAACCCTAACCCTAACTCCTAACCCTAATCCCTAACCCTAACTCCTAACCCTAACCCCTAACCCTAAATCCTAACCCTAACCCCTAACCCTAACTCCTAACCCTAACCCCTAACCCTAACTCCTAACCCTAACCCTAACCCCTAACCCCTAACCCCTAACCCTAACCCTAACCCCTAACCCCTAACCCTAACCCCTAACCCTATCCCCTAACCCCTAACTCCTAACCCTAACCCCTAACCCCTAACCCTGACCCCTAACCCTAACCCCTAACCCTAACCCCTAACCCCCTAACCCCTAACCGTAACCCTAACCCCTCCTCCCATATGTGTATTCACTTACCTGAGTGTCACTAGCATCCGTTCCTCCGGTGACACAGAGCTACGCATCACAGTGTCCATCCTTGTGAGCCTTGACCTGAGCCTCTCCAACAGGTCATCAAAGAGCGGCACTGACATCCTTGTAAAGTTGAAGAACTTTGTTGGATATGAGCGCAGTTGGGAATAAATATTGCCAAAGTACCCCGTAGAAAACCGATTGGATACCATTGGATGCACCCAAAATCGACGTCTGCTGCTTCTCTCCTCCTCCTGTCTCATTCTCCGCTGCCTCCGCAACACAATCAGAAGGATTGCCTCATCGATCTTTTGCATGACAGGATCCATATTTCTCAGAAAAATACTGAAAAATACTGAAATATACTGAAAAATCTGAAACACTCTGAAACACTCTCTCCTCTCTCTCTCTCCTACCAAAATGGCACCGACACATGCTCATTAACATATTTTCTTTGGTTTCTGTGGCATTGTGGGAAATTTGGGAGTGTATATAGCTGAGAGATGTGTTTTTCAATAAAAAACGCTACTTAGTGCTAACGCGGAAAAACGCGGAAAAACGCGCAAAAACGCTAATGCAAAACGCGGTAAAAATCGCGTTTTTAACGCCGGTTTTTCCAGGCGTCGAACCTAGCTTTACAGCTCGTTTTTTAAAACGTCCATGTGCATGAGGACTTAATTTTACCTTCGTTTCTGACGCTCGTTACTTCCGCACGGACATACGTAGGCCATCGTAATAGCTTTATATACACTGTGCATGTGTCATTCTCCGCCTGCGTCGCCCGCCCCTGATGTTCTTTAGTACGATTTGTCCCCACCCCTTCACTCTTCATTGCGCAGTGGGAGTAGATAGAGAAAGATGGCAGCGAGATTAACTGGAAGTAGCATGGAGGAAAGCCCTGAGCCACAACCATCCACATCGCGGAGGAGATATAAGGCCACCAACATGGATTTGAAGAGATGGTGGAGATGGTGTTCATATTGAGAAGGGAGGACTACAATGGGAAAAAAGGGCCGTACACAGGACCGAATATGCGTAAGGACAAATAATGTCCTCAGTTGTCACCGCTCTAGAAGCTAAATTTGGCACTAAATGTTCTAAAGCACAATTGAGAAAGCAGTGGTCTGACATCAACAGTAGGGAGCCAGAACAATATTAGCGAATAAAGAAGCTGCTTAAAAAAAGTAAGTACTTGTTGTGTGTTCCTAGTGAGATGCTTAACTTGCATGCTGATCCATATTTTTTTCGTTTATACAGCATTGTTCGTAAAGACTGTTCTTTGTAAAATACATATGATACTAAAGAAAATTATGTTATTTTTTCGCCAAATACGATGGTACAGGGTTGGACATACATTTAGGTCTTGATAATTTGTCGTATTCCCAAAATTTGTTGATGTGGTGTAGATGTGTTTGAAAATATAATGCTTCTTCAAAAATGATTCAGTGTAATGTAAGGACAGGACACAGCAGCTGTTTCCACATCTGGACTCACGAGCACTAGTGTACTATGTGACCATAAAGAAATTTTTGAGGGGTAATACACATAGGAAATCATTGAGGTGTCTGCATCTGTGAAACTTGCATGAAAATGTGTATTGTTTATAATTGTTGTTCAGAGGAAATTTTCATCCTGTCTTCTAAATTTTTGAGGACAAAAAAAGGCAATTGTCTACAACTCATAACCAATGTTTCATATTAATTATAAAAATATAAAATATCACTGTGTTTTAACTATACCTTTTGTTGAATTATCATAGGGGAGAAAAGACTCAGACAACAGTCCAAGGATCCCAGGACCCCCCCAAGTCACCAGCCTGAGGCTGAAGATACTCCAAGCCCCAGCCCAAGCGTGCATATTTTAACCCTTTTTTTTTACACACATTCTAGGTTGTGGAAGGCCAAGCGGCAGAGCCATTCAGCACAAACAGTGCCCAAAGACTTATTGGCCCGATAATGTTGTGGAATGGCCAAATTGATCGAATGCGTGACCGAATTGACAGCATGAAAATTCGGCTGGACACCATGCAACAGGAAATGAAGAACATGATTGATGTTTTGGGCAGAATATAATAACGTTTTGCCTAAAAACATCAATCATGTTCTTCATTTCTTTGTCAAGTTTGTTTCTTCTTACAATTTTGTAGTTTTTCCCTTAAAAACAATATTTTTGCAGATGCACACGGTGTGTCATCATGTGCTATCTTCCATCAGGGGATATGTACTTGTTTTGTGTTTGCAACCCCTTCATCATCAAAATTTTATTTTGTGAGAGGAACAAAGGGATTGCACACACAAAACACGTACATTGCTCCCCCATGATGGGAGATAACACATGTTGACCTGATCCTTTTTTAATACACAATTTTGAGCATTTGGAAATTTTAGGATTTACAAGGGTGACATCACCAGCACCGTTATTAACATCTTTTATTTTTTTGGATGTTTTTAAAAACACTGTTGTTAATTGTAATTTTGTAAACAAGGTCTATTTTTGTTTAAATATGCCTTTAATAACCTAAAAAAATATATATATTATTTTTTTAAACAAACAACAAAAAAAAAGTTCCAAAAAATGCACCTTTCAATGTGCACACAGTAAAATGTTTTTACTACTACAATGTGTGTGGCTGATTATTTATCAATAAGATGTTTTGCTAATTTTGGTGTGGTTACAGTGACAAAGGGCCTTATTAACTAAAGGTAAATGCACTTGCCACTACTACAAGTGCACTAGAAGACAGACAAAACTAAATGCAAACAAGAAGAAAAACAAGATATTTTAGCCAAAATGTATTTTCTTTATTTTTTGTAAAAATTATAGCTCTTGTTGAATAGCAATGGCCCCCCGACCATTAAAATAATTCACATATCGGTCACGCACTTGACGTGCGGTTTGGGGGGCCAAGCCAATACGGCCAATTTCCAGGCCTGTCAGTGTTTGATCAAATACAAGTCCGGCCTCATGCCCAACAGAGGTCATATATGTAGCGGAAAGTCTTCTTAAAAAATTATGGAGTATGCAGCAAGCCAGTATGACATGATTAATTTTATAGGCAGCCAGATTTATGGCTGAGAGGAACAAACGGAACCGGCTGGCCAGAATCCCAAAGGCATTCTCCACAACTCTTCTTGCTCTGGCCAGCCGGTAATTAAATACCCTCCTCTCAGGGGTGAGTGTCCTTTGGGGGAACGGCCTCATCAAGTGCTCGCCGAGAGAAAAATGCTTCATCAGCGATAAAAACTGAGGGGAGTCCATCCACATTCTGGTCATCAGGTGGCAACCCCAGGCCACCAGTCTGGAGATGCTGGCACAGCTCAGTCTGCGCAAAGACTCCTCCATCAGACATCCGGCTGTTCTTCCCCACATCCACAAACAGAAAGTCCAAATGTGCCGAGACCACCGCCATCAAAACTACACTATGGAACCCCTTGTAGTTATAGAAATAAGACCCCGAATGGGGTGGTGGCACAATGCGGACATGCTTCCCATCAATCGCCCCGACACAGTTGGGAAAGTTCCAACGGTCAGCGAACTGGGTGGCCACAGTCTGCCATTCCTGTGTACTGGAAGGAAACTGTGGAGTGAAAAAAAAAAAAATAAGATAAGTACTTTTAAACATAACTTGGATATCAGATTACACAAAAACATTATTGAACAACAGCAGTCGAACATTTTTAATATGTGTGTTTATAATTTAAATTCTAAAAAACATAAGGCCCACTTATAAGATTACTCACCCCCTCTGATGGCCCATTGATCAATTTGAATGTGGGGAAGGGGTGCTAATTAGGTTAATAAACACACCTGACAGTTTCAAACATTTGAGGGGGTGGGGGAGGGGTTCTAATTAGGGTTAAAAACACACCTGACAGTTTCAAACATTTGAGGGGGTGGGGGAGGGGTTCTAATTAGCCACTTCAGCCCCGCTCACTGTATATATACGTCATTTTTTTGAAGATGGATATCTCGGTAACGGCAGCAGCTGCTGCCACAACCGAGATATCCATCTTTACAGTGAGCGGTTCCGTACACGATAATGGTGGTCTCTGCGGCGGGTTCGCCGCAAGATCACCGTTATCGGCGGCAGGAGAGGTGCCACCCCCCCTCCCGCCGCTCTCCCGCACCCTCCGCCGCTTACCGGAGCCGTCGGTAGCGGCGGAGGCGATCGGGTCCTTTCCCTGCTGAGGTATGGAGACAAGTGAGGCCAAGATGGCCCCCACCCGTCTCCATACCATGTGACGGCTGGAGCGACGTCATTCGACGGCTCCGCCCACTCTCTTAAAGGCACAAATTTTTTTAGTGTCATTTTTTTAAACAACTTTTTTTTTTTTTTTTTTTGCATTTTAGTCTAAATATGAGATCTGAGGACTTTTTGACCCCAGATCTCATATTTAAGAGGACCTGTCATGCTTTTTTCTATTACAAGGGATGTTTACATTCCTTGTAATAGGAATAAAAGTGATCCAAATTTTTTTTTTTAAAAAAACAGTGAAAAAATAAATAAAATAAAATAAAATAAATAATAAAAAAAAAAAAAATTTTTTTAAAGCGCCCTGTCCCGACGAGCTCGCACGCAGAAGCAAATGCATACGTGAGTAGCGCCCGCATATGAAAACGGTGGTCAAACCACACATGTGAGGTATCACCGCGACCGGTAGAGTGAGAGCAATAATTCTAGCCCTAGACCTCCTCTGTAACACAAAACATGCAATCTGTAGAATTTTTTAAACATCGCCTATGGAGATTTTTAAGGGTAAAAGTTTGACGCTATTCCACGAGCGGGCGCAATTTTGAAGCGTGACATGTTGGGTATCAATTTACTTGGCGTAACATTATATTTCACAATATAAAAAAAAATTGGGCTAACTTTACTGTTGTCTTATTTTTTTTTTCAAAAAAGTGAATTTTTTCCAAAAAAAGTGCGCTTAGAAGACCGCTGCGCAAATACGGTGCAAAAAAAAGTATTGCAATGACCGCTATTGTATTCTCTAGGATGTTAGAAAAAAAACAATATATAATGTTTGGGGGTTCTAAGTAATTTTCTAGCAAAAAAACCTGTTTTAAACTTGTAAACACCTAAAATCCAAAACGAGGCTGGTCTTGAAGTGGTTAGGGTCAAAAACACACCTGACAGTTTCAAACATTTGAGGGGGTGGGGGGGTTCTAATTAGGTTAATAAACACACCTGACAGTTTCAAACATTTGAGGGGGTGGGGGAGGGGTTCTAATTAGGCTAATAAACACACCTGACAGTTTCAAACATTTGAGGGGGTGGGGGAGGGTCAAACAGTACAATGGAGCTGACAATATACATTGTTCAAGGGACTATAGGCTAGAGATATAAATGGACCCAGGACTGCATGATGGGGAGGTTATTGAACGTAAATAATGATTTAAAAAAATGATTAAAGTCAAAAAACAGGCATGCATGAAGATAAAGGGGACATTCACAGCATATTCCAAGCATGGTAATTAGGTTAAGGAGGACATTTAGACAATACATTAGCAAACATTTAATACATATCATGTAATGTTAAAGGATAAAACTTACCTTCATATAGTCCTTCTGCAGGACCTGAATGATGGCAGAACAAGTCTCTGGGATTATTATCCCCAGAGCCTGAGGGGAGATGCCTGTCGAGAACTTCAGGTCCTGAAGACTTCTCCCAGTCGCCAAGTAATGTAAAGTGGCAACTAGCCTCTGCTCTGGACTGATGGCTTGCCTCATGCAGGTATCCTGTCTGCTGATATAGGGGGTCAGCATAGCCAGCAGACGTTCAAAAACGGGGTCCGTCATCCGGAGATAATTCCTGAAATCCTCAGGATTATTCTCACGGATCTCACGGAGCAAAGGCATTTGGGAGAATTGGTCACGCTGGCGCAACAAATTCTTCATCCATGAACTCCTCCTCGCCCTGTTCATGGACTGAACTCGGGTCAAAGTATTAACCCCAACACCAGGTCCCCACCCAGCACAAACTCGAGAACAAGTACATCCACGCGACATGGCTTCAAAACGGTCGGCTGGTCAAACAAACAAACTTATAACAAACGCACTGAAGAACAGCAAGGCCTATGAAGAACGACCTGAAAATCAGGAACGAGCGGACCAGAACAGCCTGCTAGGCAGGTTACGAACTGACCAACACGCACTGAAAAGCAGATACAAACCTCACAAGCACAAACTGAACCGCTGAAAACGATCGAAATAAGCTGAAGTGTGAAAAGCGCGAATCGTCTCTAACCAAACTTCTACTAACACGAGATAAACACGAGATTAGCAGAAGGAGCCCAAAGGGTGCCGTAGTGGGGCTTGAACTTCTTATTTATAGTCCCGCCATACGTGCTGTACGTCACCGCATTCAAAACCAGTGGACTTTTTAAGTGATCGTGTGTGTCCAAGTCCGTTCGTTTTTAAGTCCGGCGCACCTAGCCGACAAAGTCCAGTGAAAAGTCCACCGAGCAAAGTCTGCCGCAAAGTCTGCTCGTGTGTACGCGGCATTACTGGGCCTCCCTCCTGCCACACTTCCCGAACTAGCCAAAAAGCTAGCAACGCAAATACATACAGCAGCCAGATGTCTAATATCCTTACACTGGAAACGCCGAAATCCTCCGTCATTATCTTATCTGTATACCAGAATTAAAGACGTAGAGATTATGGAATCCATGACAGCCAGACTCACAGATAAAGTAGACAGACATACAGCAACATGGGAGCCATGGCACAGGAGACTGGAACCCCACGCGATTCCATGAGACCCTCCCCGCCTTGAACAATTGTACACACCTGGAGCCCTGAAGGGATGAGCCCTAATGTATGGACCCTTTTTCTTTTTTTCTGTTTACCCCTTTCACTTCCCCTTTCTTTCTTTTCTTCTCTCTCTTCTCTCTTACTTCCTCTTTGAGAAGAATGGACCAAACAATTTTCATAAGCCAGTCTAGATTTGTACGGTCCGCTCTCCTTTTTTCTAGAGAAATTTGTTATGAATACTATGCTTTTATTGCCTCTTTTTTTTTGTTGTTTTTTCACATGCAATGTTACTTTCAACAATTGTATTGTATACTTGGAAGCTTAATAAATATTGTTAATTATTAAAAAAAAATAATTCATTGATAAAAACAGCATGGCATTTCCCCACAGGGGAACCCCGAACTAAACTTTAAAAAAATGGTGAGGGGGTCCACCTAAATTCCATACCAGGCCCTTCAGGTCTGGTATGGATATTAAGGGGAACCCCGCGCCAAACTTACAAAAAAAATGGTGTGGGGGTCCCTCTCAAAATCCATACAGGCCCTTCAGGTCTGGTATGGATTTTAAGGGGAAACCTGCGCCAAAATTAAAAAATCCATACCAGACCCTTATCTGAGCATACAGCCTGGCAGGCCGCAGGAAAAAGAGGGGGGATGAGAGAGCACTCCCCCTCCTGAACCTGTACTAGGCCACATGCCCTCAACATTGAGAGGGTGCTTTGAGGTAGCCTCCCAAAGCACCTTGTCTCCATGTTGATGAGAACAAGGGCCTCAGCCCCACAACACTTGACCAGTGGTTGTGGGGGTCTGTGGGCGGGGGGCTTATCGTAATCTGGAAGCCCCCTTTAACAAGGGGACCCCCAGATCCCGGCCCCCCCTGTGTGAATTGGTAATGGGGTACAAATGTACCCCTACCATTTCACAAAAAAAGGGTCAAAATGGTTAAAAAACACAAGAGACGGTTTTTGACAAGTCAGTTCAAGTTCAGGCTGAAGACTCCCACTGAGGCGGATCATGCGGACGGAGCGGAGAAGAAGCCTGGAGGAAGATGCAGGACGAGAAGAGTGGAGGAAGAAGAAGATGGAGAAGAAGAAGATGGAGAAGAAGAAGATGGAGGAAGAAGAAGAATACCGAAAGAACACCAGAAGAAAGAAGATAGAAAAGGAAGCTGAAAGAAGAAGAAATTATTAAAGGACTTGTCAAAAACCGTCTCTTGTGTTTTTTAAACATTTTGACATTTTTTTTGTGAAATGGTATGGGTACATTTGTACCCCATTACCAATTCACATGGGGGGGCTGGGATCTGGGGGTCCCCTTGTTAAAGTGGGCTTCCAGATTCCGATAAGCCCCCCGCCCGCAGACCCCCACAACCACCAGCCAAGGGTTATGGGGATGAGGCCCTTGTCCTCATCAACATGGGGACAAGGTGCTTTAGAGGGCTACCTCAAAGCACCCTCCCAATTATGAGGGCATGTGGCCTGGTACGGTTCAGGAGGGGGGGCGCTCTCTCGTCCCCCCTCTTTTCCTGCGGCCTGCCAGGTTGCATGCTCGGATAAGGGTCTGGTATGGATTTTTGGGGGACCCTACGCCATTTTTTAAAAAATGTTGGTGCGGGGTTCCCCTTAAAATCCATACCAGACCCTAAGGGTCTGGTATGGATTTTAAGGGGGACCCCCATGCATTTTTATTTTTTTGGTTCGGGGTTCCCCTGTGGGGAAATCCCATGCAGTTTTTATCAATGAACTTTTATGTGTATTGTCGGATCGACAATTCATTAATAGCCGTGAGTAGTTTTAAATGACTTTTTTTTCTTTGAAATGTCATTTTGCTGTCAGACTGTTCTAAACAAGGGAAACATGCGCCCCTTTACAGGCATACTATAGACACCCCCCAGGTACGAAATTTAAAGGAATATTACACTTTTATTGTTTCACTTTAGGCATTATTAAAATCACTGCTCCTGAAAAAACGGCCGTTTTAAAAAATTATTTTTGCATTGATACATGTCCCCTGGGGCAGGACCCAGGTCTCCAAACACTTTTTATGACAATAACTTGCATATAAGCCTTTAAAATGAGCACCTTTGATTATTCATGTTCGTGTCCCATAGACTTTAATGGTGTTCGCGTGTTCGAACAAATGTTTTGCCTGTTCGCAAGTTCTGCTGCGAACTGAACCGGGGGGTGCTCGGCTCATCCCTACTAATATGCAAGTTATTGTCATAAAAAGTGTTTGGGGACCCGGGTCCTGCCCCAGGGGACATGTATCAATGCAAAAAAAAGTTTTAAAAACGGCCGTTTTTTCGGGAGCAGTGATTTTAATAATGCTTAAAGTGAAACAATACACATTTCTAAAGGAATAAAATTCTTTTAAAACTGCTTGAGGCTGTAATGTAATGTTGCCCCCCCCAGCCCATTACCAGGCCCTTTGGGTCTGGTATGGATATTAAGGAGAACCCCGCACCCAAATTAAAAAAAAGGCATGGGGCCCCCTCAGGCCCTATATACTCTGAACAGCAGCAGTATACAGGCAGTTCCCATTTTACAAACAAGATAGGGACTGTAGGTTTGTTCTTAAGTTGAATCTGTTTGTAATTTGGAACAGGTACATTTTGTAAGTGTAGCTCCAGCCAAAAAATCTATTTTTAAGCTTTTTGGTTAACATAGGGAAGGGTTATCATCACCCCTGTAACATTTGTTTTGCTGTCTGTGCCCCTGTTCAGAATATTTCACCTCACTTTCTGTCCCAATGACAATTGGATTTAGAAAATTTTGGGTTATAAGGGATTAGGGATAAGGATTGGTGATAAAGCATCAGAGGACACCTTTTTCCCATATTAACTCTTACAGGAGAGAATTTCCCTTACTAGGGGTAGATTTCCTCTCACTTCCTGTTGTCTCCCTCCGTTTGTAAGTAGGAGTCGCTTGTAAGTTGGATGTTTAAAAATAGGGGACCGCCTGTATATACTATACGGCCTGCCCTATACACTCTATGGAAAATTGGGCCTTAGGTGTTGGTGGTACCAGAACACTGTAAGCCCTCACAGTTACTCTTGGTGGGTGCTGAAACGGCCCTGCTGTGAAATATTATATCAAGAATTGTAATTACAGGCCCCTGTTATACAGGGGCATAAAAATTGGGCCTTAGGCGGTGGTGGTAGTGGCACAACACTGTAAAGCCTCACAGATACTTTTGTTGAGTGCAGGAACAGGCCCTGCTGTGAAATATTAGATCAAAAATTGTAATTTACGTGCCCCTGTTAAACAGGGGCATAAAAATTGGGCCTTAGGCAGCGGTGGTGGTGGTGGCACAACACTGTAAAGCCTCACAAATACTTTTGTTGAGCACAGGAACTGGCCCTGCTGTGAAATATTAGATCAAAAATTGTAATTACACGCCCCTGTTAAACAGGGGCATAAAAATTGGGCCTTAGGCGGTGGTGGTGGTGCCCTGAACCGAAAATATTCCTAGAGGCTATCATCATGAAGTTTGAGGAGGAATAGGATAGTCACTCAGCATAATAGGATAGTCACTCAGCATATGCAGTCTTCAAGGGATCCCACACCCATAGAAAAATCAATCCGTTACATCAGCATCAGGTGCTTGGTAGCTGGTGATCCAAGACTGATTCATTTTTATGAATGTGAGCCTCTCAACAGAGTCTGTGGACAGGTGCACTCTGTGAATGGTTACAAAGCCTCCAGCAGCACTGAATGTGCGTTCAGAAAGAACGCTGGATAGTGACACGCTGGCTGGGTCACTAAGGATCACATAATCCTCAACCACCTCCTCCCACCCACGTACAACTCCATGGGTTTCTGGGGACTGCAAATGATCCCTCGAAGACTGCTGCTGATGCTGAGTGTTATCCTCCACCTCCATGCTGAAACAATCCTCCTCCTCCTCTCCTCCCCTCCTCTTCTTCTTCCTGTGTGATCAGCGGGCCTGCAGGAATACTAGAACCTGGATAAAGGGGGCCTTAAAAGGTAAGGAAGTCCTCCTCTTCCTCCCGCTGTTCTTCCTCAAGTGCCCTGTCCATTATTCCATGAAGCGTGTGCTCCAACAGGAAGACAAGAGGGACAGTATCACTGATGCATGCACTGTCACTGCTAACCATCCTCATGGCCTCCTCAAATGGTGACAGGACAGTGCATGCATCCTTGATCAGTAGCCACTGGCATGGCAAAAAAAGCCAAGCTCCCCTGACCCTGTCCTGGTGCCATACTCACACAGGTACTCATTGATGGCCCTCTGCTGTGTGTGCAGCCACTGCAGCATTGCCAACGTTGAGTTCTACCTGGTGGGCATGTCACAAATGAGGAGGTTCTTGGGCAGGTTGCATTCTCTTTGAATGTCAGCCAGCCAAGCACTGGCATTATATGAAAGGCGGAAATGGCCACAGACTTTCCTGGGCTGCCTCAGGAGATCCTTTAAGCCAGGGTACCTGCTCAAGAACCACTGCACCACCAAATTTAGGACATGAGCCAAACAGAGAACATGGTTCAAGTGTCCCTGTCGGAGGGCGGAGAGGAGGTTGGTGCCATTGTCGCATACAACTATTCCTGGCTGAAGCTGGCATGGCGTCAACCACCTCTGAGCCTGCCCCTGCAGAGCTGACAGAATTTCTGCCCCAGTGTGGCTCCTGTCCCCTAAGCAGACCAACTCAAGCACCGCATGGCATCTTTTTGCCTGAGTGCTTACTGCTGGTTCAGAGGAGAAATCTGCAGAAGAAGAGGCCATAGAGGAAGAAGAAGAGGAGGGGGTGGAGGAGAGAGCTGTGGCAGAATCACCACTAGCATTTTGGAGGCGTGGTGGCGGAACAAGCTCCAACATTACTGAACCCTGTCCTGCATCTTTCCCAGCTGCCAGCAGAGTTACCCAGTTTGCCGTGAAAGAATGGTAACGTCTCTGTCCATGCGTGCTGGACCATGAGTCAGCAGTAATATGCACCTTACTGCTGACTGCCCTGTCCAACGAGGCCAAGACATTGCCTTCCACATGCTGGTAGAGAGCCGGAATGGCCTTCCATGGTGTTTGGGAACCTTCCACTGAGGTACCGCACATTCCACAAATTCACGAAAGGGGGCAGAGTCTACCAGCTGAAAAGGCAGCAGTTGCAGTGCTAGCAATTTGGCCAAGCTAGCATTCAGACGCTGAGCATGTGGATGGCTGGGACTGAATTTCTTTTGACGGTTTAGCAACTGGGGTAGGGAAATTTGCCTGCTAAAATCTGATGTTGGTGTACCGCTAGCAGATAGGCTGCAAGTACTTGGGACACCTATTACTATACCTTCATTCGTCTCAGTGCAGGTTTCTGAGAGGACTGGAGGTATAGTGGGGTTGGAGATCCCAGCTAATGAGGATCAAGGAGAGGTCCGCCTTGTTCTTTGATGTGGGTCTTTTAAGTGCTGTTGCCAACGGACTGCATGGGAGGTAGTCATATGTCTGGTCAAGCATGTGGTGCCCAAGTGGCTGCTGTTTTGGCCACGCTTGATACGCTTCAGACATATGTTGCAAACAGCAACGGTGCAATCTTTGGCCCACACCAAAGAACTTTTCAAAATATGAGGGGAGTCAGCAACGCTCTGCAACTGCTTAGCTCTGCGGTGTGATGCAATAGGGTGGCTGCCCTTAAGCTGCCCCCCGGAGGGCATCCTGCCTCATTGGAGATGTGCCTCCTCCTCTTCCTCCTCTCTTCTATCAGGCACCCAAGTAGAGTCAGTGACCTCATCACCCCCTCCCTCCTCGTCACTCGAGCAAACTTGGCAGTATGCTGCAGCTCGGGGAACATGACTGCCAGTTTCTTGAACTTCTTGGGCACCCCCTCTGTCTAGGCTCACATTACTCTCTTCCTCAACCTGGGTACCATCATCGGAGCCTTCAAATCGCTGCGCATCCTCCTGCAGCATGTACCCGACACTGTGGTTGAATAGTTCGGGGGACTCCTCCGTGCATGATGGTGGGGCTAGGGAAGGAGTGACTATTGACATGGAGCCGATGGAATAGGCCGCTTTGGCAGCTGCATTGGCAGGCAAACTACTCTGAGCCTGGGTGACAGAGTATGAGGAGGATGAGGAGGGCTTAGTTATCCATTCCACCAACTCTTCTGAATGTTGTAGCTCAATAACACAGCCAGCTGCATAAAAAAAGGATAAGCGTGCCACACAGCCATGTGCTGAGGATGCACCGTGTCCACGACCAGCACTGTTGACTGTAGACACAGAGCCTGCTTGCCCTCTTTCAGTGGCCTGTGAGCATCTGCCTCTCCTTGGTGGCCTTCCGGACATGCTGTAAATTTTGTTTAGCAAAACCACACTACACTGTATTGTGTACTGTGTACACCACCAGAAAAGTAGTAGCAAGTGCACTAGGGGTGCACGGTACTGTATACACCAACGGAAGTGTGGAAACAACTATGGGTGTACTGTATGTATTGTGTACTGTGTACACCACAAGAAAAGTAGTAGCAAGTGCACTAGGGGTGCACAGTACTGCGTACACCAACAGAAGTGTAATAACAACTATGGGTGTACTGTATTGTGTACACCACCAGAAAAGTAGTAGCAACTGCACTAGGGGTGCAAGGTACTGTAATACCTAACTTTTCCATCTGTCCAGTGTTGTTTGTTTTTTTTTACCTTATCTTTGGAATACCTGTTTTTCCACTTTAACGGTTTAATTAGCCTACAATGTAAGGAGTAAATACCCTGTTTCCCTGTATTTTCTCCTATTGAAAGAATATTGATGTATCTCAGTTGGATTTTTTCAATCCTTAATCTTTAATTTAATATTTATCCATTTCAGAGCTATGGGACCGGCTTTTTGTACATTAGTTACAGACATCGGCTTTTATTCTTTATTCTTGAAGCGGAAATGTTATTGCTACTTTCATACAGTTAGTCACAAGTAACTATGTATTTTTGACAAGATAGGAATGTTTTTGATACAGTTTAGTTTTATTTACACATGTATTTTGATGTACCTCTTGTCTCACTCTAAGACACCCGGTTCATCATCTTTCATTTAGCAGGCATTCCATTTAGTAGTTTTTCCTTTTCCCATTGTCATGTTTGTATTATTCCCACCATGAATCCACTGTAAGGTATTATGTGTATCCATGTATATGTTTATATCTATATATACATCAGTTTTTGGAACAGCTATATATAATTCCTGTTGATTTAATTGTTTCCAATACTTAAGTTTTTTTCATGGTTGTGAATTTAACTTGAATCATGCAGCATGTGTGTTTATTCAATTGTCTGCTGACAGGGATTGGGTGTAACACCTTGCCCCTCCTTTTTTCTTTTCTTTTCTATACACTTTTGTTGTTTGATTACATTTAGCTATGAGTAAGCATCTTTGAATGTGAAACGCGTTAGATATTTTACCAGTTGTGTCCACTTTTTGTTATGTTTGCTACCTTGGATTTTATCACATTTTTTCAATAAAGATGTTTTTGCATTGAGTGCGGCAGTCCAGGATTTTTCTCCTTCCACATGGGTGCACTGTATGTATTGTGTACTGTGTACACCACCAGAAAAGTAGTAGCAACTGCAATAGGGGTGCACGGTACTCTGTACGGTACTCTGCACCAACAGAAGTGTAATAACAACTATGGGTGTACTGTATGTATTGTTTACTGTGTACACCACCAGAAAAGTAGTAGCAAGTGCACTAGGGGTGCATGGTACTATGTACACCAACAGAAGTGTAATAACAACTATGGGTGTACTGTATGTATTGTGTACTGTGTACACCACCAGAAAAGTAGTAGCAAGTGCACTAGGGGTGCTCGGTACTGTGTACACCAACAGAAGTGTAATAACAACTATGGGTGCACTGTATGTATTGTGTACTGTGTACACCACCAGAAAAGTAGTAGCAAGTCCACTAGGGGTGCACGGTACTGTGTACACCAACAGAAGTGTAATAACAACTATGGGTGCACTGTATGTATTGTGTACACCACCAGGAAAGTAGTAGAAACTTCACTAGGGGTGCACAGTACTGTGTACACCAACAGAAGTGTAATAACAACTATGGGTGCACTGTATGTATTGTGTACTGTGTACACCACCAGAAAAAGTAGTAGCAAGTGCACTAGGGGTGCACGGTACTGTATACACCAACAGAAGTGAGAAAACAACTATGGGTGTACTGTATGTATTGTGTACTGTGTACACCACCAGAAAAGTAGTAGCAAGTGCACTAGGGGTGCACGGTACTGTGTACACCAACAGAAGTGTAATAACAACTATGGGTGCACTGTATCTATTGTGTACTGTGTAAACCACCAGAAAAGTAGTAGCAACTGCACTAGAGGTGCACGGTACTGTGTACACCAGCAGAAGCGTAATAACAACTATGGGTTTACTGTATGTATTGTGTAGTGTGTACACCACCAGAAAAGTAGTAGCAAATGCACTAGGGGTGCACGATACTGTGTACACCAACAGAAGTGTAATAACAACTATGGGTGCACTGTATGTATTGTGTACACACCAGGAAAGTAGTAGCAACTGTACTAGGGGTGCACGGTACTGTGTACACAAACAGAAGTTTAATAACAACTATGGGTGCACTGTATGTATTGTGTAATGTGTACACCACCAGAAAAGTAGTAGCAACTGCAATAGGGGTGCAAGGTACTGTGTACCATGCACCAACAGAAGTGTAATAACAACTATGGGTGTACTGTATGTATTATTTACTGTGTACACCACCAGAAAAGTAGTAGCAAGTGCACTAGGGGTGCATGGTACTGTGTACACCAACAGAAGTGTAATAACAACTATGGGTGTACTGTATGTATTGTGTACTGTGTACATCACCAGAAAAATAGTAGCAACTGTTATAGGGGTGCATGGTACTGTGTACACCAACAGAAGTGTAATAACAACTATGGGTGTACTGTATGTATTGTGTACTGTGTACACCACCAGGAAAGTAGTAGAAACTGCACTAGTGGTGCACGGTACTGTGTACACCAACAGAAGTTTAATAACAACTATGGATGCACTGTATGTATTGTATACTGTGTACACCACCAGAAAAGTAGTAGCACTAGCAACTGCACTACGGGTGCACGGTATTGTTTACACCAACAGAAGTGTAATAACAACTATGGGTGTACTGTATGTAATGTGTACTGTGTATACCACCAGAAAAGTAGTAGCAACTGCACTACGGGTGCACGGTACTGTGTACCGTGCACCAACAAAAGTGTAATAACAACTATGAGTGTACTGTATTGTGTACACCACCAGAAAAGTAGTAGCAAATGCACTAGGGGTGCACGGTACAGTGTACACTAACAGAAGTTTAATAACAACTATGGGTTTACTGTATGTATTGTGTAGTGTGTACACCACCAGAAAAGTAGTAGCAAATGCACTAGGGGTGCACGATACTGTGTACACCAACAGAAGTGTAATAACAACTATGGGTGCACTGTATGTATTGTGTACACACCAGGAAAGTAGTAGCAACTGTACTAGGGGTGCACGGTACTGTGTACACAAACAGAAGTTTAATAACAACTATGGGTGCACTGTATGTATTGTGTAATGTGTACACCACCAGAAAAGTAGTAGCAACTGCAATAGGGGTGCAAGGTACTGTGTACCATGCACCAACAGAAGTGTAATAACAACTATGGGTGTACTGTATGTATTATTTACTGTGTACACCACCAGAAAAGTAGTAGCAAGTGCACTAGGGGTGCATGGTACTGTGTACACCAACAGAAGTGTAATAACAACTATGGGTGTACTGTATGTATTGTGTACTGTGTACATCACCAGAAAAATAGTAGCAACTGTTATAGGGGTGCATGGTACTGTGTACACCAACAGAAGTGTAATAACAACTATGGGTGTACTGTATGTATTGTGTACTGTGTACACCACCAGGAAAGTAGTAGAAACTGCACTAGTGGTGCACGGTACTGTGTACACCAACAGAAGTTTAATAACAACTATGGATGCACTGTATGTATTGTATACTGTGTACACCACCAGAAAAGTAGTAGCACTAGCAACTGCACTACGGGTGCACGGTATTGTTTACACCAACAGAAGTGTAATAACAACTATGGGTGTACTGTATGTAATGTGTACTGTGTATACCACCAGAAAAGTAGTAGCAACTGCACTACGGGTGCACGGTACTGTGTACCGTGCACCAACAAAAGTGTAATAACAACTATGAGTGTACTGTATTGTGTACACCACCAGAAAAGTAGTAGCAAATGCACTAGGGGTGCACGGTACAGTGTACACTAACAGAAGTTTAATAACAACTATGGGTGTACTGTATAGTGTACACCACAAGAAAAGTAGTAGCAACTGCACTATGGGTGCACGGTACTGTGTACACCAACAGAAGTGTAATAACAACTATGGGTGTACTGTGTACACAACCAGAAAAGTAGTAGCAACTGCACTATGGGTGCACAGTACTGTGTACTGTGTAGACCACCTGAAGTATATTAGAAAAAGTACACCAGGAGCGGCCTGCAGTCAGATATAGCTAAACTGGATACAGTGGATATACATATATACGAGACTGTCTGTATATATATATTAAATACACTGCAGCTAATGGAATAACCTGCCTGAAATATATTAGAAAAAGTACAACAGGAACGGCCTGCAGTCAGCTATAGCTAAACTGGATACAGTGGATATATATATATATATATATATATATATATATATATATATACGAGACTGTCTGTATATATATATATTAAATACACTGCAGCTAACTGAATAACCTGCCTGCCTGAAGTATATTAGAAAAAGTACACCAGGAACGGCCTGCAGTCAGATATAGCTAAACTGGATACAGTGGATATATATATATATATATATATACAGTATACGAGACTGTCTGTGTATATACATTAAATACACTGCAGCTAACTGAATAACCTGCCTGCCTGCTCAATCTAAATGACACTCTCTCTCTCTCTCTCTCTCTCTCTTTCTCTCTCTCTCTGTCCACGCCAACAACACACTACACGGGGCCGAGGTGCAGGCAGCCTTATATAGTGTGGGGCATGGACTTAGTCCCCCTGAGCCATGATTGGCCAAAGGCACCCTGCCTTTGGCCAATTATGGCTCTCTTAGATGAGGGCACTGGGATTGGCCAAAACGTGCAGGTTATGGTGCATGCTTTGGCCAATCATCATACAGCAATGCACTGCACTCCCGCAGTGCATTATGGGCCATTACGCGCCTCCCCAATTTTTGCGCAAACAGCCCATAATGTTCTGTTTTCAACGAACGGGCAAACAGCCAATGTTCGATCTGAGCAGAAAGCTCATCCCTAATTAACAACAAAAACATTGTATGTGTGTAGCAGACCCACAGCACAACATAATAGTTAGATGAAGAAGAGATTGTCCCCTCATGTATCAAATAAGTTACGTTTGCACTATTGAAGAAAATGGCCAAAAATAAAAGGCCATTGGAGAACCTAGAAGACTGAAACACAAGCAGTAAATCAAATGAAATATGAGTTCAGTTTTTAACAACAAATGTATTTTCAAGAGGTTTTAAACATTATCTGGCATATCAATTGCCCCCCTACCTGCAAATTACTCCAGATAGCTTTGCGTACTTTGCGGGCGCTTTGGGGGAGCACGCCAGGAGGGCCAGGTTAAGGTGCCATCATGTTTTGGTCCGGTGAGCCGGCCTCAGTCGCAACTGAGGCCAGATAGTTGGCTGCATTTTTTCTTAAAAAATTGTGCAAAATGCAGCAGCAAAGAATAATATGGTTTAGTTTATATTCCGTCATATTTATTGAAGTTAGGAATAGCCAAAACCGGCTGGCCGTTATGCCAAAGGCATTTTCCACCACTCTTCTGGCTCTGGCCAGCTGGTAGTTAAAAACCCTCTGGTCCAGGGTGAGGGTCCTCATAGGGAACGGCCGCATCAGATGGTCCCCCAGCGCAAATGCTTCATCTGCTACAAACACGAATGGGAGGCCCGCTACGTTGTCTGCTGGGGGAGGCAAGCCCAAGCTGCCATTCTGGAGCCGTCTGTAGAAATCCGTCTGGGCAATGACTCCACCATTCAACATCCGGCCATTCTTCTCCACGTCCACATAGAGGAATTCGTAAGTCGCCGACACCACTGCCAACAACAAAATACTACTATACCCCTTGTAGTTAAAGTAGTAAGACCCCGAGTTGGGGGGTGGGACGATACGCACGTGTTTTCCATCTATTGCCCCATTGTAGTTGGGAAAGTCCCACTGCTGGGCAAATTGGAACGCCACAGTCTGCCATTCCTGTGGGTTGAAAGGAGTCAAACAAGAAAAAAAAATTGTACTTTTGCACATAACATTGCAAGCAGATTAGACACAAACATTCTTGGCCAACATAAGTATAACATTCATTGAAATGAGTATTTAAAGTCAAAAGTATAAGGTACACTTATCAGATTCCTCATCCCCTCTTATGTCCCATAGTAAAAATTATAGGGTGGGGGGGAGAAGTTTTGGACAGGTAACCCTCTCCACTTCATTGAGAGCTGGATGCATAAATAATGTGTATTACTTTGGCCAGCTCCTCCTTACTTACACTATTGTTAGCCCACTGGACAGGTAAAAAGTGTTATAATCCAAAAATATGAATATACACTGTCCAAACTGAAGCACATTTTTACATTCTGCAATTACCTATCAAGATAATAGAAGAACAAAACATTAAACAGTACCATTTGAAAGTATTCAGGCAGGCCCTTGCACTACATGCTTTGGTGAATTCATCCATAAATACCACAAAAGAGGTAGGTATAGTGTGTATGGGTTTGGCAAAGTCAGCAGATAGAGTATTGGTATCGAATGACTTAGCGGTTGGGGGGGAGGGAGGGTTCCAAATGAGTTTTGGCAGCAAAAAGGCTCTTGCACTTGCCTGAATTTAAGGACAAAAATAACATTTGGACACACATTTTAGGGGGTTTTTAGGGTAAGCACTACAATGGACCTGACAAAATACATTGTTTAGTGACTAGGCTAGGTGTGTATGGGCCCAGGATAGCATGCTCGGAAGGTTAGTGAAGGCAAATATGCATGAAGGACAAAAAAGGAGCATTAAAAGCTTACAGCATGCATGAGGACAAAGAGGACATTCACAGCATATTACAATCATGGTAATTATGGAATGATGAAATAAATACAATACATTAGCAAACATTAAATACATAGAATGTGATGTTAAAGGATAAAAATTACCTTAATATAGTCCTTCTGCGGGACTTGAATTATGGCAGAACAGGTCTCTGCAATAATAATTCCCAGAGCCTGGGGGGGAGATCCAAGTTGTAAACTTAATATCCGGTCGCCAAGTACCGCATGGTGGCAACGAGCCTTTGCTCAGGAGTGTTGGCTTGCCGCATGCAGGTATCCTGATTGGTAATATAGGGGGTAAGCAAAGCCAACAGACGGTGAAAAATGGGGTCCGTCATCCGGAGATAATTCCTGGAATCGTTAGGATTATTCTCCGGGATCTCCTCCAGCAAAGGCTTGTGAATGAATTGGTCACTCTGGAGCAACCAATTCTTGGTCCATGAACTCCTCCTCACCCTGTTCATGGACTGGACTTGGGTCAAAGAAAGAACTCCAACAACAAGCCCAACAGCGGCATGAGCTCTCCAACGAGAATGTAACCGCAACATGGCTAGAAAACGGTTGGCTGGTCAGAACGAACTAACAGAACGCACTGAAAATCAGAAAGGACCTGAGAAGAATGAGCTGAAAATCAGAAACGAGCGGACAAGAATTCACTGAAAAACTGAAGCGAACTATAAATAGAATGCACTGAATGACAGGAACGAACTGACAACACGCACTGAAGAACAGATACAAACTCATAAGCACAAACTGAAAAGCACAAGGCTGAAAAGCGCAAATCGTCTCTCACCAAACTTCTACTAACATGAGATGAACACGAGATTATCAGAAGGAGCCCAATGGGTGGTGCACTGGCTATTGAACTTCCTTTTTATATGCTCGTTGTACGTGTTGTACGTCACCGCGTTCCCACGTTCAGAATCGTTGGCCAACATTTGTGTGACCGTGTGTATGCAAGACAAGTTTGAGCCAACAACCTTTGAACAAAAATCCACGGTTTTGTTGTCGGAAAATCCGATCGTGTGTACGCGGCATAAGACTGCCGTGAGGAGAATGACAGAGGCTGATATCAAACACGGAATATAAGGTGTGGTGCTGAATCCAAATAAAGTGCCAACAACCCAATATATAATATATAGAGTTAGAGTGCAAATTGGGAAACATGACTTTGAGGGCACAATACAAAAATACACAAATTTGTAAAAAAAAATCAACTTTATCAACTTTATTTATACAAAAAATGAAATTGTTTAAAAAACAATGGCTGATCAAAGAAAAAAGAGTATTGACTCTCACAGATACAACATTTCAAAAACTCAATTTTAGCAAATCTGTAAGATGATAAACACAAATTCCTATACATTATATAAAGTGTCATATGCCATTTTTGGCAAGGGTAAAATCTCATCTTCTTCTCCGTTCATTGATTACCACATTTACAACAAATTATATATGTAATAATTAGGAATTCATGTTTGTCATCCTATAGATATCCTAATATTAAGCTGAGTTGTATCCTTGAGAGTGAATACATTTTTGTTTGATCAACTATTGTTTTTTAAACAATTTTATTTTTGTATAAATAAAGGTTAATATATTTTTTTACAAATTTGTGTAATTTTGTATTGGTGCCATCAAAGTCCTGTTTCCCTGTTTGCTCTCTATAGAGGCTGAGCAAGTTGGGGGCTGCACATACAGGGGTTCTTCCAAAGAAGTGGGGTTCTTTAAATAAGTGGCACTTCTGCTCTTGCACCATCCATCTGAACATTTTCTTCTCTCTTCACAGGTAATCTGCGTTTATACCCACATGTCCTGAAAATTGACTGATTGCCTACATATATATTTGGTAAATCTGTTTGTCACCGCTGTTTCAACTCCATCTGTAGCCATGATCACATTATTTCAATGTTTATTTAGTTATTAAGTCTTACCTAAATTATGGGCTCCCTTATCTTTACAATTTTGGCCTCCTGCAATTTGATTGTGATGTGAAAGCTTTGCTCTGCTAGCTGTGTGCCTTTATATCACCTCCTAATTGATTAATTGGCAGATTCCAGCCACACCCAACACAGTATATAACAAGGCTTTCATTACGGGGGAACACATACAGGGGCTGCACATACAGGGGTTCTTCCAAAGAAGTGGGGTTCTTTAAATAAGTGGCACTTCTGCTCTTGCACTTCAGCGATTTGCACAAATCATACTACAACAGACTGCAGGTGACCCCATTTTCAAATTATCTCACCTTCCTCGCTGAAACATGCACTCTTTACCTATCCTCCTTTTCACAATTGCTGCCTCTCTCCCCAAACTCTCTTTTCTTCACCCCTCTGCTCCACCCCACAATCTGTACATATCACCCTCACTTCTCCCCTCCCCCTATTACTGCACTCATCACCTCTTTCTAACTCTAAGCCCACTTGCTAACAAACCCCCTAGGATACTGAAGCATGTCCCCTCATACAAATCACATTCTCATACTACCTCCCTTACTCTTCTGCTTCTCCTAATCGCTGGAGATATTTCCCCAAACCCTGGGCCTCCCTTATTTAACTGTACCCAATACACCCATCACCATCACCCTACACCCTCTGACAGTAGTCGCAATCTACGCAATTTAGTCTCCATTCCTCTTCTTCCCAACGCCAGCCTCCCTCTATCCTGAGCCCTCTGGAACGCCAGCTGCAACAAACTCACTGCTGTTCATGACCTCTTTGTCACTAATTCCTTTAATCTACTTGCTCTCACCGAAACCTGGCTCCACGAACATGAAACCCATTCTCCTGCTTCCCTCTCCCAGGGTGGCCTTCACTGGACTCACTCCCCTAGGCCTAATGCATGCAAGGGAGGTGGAGTGGGATTCCTCCTATCCCCCCAGAGCACTATCCAGGTTATTCACTCTCCTCCCTCTTTTTCTCTCTCATCATTCAAAGCTGTATACTGTATACGTCTATTCTCTCCTACTTCCCTAAGAATTGCTGTGATCTACTGGCCCCCTGGACCATTATCGACTTTCCTTGATGAGTTTTCTGCCTGGCTACCCTACTTTCTCTCTTCGGAAATTCCCACAATCCTTTTCGGTGATTTCAACATCCCTGCTAATACAAACACTCCTGCTACTTCTAAACTTCTTAGTCTAACCTCTTCATTTGACCTGAAGCAATGGGTACAGGCTTCTACTCACTATGATGGGAACACCCTTGACCTTGTATTCTCCTATTCTCTTGCACTCCATGCAACTTCTCAAACAATCCTTTTCCTCTCTCCGACCATCACCTTATTAGTTTCTCTCTCCCCCTGTCTTCCACCACCTTTCCCTCCAATCACCTAACCATCACCTGTAGAAACTTTTGCAACTTCAACTCCTCTCTCCTCTATTCTGCTACTGACCACCTCTATGACAAAATCTCTCCCCTGTCCTGCCCCAACCAAGCCACGTCCATCTACAATAAATCCCTGTCCTCCAACCTGGACAAGCTCACTCCTCTCACTACACGCAGAATCAGGCCTCGACCCCTACAACCCTGGCAAACAGATGACACTAAAATTCTCAAAAAACGTAGTCGCGCTCTTAAGCGTCTGTGGCACAAGCCTAAGTCTCTCAAAGACTTCAACCAATACAAATCTGCCCTCCAAAAATACTATTCTTTCCTCCACACTGCCAAGCAAACCTATTTTACAACTCTTATTAACACCTTCTCATCCAGTCCCCGTAAACTCTTCTCTACCTTCAACTCTCTACTTTGTCCTCCACCGCCTCCACCCACTGACTTACTCACTGCCCAGGAGATCGCTAATCACTTCATAAACAAGATTGATACAATCCATGATGAAATCTCCACTCTACAGGTATCTCCCTCACCTCTGACATCTTCCCCAATGCTCTAAAACATGCACTGGTCACTCCCATACTTAAAAAGCCGTCCTTGGACCCTACCAATCTTAACAACCTATGCCCTATCTCCTTGCTCCCCTTTTCCTCTAAACTACTTGAACGCCTGGTTTACAACCAACTGAGTGACCACCTCATTAAAAACAACCTTCTTGATCCCCTTCAATCTGGATTTTGCCCTCAACTCTCCACAGAAACTGCTCTTTTAAAACTCACAAATGACCTACTAACTGCAAAAACCAACGGACACTATTCTGTACTCCTACTTCTGGATCTTTCAGCTGCCTTTGACCACCCCCTCCTCCTCAAAAAACTTTACTCCCTCGGTCTCCATGACTGTGCTCTTCAGTGGCTCTCATCCTACCTATCCCAACGCACCTTCAGTGTCACTTACAATTCTACTTCCTTCACTCCTCTTCCCTTCTCTGTCAGGGTCCCCCAAGGTTCTGTTCTTGGACCTCTTTTATTTTTAATCTACACCTCTTCCCTGGGTCAGCTGATAGCCTCTCACGGCTTTCAATATCATTTCTATGCTGAAAACGTACAAATCTTTTTCTCCACCCCTCAACTCACTCCATCAGTCTCCTCACGCATCACTAACTTACTAACCAACATATCTGTATGGATGTCACACCACTTCCTCAAACTCAACTTGTCCAAAACTGAGCTTATAATATTTCCTCCCCCACGTGCCTCTTCCCCTGACTTCTCTGTCAGAAGCAATGGCAAAACCATCCATCCGTCCCCACATGTCAGGGTGCTAGGTGTTATCCTGGACTCTGAACTCCCCTTTTGGCCCCACATCCAATCACTTTCCAAAGCTTGCCGCCACAACCTTCGCAACATCTCTAAACTACATCCCTTTCTAACCAATGAAACCACAAAGCTCCTGATTCACTCCCTGGTTATCTCTCGCCTCGACTACTGCAACTCCCTCCTCATTGGCTTACCTTTAAATAGACTATCCCCCTTCAGTCTATCATGAATGCTGCTGCCAGACTCATCCACCTTACAAACCGCTCAGTGTCTGTTACCCCTCTCTGCCAATCCCTCCATTGGCTACCACTCACCCAACGAATTAAATTCAAAATACTAACAATAAGTTACAAAGCCATCCACAACTCTGCCCCCAGCTACATCACTAACCTAGTCTCAAAATACCAACCTAATCGCCATCTCCGTTCCTCCCAAGACCTCCTTCTCTCTAGCTCCCTCATCACCTCCTCCCATATCCGCCTCCAGGACTTCTCCCGAGCCTCGCCCATCCTCTGGAATTCCCTATCCCAATCTGTCAGACTGTCTCCAAATGTATTCACCTTTAGGCGATCCCTGAAAACTTTCCTCTTCAGAGAAGCCTATCCTGCCTCCATCTAACAACTGCACTATTTTCTCCATTAGCTCATCCCCACAGCTATTACCCTTTTGTATAACTTGACCCTCCCTCCTAGATTGTAAGCTCTAACGAGCAGGGCCCTCTGATTCCTCCTGTGTTGAATTGTATTGTACTTGTACTGTCTGCCCTAATGTTGTAAAGTGCTGCGTAAACTGTCGGCGCTATATAAATCCTGTATAATAATAATAATATGTGTTATACGCGTAGGGTTCTTCTTTAAAGATTATTTTCTTTAGCTGCATTCTCATGGGAAAAACTGAGATAGCATTATTCCTAGGTGCATAGCCAGCTGTAACCTTGAGCTTCTACTAAGACATAGATTTGTATTGTTCACTTGTGATCTATTCCTAGCTCTAAGCTGTACTAAAGCTGTAGGTTTCTCAATAGATGAGAGATCTTTTTCACAACAATTCTGTGTGCGTGTTTTCTCTCCCTGTGTACAGCATGGGCTAATATATATTTTTACAGTATATACAGACCACCTTTAACTTTATCCAAGCTGATATCAGGACAGATTCATGATAGCTGTATCTAAAAACACTTTTAATTTTGTTTTAAAGAATGCAAAACTTCATTAAATGTTTTTATCTCAATATGTGCCTGAAGTTTAGTTTTCAATTATGTGTATGAGTAGGCCATACAAGCCCAATGTATATTAACATTTCTGTTTGCTAAAATGTATTTTTTTAGACTATGAATGGTTCATAAATACTTTCCATCGAAAAAGCTATAAACTAGGTTAAAGCAGAGGTCTGCCCACCGCTGAAAAAATTAAAAGCCAGCAGCTGCACATACTGCAGCTACTGGCTTTTAATACTAGGACACTTACCTGTCCTGGAGTCCAGTGATGTCAACACCGCAGCTGATGTTTCCATCAGCTGTCTGGAGCTGCCGCCTCCATTGCGAGTAAGGGAATCCGGCAGTGTAGCCTTACAGCTTCACACCGGGAACCCTACTGCGCATGCGTGAGGTGCCGCTTCTCTCTCCTACTGGCCCAGCGGCCGGGGAAGGGGGAGGGAGGAGGAGGGTGACGTCAATACCCGCGGCTGAGGCTCCCGAAAATGGGAACAGGATACCTGTGAAAGACAGGTATCCTGTCCCCCCTCCCCCCCGAAAGGTGCCAAATGTGGCACCGGAGGGGGGGAGGAGTACAATGAGCAGAAGTTCCACTTTTGGGTGTAACTCCGCTTTAACTTGTTACAAAGCAGATAACAGATTGCTCCATTACTAGAAATGATCAGACTGTGTATGGCAACTATTAAGGTACCCAAGGTTATGAGAAAAAAAGTTTATGTATTTGGCTGGACAAGGAGACAATCTCATGTCTCTTGAAAAGCTTCAGAAAATTTTAGCCAGCAGAGAGTGGTCCACTGAGTCTGTGTTTTTGTTTTGTGCTTTATTTTTTAACTTTTTCATCTGAGTATAGGACTACGATTAGTTAATGGAACTTAATCATCTATTCCTAACTCTAAGCTGTACTAAAGCCATTGTAAGTTTCTCAATAGAGAAGAGATCTTTCTCGCAACAAGTCTGTGTGCATGTTTTCTCTCCCTGTGCACAGATTGGGCTAATATACATTTTTACAATATATACAGACCACTTCTAACTTTATCAAGGCTGATATCAAGACAGTTTCATGCTAGCTGTATCTAAAAATACTTTTATTTTTTTAAAGAATGTAAAACTGCATTGAATGTTTTTATTTCAATATGTGCCTGAAGTTTAGTTTTCAATTACGTGTATGAGTAGGCCATACAACTCCAGTGCACATTAACATTTCTGTTTGTTAAAATTGTTTTATTTAGGCTGTAAATGGTTCATAAATACTTTACATTGATTTCATTACTGACAAATTAATGATCAGGCTGTGTATGGCCACTATTTAGGTGCCCGTGGTTATGACATAAAAGTTTATGTATTTGGTTGGACTGGGATACAATCTCACGTTTCTTGAAAAGCTTCAAAAACATTTTAGCCATCAGAGAGTGGCCCATTGAGTCTGTTTTTTGTTTAGGGCTTTATTTTTTTACTTTTTCTTACAGAACTACAATTTAGTTAATCAAACATAATCATTTTAGAAAAACATGATCTTTCTTTATTGCCAGTGACAAGGCTGTCTGAAACCTATCACTCTTGTCTGCCCCTTGTCTAACACATATTCTGTAGAGGTATGTATTTACAACCCAAGACTGATTGTTGTCCATCCAATATCCATGCCATCTCTATAAAATCCTATACTTTTTACACTTTTATTGCATAATTATGAGGTAAACCATGGTATTCATTTAAACCTTTAATCAGCTTTTTTGATGACTTCATGCTTGTCTTTACACAACATTCAAGGTTGTAAGTTCAAGTTATTCATAAGTACACATTGAAAAACGTACTTGCTCAATGTTGGATTTGTGAATACAATAATACTCCAAGGCTGTTTTCGAGAGACTTGCTACTGTAGAATAACATTATGACTCAGACCTTACCAAAGCAGCAAGCATAACGTTTATTCTTGGGAGTGATTTTTTTTTTTGATAGCAACTACATTTTGTAGCTGCTTTTAAACCTTATTTTAACTATTTTAACTATATTAACTTTTGCACAATAGCCACGTGTTGCCTTCATTGAATGCAGCATGAATTTTGATTTAGTTTATATTTAATAAGCAAACATAGCACACTCACAATACACAGAAAGTTAAGGCAAGCAGGTCTGTGATAAATTGGGTATATTTACAAAAGACAAATAGACTGTGCACTTTACAGGTGCATTTGTAAAAGGGGTAAAGCTCTGCTGATTTCTATCATCCAAACCTGTGCAAGCAAAACACTGCTTTTTTATTTTCCTTGCATCTGATTAGGTATTCTTTACATAGTGAAGCTTTACCACACTTACATTTAATAAAGAAAATGAGTGTAACTGCACCTGCACATTGCACAGTCAATTTGCCTTTAAAAAATCCACCCTATTGTGACATTAGTGTTGTGGAATCACAGTTAAAACTTCACTTGACAGATCTGAAATGAGATAGCAAGGCTGTAAAATTACTTTTATATAAATAAATAAATAAATAAATAAATAAATAATATATATATATATATATATATATATATATATATATATATATATATATATATATATATATATATATATATATATATATATATATATATATATATATATATATATATATATATCCAGTTCAGTGGAAAAATAATAGGATTTTATACTTTACTTGACAGATCTGAAATGAGATAGCAAGACTTTTATATAAATAAATAAATAAATAAATAAATATATATATGAAGCTCCCTTCAACTTCATAGCATAAAGAGGTAAGAGATCTGCAGTCTCTCTGGCTTCCTCTCCCACCTAACTCCCCTCAGCTAAAAAGCAGCATTGTACCTCTTTAGCTGCACAAAGCCCTGATCAGGAAGAGAGATGTGTTGACCCATTAGCCTCCTTCCCTGTGGCAGATGTCCTAGCCATTGAAGCCACACTTGAAGCCATGCTGCTTTCACTTCAGACAGGGTACCACAGAGAGCTGATCTCTTCTATTAACCATTTATCTACCAGTATGGGCTGTCTGGAGGAAAGATCAGACCATATAGCGCATCAGAATTCTGACATGGATAAATCACATAAGGAAGTGGTCAACGCTCATAAAGAGCAAGCTGGGACGATCCAAAAATTACAATTGAAAGTGGCGGATCTAGAAGATAGATCCCGCTGCAATCATTTCAAATTTAGGGGAATCCCTAAATCTGTCAAAGCGAATGAGCTATTGCTTGAACTTTCTCCAAGAGGTCTTCTTGACTGTGCATATAGAATCCCGAAGATGGCGCACCTCCTGGATACAGTCCCTAGAGACTTTCTGGCACGCGTCCATTTTTATCCCAACAAACATCAGCTCTTCAGGGCCACCAGGAATGCTTGCAAGCTTCCTCCTCCATATGCAGGCATAGTGCTATATCAGGATCTTTCAGCAGCTACTGCAAAGAGAACGAAAAATTTTATCTTGATTACTAAAGTCCTACAAGATAAAAATCTACCCTATAAATAGGGATTCCTGACCAAACTATTGGTCATGCATCAAAATCAGCAAGTAGCTATTACTTCCCTGAAAGAGGGTTTTAAACAGCTCCACAATTCTCTTTGAAAGCTTCTCATCAGAATACATCGCACAACATCCAAGTGACACGGGAGGCATAACAGCGTCAAAACAGGTCATCTCCTCCCTAGTTATAAAGCTTTGTTTTCTCTCCAGCGGGCATACTACAATGAAAATCCATCTTTCCCATTGTCACCCTGGAGGCCCGGCCATACCACACATTCCATTTTCACTCCCCAGTTACCAAATGTGCTACACACATGTTACAGTATACTGGTACTGCTAAAAGTTGTCATTTTATATTGACTGTTCATCTATTGTGCTTGTACCTTAACTCTGTGTTATTGAAATCATCCAGGTATTGTTGTAACTATTATTTTCTGAACCCGGTTGGTACTGTCACCTTCTAATTACAATGTCACTCAACATTACCACCATCAATGCAAAAGAGCTTAATAGCCCCTCTAGGCAATCCAAACTCTGGAGAGAGGCAATCAGATATCCTTTGCATGCAAGAGACACATTTTGCACACACTATTCTGTCAGCATAGGCATCAACTTTTTGCTAACGCACCTAAAAAGGTCAAAGCTGTCATAATTTCTATCTGTAGCTCAGTCGCCTTTCAACTTCATCACATAGAAACTGACCCACTGGGCAGATACTTAATCTTGTTTGCTGCTTTCAATAATTCTCCCATGGTGATTGCAAACATGTACAGTATGCGCCAAACTGCATCAGTTTCCAAAAGAACAAAGCTCATTATGGCGAATGAACAAGGCTATCCTAACACATCCCAAATACCAGGAACAAATCAAGGAGATAGAGACTTATTTCACCCTCTGTCAGGGACGTACTGCCCGTTCCAGAAGGTGTGCGCCTAAGCGCATGCGCGAATCATGAACTTCGCACACGAATGTGCGCATGCGCGCACATTAGACGTGCTTTGGCGCCCAATAGTCTATAAAAGATGCTCAATGGTGCTGCCCCTTGCGGTTTGATCTGCTTCTGTTTCCTGTGTTCCTGATTTGTACCAGTACTCTGTTCCTGCGTTGACCCGGCTTCCTGACCCTGCTTATGTCTCCAATCCTGACCTCAGCTCATTTGACCCGGCTTCTGTCTGCTGACCTGCATCTGCTGCTCTGCCAACCTGCATCTGCTGACCTGCATCCCCTGCTCTGCAAAACTGCATCTGCTGACCTAATTCCGCTGCTCTGCAACCTGCACCTGCTGACCTGCAACCACCACTACAGCTTCCACGCGAGGAGACCACTGCAAGCAGTAAGGACTCAGACACCTTTACCTCACTGTGCTCTTACCGCCACTGTTCCCACTCCAGTGGTCTCCGAGCCAGGGTGGTATGGGAGGTATCTCTCCACACGTCAGGCTCACATCTCAGGTACGTTACAGCATCAAACCGCCATGACTAAGCCTGCAGGAGGGACCTCACCTATGTCTGTCAAACTCTCACAGCCCTCACTCAGGTCATGGAGACCCTGCAAGACAGCCTCGTCCGAATGGAGAAGCGGACACAAGATCTGACCATCTCGGCAGACCCACCTCCTGAACCTAGGGTGCCTGTCCCTGAGAGGTTCTCTGGGAATTGAAACAAATTCCGGGAGTTTCGCAACGCTTGCGAACTATATTTCTCATTGCTACCTCAGACTTTCTCATCTGAAATTACCAAAGTAGGCTTTGCTATCCCCTTGTTATCACCTTGCTGCAGGGGGAGCCCCAGGCCTGGGCCCATAACCTACTTGAAGTCCGCCATATGGCTCTGGACTCTCTGTCATCCTTCCTTGATGCCATGGCTCGACTTTATGATGACCCCTAGCGGACTGCCCTCCACGCGCTCCAGCAAGGCCGCCGAGTGGTCGAGGACTATGTAACCAATTTCAGACGCTGGAGTGCAGATACCCAGTGGAATTAGGCTGCCCTCCTACACCAGTTCCGTCTCGGTCTGTCTGAGAGTTTGAAGGACGAGTTAGCCCGGGTTGGTATTTCTGATGCTCTAGAGACTTTAATTACATTATCCATTCAGATAGACCGACGACTCCGGGAACACAGAGCAGAAAAATCCACTCAGCAGCTCCGCCCAGCTTGGATGCTACCCTGGATGCCAGCTTCCGTGCATCCTATCTGCACCAGTCCAGTTCCAGTCAAGACTGCATCTCTTAACCAGACTTCTGCTTCCGTCAAACCCAAGCAGCTTTGACTGATGAAACATTCGCTGTCTGCCCAAGAACGACTTCGTCGGCAGCAGAACTACCTATGCCTGTATTGTGGAGAAGCTGGTCACTATGTCTCCTCTTGTCCCGTTAAGCTGCGCAAGGTCCTGGCAACCTCTTCTCCCAACCACACCAGTGCCACTCACCTGGCCCTACCCATCTCGTTCCAATTACCGGGAAGAACAATACCAGTGACTGCGATAATCAACTTAGGGGCATGCAGTTGTTTTATCGACTTAGACTTTGCAGCTCAACAACGCATCCCTCTCCAACCCAAGGCCCAGGGACTTTCCATCTTCCTGGCAGACGGGTCCTGCATCAAGCCTGGAGTAGTGACCCAGGAAACCCCTCCTTTGCCTGTAATCACCTCTATGGATCATAAGGAACTATTAAGCTTGGATGCTATTTCATCTCCTTTGTTTCCAGTCATTCTGGGCCTACCCTGGCTTCAGGCACACAATCCACAGATTGATTGGGGAACCGGAAGTGTTAAGTTCCAGTCACTTTACTGCCTGCACCATTGCGTGCCATCATGTCCCAGGACCTCTGGTTCTTTGCTATGCCTGGAACTAGATCCAGAGATATGATCTTCTGTGCCCAAACAATACCATGAGTTCTTGGACATTTTCAGTAAACGTGGGGCCGCAGTTCTTCCACCGCATCGTCCATACGATTGTCCAATCGAGCTTCTTCCCAGTGCTGAGATTCCTTTCGGACGCATCTTCCCCTTATCTGAATGGGAACTGGGGGTACTGAAGGAATACGTTGATGAGAATCTTAAGAGGGGATTCATCCGCCCTTCCACCTCTCCAGCAGGAGCAAGAATCTTTTTTGTGGAAAAGAAGGACCACTCTCTCTGGCCCTGTGTGGACTATCGGGAGTTGAATAAGATCACAGTTAAAAACCGATACCCTTTGCCCCTGGTACCTGAACTCTTTCAAAGACTTGAAACTTCCTCTGTGTTTACCAAATTAGACCTGCGGGGGGCTTACAACTTGGTCCGCATCCATGCAGGGGATGAATAGAAGACTTTCATACTAGGTTCGGCCATTACGAATACTTAGTAATGCCTTTTGGGTTATGTAACACCCCTGCCACATTTCAGCACCTGATTAATGACATTTTTAGAGACTGTCTGGATATTTATGTAGTTGTCTATCTAGATGATATTTTGATTTTTTCTTCTTCTCTTGAGCAGCATCGAGAACATGTCAAGAATGTACTCTGTCGCCTTTGTCAACATGGACTATACGCAAAACCAGAAAAATGCGAGTTTGAACGGCAGAGTATCCAGTACCTTGGCCTCATGATCTCAACAGAGGGTTTCAAGATGAACCCTGAGAAAGTTTCAGCCATTCTGGATTGGCCTGCACCTTCAGACAAGAAAGGGGTGCAGCGCTTTGTTGGCTTTGCAAACTTTTATCGGAGATTCATCAAAGGCTTCTCTGCTATTATTTCCCCAATTATGCAGCTGACCAAGCAAAATGCCCGGTTTCATTGGACTCCCGAGGCACAGGCCGCCTTCACAAACTTAAAAGGACTTTTCACGTTGGCTCCTATTCTGAGTCATCCTGATCCTGCACTTCCTTATCTGCTAGAGGTAGATGCCTCAGAGACAGCGGTTGGAGCTGTCATCTCCCAATGCCAGGGTCTCAAGGACTTGATGCATCCCATAGCCTTCTTCTCCCGGAAGCTCACCCCATCAGAGAAAAACTATGACATTGGGGACAGGGAGCTACTGGCCATTAAATCTGCCCTTGAGGAGTGGCGGTATTTGTTGGAAGGAGCAGCGCACCTTATACTCATTTATACAGATCACAAGAACTTAGAGTATCTGAGAGCTGCCAAACGTCTGAGACCCTGCCAGGCACGATGGGCATTATTTTTATCTAGGTTTTCATTTCACATAACTTACTGGCCCGGCTCCAAGAACACCAAACCGGACGCTCATTCCCGCATGTTTGATGACTCAAAGGAAGTACCAGCCTCAGACACCATTCTATCGGAAGGTAACTTTTTACTTTTGCAAACTGATCTCATGTCCGGCTTGAAACAAGCCTTTGCAGGTGTGTCTGGCCCTCCTGGAGTTACTCTGCTACCTAAGGATGGACTACTGTGGAGAAATAACAAGATCTTTGTGCCTGAGGAGGTCTGAGTCACAGTGCTGAATTTGTGTCATGATCATCCCCTGGCAGGCCATTTCGAGATGCATAAGACTCTGGAACTAGTCCAACGTACATTGAGAAGAACTGCAGGGAATATATAAGCTCTTGTGCTACCTGTATCCGTAGCAAGACCACTAGAGGCAAGGCCTGGGGTTTGCTCAGACCCTTACCAGTCCCTGACCGTCCTTGATTGCCATGGATTTCGTAGTGGAACTTCCCCCTTTAGAAGGTTACTCAGCCATTTTTGTCGTGGTTGACCGTTTATCCAAAATGGCCCACTTTGTTCCACTAAAGAGCACACCCTCTGCCATGGAAACTGCCCAGGTCTTCATTAAAGAGATAGTAAGGCTACACGGGGTTCCTGCGGACATTGTTTCGGACAGAGGGGTGCAGTTCACCTCTCACTCCTGAAGGGCTTTGTGCAGGGCTCTGAAGATTGAACTGTCCATGTCCTCATCCTATCACCCTCAGACCAATGGGCAAACTGAAAGGATGAATCAAACGCTCGAGCAATATCTCCGATGCTTCACCTCCTTTGTTCAAGATGACTGGGTATCTTTACTACCCCTGGCAGAATTTGCCTTTAATAATGCTAATCATTCGGCTACAGGGCAGTCTCCATTCTTTGCCAATTACGGGTTCCATCCAACCTTTCTACCTGATCTCATCCCAGATTCAACAGTCCCGGCGGTCCAGAGTATCGTCGATTTATTGACTCGTAATAGCAAGATATTGCAGGAAGCCATGACCAGGGCACAAGCAACCAATAAGAGTATGTTTGACAGGAAGAGGAGAGGGGAATTATGTCTGCAACAGGGCGATCAAGTATGGTTATCCACCACCAATCTTAAGATGGCTTGCCCCGCAAGGAAATTGGCACCCAAATTAATTGGTCCCTTTCCAGTAAAACGGAAATTAAATGACGTTTCCTACGAGCTTGCCTTACCGGAGTCCTTGAAAATCCACCCGGTATTTCATGTTTCACTATTAAAGCCTACAGTGCCTGATCCCTTCCCATACAGAGGATCGAGACCACCTGAACCTGTAATCATTGACGGAGATGAGGAGTTCGAAGTGGAGGCCGTCTTAGACTGCCGAAGAAGAAGGAACCAGCTACAATTCTTGATCATATGCAAGGGTTACGGTCTGGAAGAGAATTCCTGGGAACACCAATGGAACATTCATGCTCAAGAATTAATTCAGGCCTTTTTCCGCAGTCACCCCCAGAAAAGAGTTCTCTTGGGCACTCGGAGGTTGCCCTTAAGGGGGGGGCACTGTCAGGGACGTACTGCCCGTTCCAGAAGGCGCATGTGCGAATCACGGACTTTGCACACGAATGTGCGCATGCGCACACATTAGATGCGCTTTGGCGCCCAATAGTCCATAAAAGATGCTCAATGGTGCTGCCCCTTGCGGCTTGATCTGCTTCTGTTTCCTGTGTTCCTGATTTGTACCAGTACTCTGTTCCTGTGTTGACCCGGCTTCCTGACCCTGCTTATGTCTCCAATCCTGACCTCGGCTCGTTTGACCCTGCTCTGTTACCTGCCTGATTGCCTGTTGCCAAGACCCAGCCTGGACTCTGCCTATTCTCTGCCTGCTGTTTCTGCTGTGTTCCCTGATGTGTATGACCCGGCTAGTCTGACTCCGCTTCTGTCTGCTGACCTGCATCTGCTGCTCTGCCAACCTGCATCTGCTGACCTGCATCCGCTGCTCTGCAAACCTGCATCTGCTGACCTGAATCTGCTGCTCTGCAAACCTGCATCTGCTGACCTGCATCCGCTGCTCTGCAACCTGCACCTGCTGACCTGCAACCACCACTCCAGCCTCCACGCGAGGAGATCACTGCAAGCAGTAAGGACTCAGGAACCTTTACCTCACTGTGCTCTTACTGCCACTGTTCCCACTCCAGTGGTCTCCGAGCCAGGGTGGTACGGGAGGTCTCTCTCCACACGTCAGGCTCACATCCCAGGTACGTTACACCCTCAATTCTGGGCCAATCACCAATAAATTGAGTCAACCCTACTGAAGAAGTCTACGCCTTGCGCCTTGACGATACGGGTATAGGGGACATAGCCCATGTGCTGACGTCACACCGCGGCTATCCAATTTGATTTGTATATATGCCTGTACAGCTAGCATGGCTTATAGTGCCTTACTTGTGAGTATGTTTAAAGAAAAAAGAACTTTTGCGCTAACCAGACAAATTAGATAAAATAAAATATTAGGTGCAGCTGCTAGTGTTAGTCAAAAAAATACAAAAGACCCTAATACAATACATATATAGTGACAAGCGCACATCCTGACACAGTGTGTATTATACAGTGTGTGTAATCCTAATGCCGCGTACACACGGTCAGACTTTTCACCTGCAAAAGTCCGACGGACGCCGCCGGACCAAGTCCGGCAGAAAATCCGACCGTGTGTGGTCTCCATCGGACTTCCGACGGACCGTTTCGGGCGGAAATCCGACGTACTTTAGATTTGAAGCCTGCTTCAAATCTTTACGTCGTACCTCCGCCGGACTCAGTTCCTGACGGAAAGCCCGTTCGTCTGTATGCTGGTCCAAAGGACCAGATACGACGGAGGAGCAGGTTACTGCATCTCGCGCTCGCTGCAATAGGAAAAACAAATTTTCCCATTGCGGCGAGCGCGGGGGGCATCCCAGGCCCTTAGGTCTGGTATGGAACTTTAAGGAGAACCCCCCCTACGCCGAAAAACCGGCGTGGGGGTCCCCCCAAAATCCATACCAGACCCCGATCCGAGCACGCAGTCCGGCCGGTCAGGAAAGGGGGTGGGGACGAGCGAGCGCCCCCCCCCCTCCTGAACCGTACCAAGCCGCATGCCCTCAACATGGGGGGGTGCTTTGGGGGAGGGGGCGCCTTACGGTGCCCCCCCACCACAAAGCACCCTGTCCCCATGTTGATGAGGACAAGGGCCTCTTCCCGACAACCCTGGCCGTTGGTTGTCGGGGTCTGCGGGCGGGGGGCTTATCGGAATCCGGGAGCCCCCTATAATAAGAGGGCCCCCAGATCCCGGCCCCCCACCCTATGTGAATGAATATGGGGTACATGGTACCCCTACCCATTCACCTAGGTAAAAAGTGTTAATAATAAAACACAACACAGGTTTTTAAAATAATTTATTAAACAGCTCGGGGGGGGTCTTCTTCCGTCTTCGGGGGTCCCTCCGGTTCATCTTCTCCCGGCGTCCGGTTGGTTCTTCTCCGCTCTCCGGCCTCTTCTCCCGGTGTCCCAGGTCTTCGGCCGGCCCCTCCACTGTCTTCATGTAGCTCTATTGCCAGCGGAGGTCCGGACTTCTGGGCTTCTGGGCTTCGACCACGCCCCCTAAAACGTCACAGTCCCAGCATGCCCAGGGACTGTGACATCATATGGGGGCGGGGTCTCCGCCTATATAAGTCACAACGCAGCCCTCAGAGACCAGTCCAGCCGGAGAGAGCGTCGTGTCAACATCTGGGGGAAGAGAAGAGAAGAGAAGACAAGAAGCCCAGAAGCCCAGAAGTCCGGACCTCCGCTGGCAATAGAGCTACATGAAGACAGTGGAGGGGCCGGCCGAAGACCTGGGACACCGGGAGAAGAGGCCGGAGAGCGGAGAAGAACCAACCGGACGCCGGGAGAAGATGAACCGGAGGGACCCCCGAAGACGGAAGAAGACCCCCCCCGGAGCTGTTTAATAAATTATTTTAAAAACCTGTGTTGTGTTTTATTATTAACACTTTTTACCTAGGTGAATGGGTAGGGGTACCATGTACCCCATATTCATTCACATAGGGTGGGGGCCGGGATCTGGGGGCCCTCTTATTATAGGGGGCTCCCGGATTCCGATAAGCCCCCCGCCCGCAGACCCCGACAACCAACGGCCAGGGTTGTCGGGAAGAGGCCCTTGTCCTCATCAACATGGGGACAAGGTGCTTTGTGGTGGGGGGGCACCGTAAGGCGCCCCCTCCCCCAAAGCACCCCCCCATGTTGAGGGCATGCGGCCTGGTACGGTTCAGGAGGGGGGGGGGCGCTCGCTCGTCCCCACCCCCTTTCCTGACCGGCCGGGCTGCGTGCTCGGATCGGGGTCTGGTATGGATTTTGGGGGGGACCCCCACGCCGGTTTTTCGGCGTAGGGGGTTCCCCTTAAAGTTCCATACCAGACCTAAGGGCCTGCGACGGGGCTCGCAAGGTTTCAATCTCGCCAAAAAAAGCGGCGAGATTGAATTCCTTTTCTAGTCCCGTCGTACCCGAGTCACGTTCAAAATGAACGGACTTGTCCGTGTGTGGGAAAGTCCGTTCATTCTGAAAGTCCGGCGGAAGTCCGTCGGGAAGACCGGATTCCGGAAAGTCCGGCCGTGTGTAGGCAAGTCCGGCCGTTCAGAAAGTCCGGCGGTAGTCCGCCGGAAGTCTGGCGGCAAGTACGTCGGACCTAGCTTTCTAGAAAGTCCGACCGTGTGTACGCGGCATTAGTGTTTTGAACCATATAGGTTTGATATTGAATAATAAATAACCAAAATAATTTATGTGAAAAAAACTTATTGAAGAATTTGTTATAGTTCCGCTAAATATTGAATTACCATGCTCCAAACAATATTGTGAAAACAATATAGTAAAAAATGTTGGTATAGTGACACCAGCCACAATGTTGCTAAAAAAAAACAAAAAAAAAAAAACTTTTGGTCAGCAACAATGTAGCATCCACTCATTACTCAAAATAATATTGTGAACATCATATGGTGAAATATAGTGGTATAGTGACACCAGCCACAATGTTGCAAAAATACTCTTTGGTCAGCAACAATGTAGTATTCACTCCACACCTTAAAAATAGTGCTAGAAAAAAATAGTCTGTCAGTGAGAACTTCTTCCCCCTGAATATCCTGTGTAAGGATTTAAACAATAAAAAAATATGTATTCAAACTCAGTCCTCATAGAAATATATATTATGCTGATGATGAAATAAATCTTCTACTGGAATACAGCGATGATCTTCCTATTCAGAAAATATAGTAGAAGAGGCCGCTTACCGGATCAGATGGATCTCTGGTTAGGGAGATCAAACAAGCTTGTTGCATTAGCCTTCCGGCTTCCCTGATTATCACCTGGATGTCAGTTGTAGGATCTTCATCCACTTTACCCAATCCACAGGATTTCCACAACTCCAGAATGATTTTAAATCTTTGAATTATCCATAGTATAGCCAAACACCTCAGTGGGAACAAAGCGGGAGAAACTCCATAGTGCAGATGTGTTTCCCCTAAACAGGCTTCCACTGGGAACGGAGAAGCCTGTTTAGGGGAAACATGTTGGGTGGAGCTAGAGGCTGTGACGCCATCACATTTTTTTAGTTTTTTTCCCCATGCAGTCAGTCAGTTTGCTCCCTCGCTGCATGTCTGCTAAAATTTGCAGTTGAACTTTTTAGCTGTTTTTTAGCTGTTTTTTATCTGGTTCCCGTTTGCTGTGCACTTTTGAAGTTGTTGATTTGCAGTTACTAGAGTGCTGTGTGTCATTGCTGTGATCAACTGCAGTGGAATTTGTTGAAGTGACTGTGAAAAAGTTTTTTAAAATAAATTTTTTGAAATACACATCTGCACTATGGAGTTTCTCCCGCTTTGTTCCCACTGAGGTGTTTGGCTATACTATGGATAATTCAAAGATTTAAAATCATTCTGGAGTTGTGGAAATCCTGTGGATTGGGTAAAGTTGATGAAGATCCTACAACTGACATCCAGGTGATAATCAGGGAAGCCGGCAGGCTAATGCAACAAGCTTGTTTGATCTCCCTAACCAGAGATCCATCTGATCCGGTAAGCGGCCTCTTCTACTATATTTTCTGAATAGGAAGATCATCGCTGTATTCCAGTAGAAGATTTATTTCATCATCAGTATTGATGAGCTTCGAGTTCGAGTCGAACTCATGTTCGACTCGAACATTGGCTGTTCGCAAGTTCGCCGAACAGAGAACAATTTGGGGTGTTCGCGGCAAATTCGAATGCCGCGGAACACCCTTTAAAAGTCTATGGGAGAAATCAAAAGTGCTAATTTTAAAGGCTAATATGCAAGGTATTGTCATAAAAAGTGTTTGGGGACCTGGGTCCTGCCCCAGAGGACATGGATCAATGCAAAAAAAAGTTTTAATAACAGCCGTTTTTTCAGGAGCAGTGATTTTAATAATGCTTAAAGTCAAACAATAAAAGTGTAATATCCCTTTAAATTTCGTACCTGGGGGGTGTCTATAGTATGCCTGTAAAGGGGCGCATGTTTCCTGTGTTTAGAACAGTCTGACAGCAAAATGACATTTTGAAGGAAAAAACACATTTAAAACTACCCGCGGCTATTGCATTGCCGACAATACACATAGAAGTTCATTGATAAAAACGTCATGGGAATTCCCCAAAGGGGAACCCCGAACTAAAATTAAAAAAAATGACGTGGGAGTCCCCCTAAATTCCATACCAGGCCCTTCAGGTCTGGTATGGATATTAAGGGGAACCCCGGCCAAAATTTAAAAAAAAAATGACGTGGGGTTCCCCCTAAATTCCATACCAGACCCTTCAGGTCTGGTATGGATTTTAAGGGTAACCCCGCGCCAAAAAAAAAAAAAACGGCATGGGGTCCCCCCAAAAATCCATACCAGACCCTTATCCGAGCACGCAAAGTGGCAGGCCGCAGGAAAAGAGGGGGGGACGAGAGTGCGCCCCCTCCTGAACCATACCAGGCCACATGCCCTCAACATTGGGAGGGTGCTTTGGGGTAGCCCTCCAAAACACCTTGTCCCCATGTTGATGAGGACAAGGGCCTCATCCCCACAACCCTGGCCGGTGGTTGTGGGGGTCTGCGGGCGGGGGGGCTTATCGGAATCTGGAAGCCCCCTTTAACAAGGGGACCCCCAGATCCCGGCCCCCCTATGTGTGAAATGGTAAGGGGGTACTTACCCCTACCATTTCACTAAAAAACTGTCAAAAATGTTAAAAATGACAAGAGACAGTTTTTGACAATTCCTTTATTTAAATGCTTCTTCTTTCTTCTATCTTCCTTCATCTTCTGGTTCTTCTGGTTCTTCTGGCTCTTCTGGTTCTTCCTCTGGCGTTCTCGTCCAGCATCTCCTCCGCGGCGTCTTCTATCTTCTTCTCCTCGGGCCGCTCCGCACCCATGGCATGGGGGGGAGGCTCCCGATCTTCTCTTCATCTTTTCTTCTCTTCTTCTCTTCTTCATCTTCCTCTCCGGGCCGCTCCGCACCCATGCTGGCATGGAGGGAGGCTCCCACTGTGTGACGGCGCTCCTCGTCTGACAGTTCTTAAATAACGGGGGACGGGGCCACCCGGTGACCCCGCCCCCCTCTGACGCACGGGACATGACGGGACTTCCCTGTGGCATTCCCCGTGACGTCACAGGGAAGTCCCGTCACGTCACCGTGCGTCAGAGGGGGCGGGGTCACCGGGTTGCCCCGCCCCCCGTTATTTAAGAACTGTCAGACGAGGAGCGCCTTCACACAGCAGGAGCCTCCCTCCATGCCAGCATGGGTGCGGAGCAGCCCGGAGAAGAAAATGAAGAAGAGAAGAAGAGAAGAAGAGAAGAAAAGAAGAAGAGAAGAGCGGGAGCCTCCCCCCCATGCCATGGGTGCGGAGCGGCCCGAGGAGTAGAAGATAGAAGACGCCGCGGAGGAGATGCTGGACAAGAATGCCGGAGGAAGAACCAGAATAGCCAGAAGAACCAGAAGAACCAGAAGAACCAGAAGATGAAGGAAGATAGAAGAAAGAAGAAGCATTTAAATAAAGGAATTGTCAAAAACTGTCTCTTGTCATTTTTAACATTTTTGACAGTTTTTTAGTGAAATGGTAGGGGTAAGTACCCCCTTACCATTTCACACAGGGGTGGGGCCAGGATCTGGGGGTCCCCTTGTTAAAGGGGGCTTCCAGATTCCGATAAGCCCCCCGCTCGCAGACCCCCACAACCACCGGCCAGGGTTGTGGGGATGAGGCCCTTGTCCTCATCAACATGGGGACAAGGTGTTTTGGGGGGCTACCCCAAAGCACCCTCCCAATGTTGAGGGCATGTGGCCTGGTACGGTTCAGGAGGGGGGGCGCACTCTCGTCCCCCCTCTTTTCCTGCGGCCTGCCAGGTTGCGTGCTCGGATAAGGGTCTGGTATGGAATTTAGGGGGAACCCCACATCATTTTTTTTTTTAAATTTTGGCCGGGGTTCCCCTTAATATCCATACCAGACCTGAAGGGCCTGGTATGGAATTTAGGGGGACTCCCATGCCATTTTTTTTTAAATTTTGGTTTGGGGTTCCCCTTTGGGGAATTCCCATGCTGTTTTTATCAATGAACTTCTATGTGTATTGTCGGCAATGCAATAGCCGTGGGTAGTTTTAAATGGGTTTTTTCCTTCAAAATGTCATTTTGCTGTCAGACTGTTCTAAACACAGGAAACATGCGCCCCTTTACAGGCATACTATAGACACCCCCAGGTACAAAATTTAAAGGGATATTACACTTTTATTGTTTGACTTTAAGCATTATTAAAATCACTGCTCCTGAAAAAACGGCCGTTATTAAAACTTTTTTTTGCATTGATCCATGTCCCCTGGGGCAGGACCCAGGTCCCCAAACACTTTTTATGACAATAACTTGCATATTAGCCTTTAAAATTAGCACTTTTGATTATTCATGTTCGTGTCCCATAGACTTTAGCGGTGTTCGCATGTTCGAACGAACTTTTTTCCTGTTCGCATGTTCTGGTGCGAACCGAACAGGGGGATGTTCGGCTCATCCCTAATCATCAGCATAATATATATTTCTATGAGGACTGAGTTTGAATAAATATTTTTTTATTGTTTAAATCCTTACACAGGATATTCAGGGGGAAGAAGTTCTCACTGACAGACTATTTTTTTCTAGCACTATTTTTGAGGTGTGGAGTGAATACTACATTGTTGCTGACCAAAGAGTCTTTTTGCAACATTGTGGCTGGTGTCACTATACCACTATATTTCACCATATGATGTTCACAATATTATTTTGAGTAATGAGTGGATGCTACATTGTTGCTAACCAAAAGTTTTTTGTTTTTTTTTCTTAGCAACATTGTGGCTGGTGTCACTATACCAACATTTTTTACTATATTATTTTCACAATATTGTTTGGAGCATGATAATTCAATATTTAGCGGAACTATAACAAATTCTTCAATAAGTTTTTTTCACATAAATTATTTTGGTTATTTATTATTCAATATCACACCTATAGGGTTCAAAACACTACGGATTACACACACTGTATAATACACACTGTGTCAGGATGCACGCTTGTCACTATATATGTATTGTGAGTATGTTTGACTCATCTTTTATGAGAATAAATTGGTTTTAAATGGAGAGCATTAGATCTCGCCTTTCTGTTTTTATACATATGCTGATCGTTGCACACTTGGAGAGCTTGTCAACCACTTAAAGGAAGTGTATGGAATTGAGGTCTTCCAAGGTCAGCTTTACACTAGTCCCTTGTGATAACTCCAGAGGGGAAACCGCTTTTATTTGACCCGCTGTTAAAACAGGGCTCAAATTGTGAGTGCGGGAGAAATGGCGAGACATGGAGAGACATGGATTGCCTGCATCATACCCTTTTGGATGCCTTATCAGCAGATATATCCTAAGCGAGATTGACATTCCATATTTAGAGGGTCCACCATGCGGGTAAGAGTACACCTTGACTAAATGTTGGTGACGTCACTTGATGGAGGATATCACTGGATACCATCTGTTATGAATTGCATCACCCATTGTTGATCGAATTGGATCATTCAGATCACCTGTTGGACTTTGTTCATTCTTTAATACACAATTAGTGCAACTTTTTCTTTTGTTCAATTATTTTGTTGTGTTCTATCTCACATTTCACTGTTGCAGCTTTTTCATTTTTTGCATTTAATTATTGTTTTTTCAATCCTTAAGATATTAGAGAGCAATTTTTAGACCCCATCTGATTACCTACTCTTACATCTGCCTAACTATCAGAGCATAACAAATCGTTTTCAGAAAAGGAGGTCCTGGATAAGATCTGTGCTCTCCCACTCCATTAAGCTCCTGGGCCTGACGGCTTCTGTAATGAATATTACAAAACTTTTCCAAACCTTCTTACCCCACATCTTTGCAAGGCATATACCCACTTTGCAGACACTGGACATATCCCTAAGGAATCTCTTGAGGCGGGGATTGTTGCCATGCCCAAATCAAATCACATACGGACCCAGCCGATTACAGGCTGATTTCCTTCCTTAACACTGACCTCAAAATTTACGCAAAAATTCTTGCCACCCATCATTCCCGATATATCTCACATTTGGTCCATCCTGACCAAGTCAGCTTTGTTCCACAATGACAGGCCCCGGGTGGCACCAGAATGTTTATTAACCTCAGTCAGTGGGCAGAACATCATCGAATGTCTTCTCTATTCCTTTCTCTGGATGCAGAGAAGGCATTCAACAGAGTGCTTTGGTTGTACCTCACAGAAGTACTGCAGAAGTTTGGCCTATAGGGAACTTTTGCAACACCCATTTTACATTTATACTTTTCTCCTTCAACTAGGGTCCACACTTCTGGCATCACCTCCGCACCCTTCAATATTGCTAACAGCACCAGACCAATCTCACCAATAATCTTTGCTCTAGTGATGAAACCACTAGCCACGGCAATCAGGGCACACCCCTCATATCAAGCATACAAATAGGGAAAAATACCCACAAGATAGGACTTTATGCGGACCATGTGATAGTTGCCCTCACTAACTCGACCCAATCCCTACCGGCCCTCAATAAACTCCTAACTTTTTTTGGACAGGTATCTCTTCACAAAGTTAACTTCTCGAAATCTTGCATGCTAGGCATTTGTCCAGTTTCCCAATTGAAAAAAAAAACATATCTGACTTGTCAACCTTCCCTTGGACCCCAGCATCATCATTAACATACCTCAGCATTCAGTTGGTATCTCCCTCAACTAACTTAGTAAGACTTAATTTTGATAGATTGGTTAAGAAACTACAAGATCTGTGCCTTAGCTCACGCACAATAAAAGCATCTTGACCTGGGAAAATCACTCTGGTAAAAAATGAATGCAGCTGGACTAAGTACTCCAGAGTTTAAACAATATTACAGAGCTATCCTGCTGGACCAATTTAAAATGTGATGGTCTTCATCATCCCATCATGTATGGGTACAAATTGAGGAGGTTACAATTGGCTGCTCTACCAAACAACTACTGGCAGCATTATGGCTACAACTAAAACCATCACATTTTTATCTCAGTATGGTCAATGCAATGATAAAATCTTAGAGATCTATCCTGCAAACACCCCAAGGGATACCTAAATCTCTTCTGACGTTGCTTCCTTTAACTGCATTAAACCTTATGTGCTGATATCTAGTGATCGACTCCTGGGTAACTGCTGGTCTTCATACCATTGGAGTCTTGTTTGAAGATGACAAGCTCTCTTCCTTTCAAACATTACAAGCCAAAGCAAACATTAGCCACAGGGAAGTCTATAAATACTTATGCATCAGACATGCTTTGCAAGCTACACAGTGGTCAACCTCCACCCTCCTACAGGATCTCACTGATGTCAATGGACAACCCTCTCGTACATGCAAAGGGATCTCCAACATCTATAGAATCCTGACTTCCAGACTGACTCATCAGAAACTACCAACCATGGAGCAATGGGAGCACAACCAGCTTTTCATGGAAGATGTTCAAGCATGGCACCAAGCGATCAATTACCCGCTAAGATACTCCAAATGCCTAACACATAGGGGAATTGGCCCTAAAGATTCTTCATTTTTTGTATTATTCCCCAGCAAAATTATCTCATCTCTACCCAACCCACTCTAATCTATGTTGAAGAAATTGTGGCCTGCCAGGCACACTTAATCATGTATGGTGAAACAGCCCGGAAATTGTAACATTTTGAAATGACAGACATGCCTTAATACCTCTACTCACCAGGTTGATCTGTCCTATTACCCCTCAATTGGCCTTGCTGGGATTGGGGCTTGAAGCATGGCACATACAATACCATCCCATAATAAAGCATATTCTAATCGCTGCACATTTATCCATTGCATGAAAGCCCCCACTTTTTAGTACTTCATAACCATACTTAATTAACATCTGCACATGGAATTCATGCATGCTAAAGCCCACCTTTCTCTACACACGTTATTTGACCACTGGGCTCCATGGTTAGGTGACTCCAGGTGTAGGTTTGACATCCCATAGGGACTACCCCTATATACTCATATAGTACTCTCCCTGCCATAATCCCAGCAAGAGCCTGATAATCTGTAATTTGTAATGCTATTAGGTACCCAGATCTACTGCTGCCTTAGTCAGATATTGTCTCTCCAAGGTTGTCTTTTTACATTATTGTTGATAGTCTTATGAAATGACAACCAACCTTACATAACACCTGGATATTTCTCTATGTACCTTGATGCTTACACTCACCTTGTTACTTACACTCACCTTGTTACTTACACTCAAGGTTCAATCTCTGCTCACTAATGTTTTTCACACTCAGTTCTAATGTTTATATCATGCACCACTGTTGGCTCTACCAATCCATGCACCTCATATGCTCCCATAGGAGCATATTGGTACACAGGTTGGCTACTCCTAGTTAAAGTGATACTAAAGTCTATTTTTTTCTATAAAAATAACAAACATGTTATACTTACCTGCTCTGTGCCATGGTTTTGCACAGAGCAGCCCAGATCCTCCTCTTCTCGGGTCCCTCGTTGGTGCTCCTGGATCCTCCCTCCTGTTGAGTGAACCCACAGCAAACAGCTTGATATGGGGGCACCCAATCCGAGCCGCAGCTCCCTGTATCCATTAGGACATGGAGCAACAGTTTGCCCCCCCTCCTCATTGGATAACTGAATTTGATTGACAGCAGTGGGAGCCAATGGCGCCACTGCTGTGTCTCAGCCAATCAAGAAATAGAGTGTCCTGGATGGCCAAGACACTCATGGACATCGCTGGATCGAGAGGAGGGGCCGAGGGGGGTAATTTTGAGTGGGTAATTTTACCCCAGTGAGGCCATTTTAATTCTTTTTCTGTTCTGTCTGACACAGGAGCGGCTGGTCCATAAGGGGTGAAGGGGCGCCACTCCCTAGTTTGCATGCGGGGATGCATGCGGGGGCACCAGACTCTAATTGGCTTAACCAGTCGCCACTGGTCTGACATCTATCACCTAGACATTTTGTTAGGGAAAGCAAAAGCAAAAAGCAAAAACATCTCTGAGAGGTTCTACACCTTCCACACTATGCTAGAAATGTTTTATTGCTGTCTGCACTCTTATTGGATAGATTTTCCCTCACTTATTCTGTATTGTGCCAAGTAGACAACAAATGGAGAGTTCTTGTTTCACGTCTTGTTTTGCATGATAGCCAACAAGTGGTCAAGGTGAAATCTGAAATCATCCACAGACAGAAATAAAAGCTGATAGAGATCCCAAATCATCCATACACTATATAGATCTGAATAAACAGAAAAACACTACTTTTGAATAGAAATAGGCTTTAATCCTTCACTTCATCAGCATATACGGCAGCACAGGGGCTAAGTGGTTAGAACTTCCACCTTGCAGCGCTGGGGTCATCGCTTCGAATCCCAACCATGGAACGGCATGCATGCAGTTTACATGTTCTCTATGTGCCTGTGTGGGTTTCCTCCCACACTCCAAAGACATACTGATAGGTTAATTAACTAAATTTGTCCTAGTATCTGTATGTATGAATGTGAGTTGGGGACCTTTGATTGTAAGCTGCCTGAGGGCAGGGACTTATGCAAATGTACAATATATATGTAAAGCACTGCATGAATTGATGATGATATATATACTGTAAGTACCTGTACTAAATAAAATAAAAGTATCCCATGTATTAGTAAGTCTAACACCGCATACACACGATCGGACATTCCGACAACAAAATCCTGGATTTATTTCTGACGGATGTTGGCTCAAACTTGTCTTGCATAAACTCGGTCACGCAAATGTTGTCGGAAATTCCGAACGTCAAGAATGTGGTGACGTTCAACACGTACGATGGGACTAGAAAAGGGAAGTTCAACAGCCGGTGCGGCTCTTCTGCTTGATTCCGAGCATGCGTGGAATTTTGTGCATCAGAATTGTGTACACACGATCAGAATTTCCAATAACGGATTTTGTTGTCAGAAAATTTGAGATCCAGCTCTCAAATTTTTGTTGTCGGAAATTCCGACAGGAAATGTTCCATGGAGCCTACACACGGTCTGAATTTCCGACAACAAGCTCCCATCGAACATTTGTTGTTGGAAATTCCGAGCGTGTGTAACAGTTTAAAAAGAAAGAACTGGTGTCTGAAAAGTGCCAAAGCTGCTTCATATTACAGAAGACTAACTTTATAAAACACACAATGTGTTTATTTGGGAAATTCTTTACAAAGGAAAACTGAAATTCTATAACTAATATCCCAACAAGAAATCAATAAGATTTTTCATAGAAAAGATCAAAAGAATTTGTCATGAACTAGATAGTAACTTGCTGTCTACAAGGAAAATAGATATAGCTCATTTTAAAGACTTCTAGCAGAGAGTACTTCTTGCAGTAGAATGTTAGAAGTAGAATGGATGTTTTAAGTGAGTGAATGCCGAGGTGCCCATGGTGACAGATACAGCTAGGGAATACAGAGGTTGTAGCTTTTAATCTTTCCATTTCCTAAGGCAGCTCCTAGATGCTTAGAACTGATAGAGATGCTTACCTGACCACAGCATGACTTATGAGCTAGGTAAAGAACTCAGAAATTATTTAACAGTCAACCATAATGCAACTTGAACAAGTGTTGAATTAACAGATATTTTCCATTATTAAACAGCTGTATAAAAGAGCACTAAGTAGAACAATAACAACAATGACTTACAATAACAAATTATAGCCAACTCCTTTTTATATTGTTCTCACTATCAGCCTCTCTTATTTTCTTTATTATCACTGTCTACATATGTCTTCTCTTGATTGCTCCATTTAGTCACATGCATTTAAGGATACGTGAATATGTCTGGGTTTGGCTCACGGGGTATTCAACAAATTTGTTGTAAAGTTTGAAAATTGTGAACTAAGTTCTTCTAACTGTGTTATAATTCAAATTTGCTGCAGAGCTTTTCAAGTCTTTTTGATATTCCGCTATTTCAGAGAAAAACAGCAGGCAGATTTCATGAATAAAAAAAAAAAAAACGCTTGCCTATTTTTTAAGACTGAAGACTAAAGCCTGGTACATATGGGTTGAAAATCAGCCGGTTCAGCAAGAGCTGGCCGACTTTCACTCCATGTGTACAGCTGTCTGCTCAATAGAAGCTGGTCTAACGACCAGATTCTGTCGAACGGTCATGATTAAAAAAAAGCATTTGATCAGCGCTTGCAGCTGATGGCTGCAAGCAATGATCAGTATAAATAACAAAAATTGTTATTCTGAATTTGAATTTAATAAATTTAAGAAAAATGTTAGCAATTGCAAGCACACCTTTTAAGCCGTTTTGGAAAGTCTGCAATGACTTAACCTTTCTTTTTTCATTTTCTTTTTCATTTTAGACAAACTAAATTTACAGAAATGAATACCCCACTATTAAAATGATTTAGAAAAGCTGCTATTTTTGAAGGAGAGAGTAGGCAGATCTAATCAATATAAATAAAATTTGATTTTTTTTTTGCAAAGACATAATAAAAAAGTATACAAACTTATTGCATAGAATCTCATCTTTATTAATGGGAGGCAATATTTTTGGCAGACAGTAACCCTATTCCAGCTATAAACATCACATCAAAATATAATTATTTTCAGGCACACATTGCAAAAATTGTGCAGATTTTCTGAATAGAAGCTCATCCTTTTAACTAGCATATAACTGTAGAAGTAGACTCTAAAAATGATACAGATTTGCTGCACATAATCTAATTATTTTTCATAGTAGGCATACTGTATTATCCCTGTGATAAGGGAGAAACAATCTGCACAAATTATTAGCACATAATTTAAAAATGTTTTATAGGCCCCAAATCTCAGAAGTAGAGAGTAAGTCTGAGATGTTTTTAATTAAAGGGTAAGTTCCCCTTTACAGAAAAATCTGTAAGGTGAACTTACACAGGACCCCCTCCTCACCCCCCCAGTCCTGCTGACCTAGATTGCGGCAATCTCCCATTCTGACCCTGGTATAACCATGTCAGGGGTCCACACAGAAATCCCCACAGCTGAATCTCCAAAATGTACCCCATCAGGAGGGACGTTTCAGAGCATTCTAATTGGTCGGCGCCGGCCAATCAAAACCCATGTAGCTCGTCGTGTCAGTGGGGAAGAAGACACGTGAATGCAGAGGGGATTTCTAAGCCCCAGACCCCTGAAGCGGCTATACCTGAGCTCAGAATCGCCGCAATCTAGGTCAATGGGACTGGGGGGGGGGTGTGAGGTGGGGTTCCTGTGTAAGTTGATCTTACAGATTTTTCTACCCTTTAAACCTGTTAGGCTACACTAATGTAAATAGGGTGTATGCCAAGAAATATTCTGCATCATATCGGTCCATTTAAGTAGGTCCAAAAGATAGATACACAATGTAGCTTGCATCAAAGCCAAAAAATGCCTTCTGAAGAGAAGCATGTGGAAACATTTAGGCGTCTACTTATAAATATCTGATTTGGAAATGTCTCAATATTCATGCAAAAGTCACAAATAAAACATGTTTTGTTTGTATTCTGTGAAAAAGGTCAGTTTCTATTTGGCACATTTCATGGGGCAATGGTAACATTCTCTAACTCTGATTCTAAGAGAAAAGGCCTCAAGAAATTAAGTTAAAGAACTTAAGTTAAAGAAAAATCGACCAATAAATAACACTCTAGACTAAAAACATTTGACCAGAAGAGGAAACTATATGAGAGAGATCTCTTCAATTTGTGCAAAGTGCATGGAGATTCATGCGCTCACCACCAACAGTGTAATAAATCAACTATTGAGGAAAGAATCGCTATACAGAATTTATACAATATCGCAGAGATGACGTGGACATACAGTATCAGGCAGTTTGTGGGCAGATTATGTTCACACAGAATTTCACACAGCCATGCACTGGCTGGGTATAACTGTTTGAAATGGCCACAAACTCTTCTGGCCTACTGCAGAAGATCATAAAAACCATGGTACCTTAGGCAGGGCATGTGTGTGGGTTTTCCTGCTGAGGAAAGACAGAAGATTGGTCCTATTGTCACACCTCTGGACCTGCTCCTGGAGAGCTGACAGAATCTTTGACCCAATGGTCTCATGCCTGAGGCATTGCATAGCCTCTTGGGCACTTGGGGAGGACAGGTGGTTCTGTGAATGAATCGTTGATCTAAGGGTATTGAGGAGGAGGTTTAGGTTACTAATCTGCCACTGGTACCAGGTGTCCAGATGCATGGCAGCACAGCCAACTCCAGTGGTGGAGCACCAGCAAAGTGACCCAGTGGGCTGCAAACAGGAAATAATGTCCCTGTGCATACTTTCCAGTGATGTGGAAGCATTACATGGTAGAGGGCAGAGATGGCCCTATGTGTGGAAAAATGGTGGCTGGGAAGGACCAAACTCCACTATCTGGAATTGCAGCAGCTATAAAGCTAGTAATTTTGTCAAGCTAACATTAGGACCCCGGGCATCGAAGCAGTTGGGGATGTTCACTTTCTTACTGGATGTTCCAGCAGCTAGGACTAATATAACCCTTGGTGTGGTACATAGGATAACCGCCCCTTCCTATGTGCCAGACGCTGCGCTCATAGACCTACACCTCACTGACAGCTGCCGCTTAAAAAATTCAAACAGTGCAAAAAATAAATGATTCACTATAACCTGCCCTTACCTAAAGTGAAATCAAATAGCAGCGCTAAAATTAAATAATATCTAAAGAAATATATATGTGAATATATTGAAAAAAGTATAAATAAAATGTGACAAACTATTTAAATACTACTCATTTAAGAGCGGAACAGTGTTTATCATGAAAACCATACAGTATATATTGAATTAATTAAAAAGTCCAATATTCAGTGACGTAGTGATGTGGGTGATGTTTTCACAAAATAATAAGATATAAATCTTCAGTGACAAAATCTTCCACCACACCGCTGTGAAATGTGATCTCCACTCCCCTTCAGCGAGCAAACTCACCAGCTACTTTTGCCTTACACTCTCGTGTTCGGCTCACAGGCTATTCCCACACAATAGGGGGTACAGTGATAACCTCCATTCAATCTCTGTTGGATATCCAGAGTATATATACAAGCGTCCTCTCCACATGAAAAAAAGAAAAGCGATCCAATAGTGCAGTAACGCAATAACCTTTAATAAAAGCAACACTCTCCTTCACCATTGAACTCACATTTCATAAACTTGAATCAAGCAAAGAGGCACAGCAAACTTGGTCATCACCAAAAAGAACACACTCTCCAAACAATAAATGGATGTATGGTGGTCACGGCGGACCCAGGCAGCTAGGAGTTCGGTAACACTCTCACCCGTTCCCCTGAGTCTCCTGGAGCCGCTTCCCCGCTTCTTCGTATGGCGCCTCCTGTCACAGCGTCCTACATCAAGCGCGTCAGATTGCCTAGTAGCCACACCCCGACATGTTTGAATAAGTCCCTTGTGACGAAACATGTCGGAGTGTGGCTACTAGGCAATCTGACGCACTTGACGTAGGATGCTGTGACAGGAGGCGCCATACGAAGAAGCGGGGAAGCGGCTCCAGGAGACTCAGGGGAACGGGTGAGAGTGTTACCGAACTCTTAGCTGCCTGGGTCCGCCGTGACCACCATACGTCCATTTATTGTTTGGAGAGTGTGTTCTTTTTGGTGATGACCAAGTTTGCTAGGACTAATATATCTGAAGATGTCAGGATAGGGTTGGCAGAATCAGAATGCGGTTGCAGTCTACACTTACCCCTACTCTGTGCAGACCCATGCTGAACCTGTCCTCCACTGCAAGTGTCATAGGGTAAACTTCTGACATCCATTGCATTACTATTGTCCATATTGTTTATGGCTCCCAATAGAGTACAGCGGGCATAGATGAAAAGGGAGGAGCTTGAAGGAGGAGAAGTGTGGCCATTTGTTTAATTAACCGCTAACATGCAGGTGTTGCTCCCACTGAACTGCTTGGTGAATACTCATATGTCTCTTTTTATATGTGGTACCCAAATGACCAGTCATGTTGACACACTTGAAACATTGCTGACAGACACAGCAAATTACTAAGGTTTGGTCTGCAGCACATGTGTTAAAAAGTGCCACATAGCTGAGCCGTACCAGGAGATAACAGGGGCCTGCATCTGTAAAGCTCTGCCATCTGTTGGAATAAAGTGGCTGTGTCACAGATCAGCTGAGGAGCTGATCTGTGTCTCACCTTTACTGCTGTAGGCCGGCTGGCACCTGTTGTTCCACTAGCTTGTGTTCAGCTCTGCTGCACTCTGCAGCTATGGGTGTCGCTGGCTCCACCTGTTGCTTAATATATGATTCCTTCCTGCTACTCCCTGTCCAGCCCCTCATGTGCTTCTCTATTTAAATGCCTCTCAGACCACTTCTGATTGCTTGAGCAACATTTGTTTCTGAACTCCCTTAGTGTAACCTGCCTAAACCTGACCTCTCGTGAACTGATCGCTTGTGTATCGACTTGGCTTGTTCTGATTATGTTGTCTGCAGCCCACCCTGACCTTGGCTCGCTATCCGGCTCTACTTTGCTTCATCCATCCATCCTTGTCTGACAGTGTCTTCTGGTACTTCCCTAGCGAGCAGGGTGAACCCGGGGGTCGTGACCTGGGGTCAGCACGCAGCTAAGCCCAAACCCTCATGAGGGGATCCCTGGCAGAATACCGGCTGGCCCTTAGACTCCATGCCCTGGGGGATCCTGTGTCACCTGCTCGCCTGTGGGCTCACTGTAAGTAGTACTGTGACAGTTTGCTCAAGCCATGAGCACCTCTGAGAATCGGCCACTGACCGAGGATCAAATGCAACATCTAGTTCAGAGACTTAACTCCGAGCAAGCAAATCAAGAGCCAATAATGCTGGTTCTTCAGGATCTTGCCTCCCATCTTAATCATCTGCAACTCACTGCAACTCGCTGCAACTTCTGCTCCTCCCATTCCTGCTTCTGCTTCAGCTGCTGCCATGTTACCTGCTACACCTGGAAATCCCTGCCTGCATCTACCGCTGGCACCTAGTTTTTCTGGTGACCCTAAGGCTTGTCGGGGCTTCATTAATCTGTGTTCCATCCACTTTGAACTTTCCAGCCACCATTTTCCAACTGATCGCACCAAAGTCGCATATATCATCTCTCTCCTCTCAAATGATGCTCTAGCTTGGGCTTCCCCACTCTGGGAATCACACAATTCTATCACCTCCGACCTCCAGCTCTTTTTGGATGCATTCCAGAAAACTTTTGATGAGCCCGGCAGAGTGTCTTCAGCTGCTGGGGCCTTCCTTCGTCCTCACCAGCAAGGAATGACAGTCAGCCAATACGCAATTCAATTGCATACGCTGGCCACTGCACTCAAATAGAATAATGAGGCCCTTACTGCTACCTTCTGGCAAGGCCTATCTGAGCGTGTCAAGGATGAACTTGCTGGACACACCATTCCTACCACATTTGATGATTTAATCGCATTGAGCATTCAAATAGACATTCGCTTCCAGGAGCAGGCCCTGGAGAAATCCAGATCCAGTCATCCCCCCGATGGCCATCCAGCACAGGTAGTCCAAAGACCTGTGGAGCCCTCTCCACCTTCAACCTCTCACACGTTGGAAGAACCTATGCAGCTTGGGCAAACTCGCCTCACTCCCAAGGGAGGCTACTCTATCTGATTGATTGCAAGGGCTATGGTCTGGAGGAGAGGTCTTGGGTTCCTGCCACCGATGTCACAGCCCCACGTTTGGTGACTAGATTCCATCAGAAATTTCCCTCCAAGCCAGCCCCCAGACGTGTAGGGGGACCTCGTAGGAGGGGGGGGTACTGTCACAGATCAGCTGCAGAGCTGATCTGTGTCTCCCCTTTACTGCTGTAGGCCGGCTGGCACCTGTTGTTCCACCAGCTTGTGTTCAGCTCTGCTTCACTCTGCAGCTATGGGTGTCGTCGGATCCACCTGTTGCTTAATATATGATTCCTTCCTGGTACTTCCTGTCCAGCCCCTCATGTGCTTCTCTATTTAAATCCCTCTCAGTCAAGTTCTGGTTGCTTGAGCAACATTTGTTTATGAGCTCCTTTAGTATAACCTGCCTTAATCTGACCTCCCATGAACTGATCTCTTGTGTACTGACTCAGCTTGTTCTGATTACATTGTCTGCAGCCCACCCTGACCTTGGCTCGCTATCCGGTGTCTTGCCGAGAAAGTTCCCTCGGGGATAAGTTCCCTCCTGTACTGCGCAAGCGCTGCGCTTGTGCAGTACGAATGACCAGGAGCCGCCGAAAACAGCCGAAGATGAAAATCTTCAATCAGCTGTACACGGCGCCTGCGCCCTAGGTCCAGGCTGAAGCCCATCCATCCAAGTGGACCTAGAGGGGGAATAAAAAAGTGATGAGCGCAGTGAGGCCGTGCCCGAAGCGTGGCGAGCCCGCGAGGGGCCCCCTTACAGGCGCCGTGTACAGCTGATTTCTTCTGTATTTCGCTTCGGCTATTTCCGCCGGTTCCTACTGCGCAGGCGCTGCGCCTGCGCAGTAGATGGGGGTCCTTATCTGCCGAGAGGAACTTTCTCGGCAGAACACCGGCTCTCCTTTGCTTCATCCATCCATCCTTGTCTGACAGTGTCTTCTGGTACTTCCCTAGCAAGGAGGGTGAACCCGGGGTCGTGACCTGGGGTCAGCATGCAGCTTCTTTGGTGAAAATAACCCAAATCAATGTTTATTAATTAGTCTGTAGCGAAGTTATAAAATCCACAAACTATGGTATTTGAAAACAGATCAATCCTGATGTGCTAATGGCTAATCTAATTTCTTGAGGTTCGAACAGGATTTTTTGGAAAATTAGGACACTTTTTTTTTCACAATTATTTTTTGCATACTGTCACCAGTGCAGTACAGTGTCATCATATAACCGGTGTGGTGGTGATCAGGGACACTGTGAGCCAGAGCAATACAGTGTTACAGTAGTAACATTGTACTACTCTGAGGACGTGATCAGGATTTTTTTAAAAAAACATTATGATTGCTAATACTAGTGAATTTCACTGTTATAAGCAACCATCTTTCCTGAATGAAACTGATTCATTCAGTGTGTATTGTTGTGATTATCTGTGATTTGCCACAGCTAATCACATAGTACAGATGGGCTGTGATTGGACCTGTCTGTACCATTTGATCACTTTGACCAATCACAGCTAGCAATACGATCATACACAATGAATGGCAAAAAAGAAAGCCATCCATTGTTTACAGTTGTCATATGATCTGCTATGATTGGTCACAGCGATCACATGGTATCAGCAGCGGCCTGGTTCAGTGATCTGTCATCGGCTGTTTCCACATGATGAAGGTCTGGTTAAAGGACTATACCATTGCCAACATGCATATAACACAGAAGGTGAACTATCCATTTTTCCATGACAATTAATTCTCTATATGCTTCAGAAACTGCCTTCTTAACTCAATAGAGAAATTACTTTCCCTACCCTCACCTACAAGGTTGTATTCTTTGTAGTTATGTTACCTCTCTTAGTCTAGTGTCCATTTTTTTTCCTGCAAGGCAATGAGCTATGAAAAGTTGTGTTGTATTCATCTACCTTCCATTTTGCTGAATAATAGCAGTTTCCACTTCAGCTGACCTTTCAGTCCTTTAAAAGTCTTCTTGACAGCCATTAAACATCCAGATTTGGACTTTTATTTGTGCATTGTGCAATACTTTTTTCAATTCAATACTGGAAAAATACTTTTTATCTGATGGCTTAAGAATACAAACATTTTCACTGATCTGTGTCACAATTCTGTTGTTGTTTATTGTTATGTCCTATTCTCTTTTCTGGAGTTCATTAAAGTGGTATTAAACCCAAAATCAAAAATGTGACTTATTGCAACTTAGAAATCTTTTAATGTGATGGTTGCAGCTTTCTTTTTTCACTATGCATTCACCTGGTGATTCAGGTGCCTTATAGTGTTTCCAGTCTGGATGGAGGAGCAACAGGGGCACCGTTGGACAGTAGCATTGTCATTTTAGGGAGAGGGTAGTGTTAGATGCACTAGCAAATTTAGTTGGACTTGACTAACAAATTAAAGCTGAATTTGAGCTAACACCTTTTAGGCAGCTACAGCAAGAATTATATTTCCTTTTAGGGATAATGTTTTCACATAAATGATTAAAGGCTGACCATTATGAGCACCCCTGTCAGTTTTAAAGTGGATGTAAACCCGAATTGTTTTTTTTTTATATATATATATCATACTGTAGAGTATAAGATTTCCTATCATTTGAGCCCAGTTTTGCCTCACAGAGCTAATCCATCTCTGAGCAATCCTCTTTTATTGTTCAGTGAGAAAATCTTGACAAACTGAGAAAAACTTGTCAAATACTCCCCCTTGCTGTAAGTGACAGGTGATTTACATCTCGTGCACTAGCCTAAGACACAGGCATTATTTTTTAATTCCCTCCCCCACTCCTTTCTTCAGCAGCTCTGCCAGGATTGGCTGTTCCACATATCAGCATGATTTGGCATGCCGAGGTCATGTGGTTACTTTCCTGTTTTTTCACTGGATGTTAGAGATCATAGCAGAAGTTCAGCAGAAGTTCAGTGTTAGAAATACACAGGAGAAATGCATATTGACAAGGGAAGTGTAGAGGTGGGCGGGGAGTCTACTGACATCACGACTCCACCCATCGAGCTCCAGACAACAGACCCACCTACAAAATATGCCGTTTTTTGGGTCTAATAACAGACAGAGGGGAGACATTTGACAGGTAAAGATACATGCAGGAGGCATGTATATCCTTATAGATAACCCCTATGTCAGTAGTTTAGAAAGGATGACATTGGGTTTACATCCACTTTAAATTGTTTGTCTCAACCCTCTAACTGCCAGTTTTTCTAGACAGCTAGGTCTTTTACAGAAAGATAGAAAGTTACAGACTTACTGACAGGATCTTCTGGTGAAAATAATAGGAGACAAGCTTAAAAAAAGAAAACACATGCAGTCACCCTATCTAAGAATAGGTAAACTGCAATACATTACATTTTTGTTTTAGGGATTAATACCACTTTAAATAAGGTTTCCACCTCCTTTGAAATATCAGTGTTCACCTTTTCCATTATATTATCAATACCATCTACATTGTCAAAAGAGCCCAGGGATTCAGTTGTGACCAAATCAAAACATTTGACTTGCACATTTGGTGTATGGTGGAAGATTTGGGAAGGAACGTAATACCTATTCTTTTGCACATATTTATGGGGATACATTTACTAACACTGTCAAGTGCAAAATCTGGTGCAGCTCTGTATAGAAACCAATCAGCTTCCAGATTATACTGTCAAAACTTAATTAAACAAGCTGAAGTTAGAAGTCGATTGGCTACCATGCACTGCTGCACCATACTTTTTTAATGAGATAGCTATGCACTTTATTGATAACCAATGGTTTGTTTTTTATCACAGCGCTAATGTGAAGTTGGGGTGTTTTTTTTGGAGGGGGGAGGGGGGGCATCCAGCCTTTTTTTTTCCTATGTTGATAATCTTGAATTTCTTCAGAGGAAGAATGGCTTGCTTTTTTATTTAAGCAGGGAAGGAGTTGCAGGTTTTGATTTTAAAAAGGAAGACAAGGAAAATTGGCCTCTTGGAAAATAAAATGAAGGATTTACAAGTTAAATTAGAACCTTACCTGAACCTCACCTGAATGCACCGAGTTTAATAATACCTTGAGGAAAAAAAATTGAGAAAGTAGATATGGAGACACAAAAAAAAATTGAATAGAGATTAGGCTGACTTTAAGAATAACATGGTATATTTATGGCAGAGTACCCCTATAGCAGGGAGCGGTGATTCTGGCATAGGTATTTCCACTACAAAATCAAAAGAACCAGTTAGGCAACCTCCTGTTAATAAGCCCCTACCTCAGGAGATAGTTCATCAGGTAAAAGGAAAGAGAGGGGATGTAGCACATCAGCCGTTTTCTATAAATAATACCCCATTTAGACATAATCAGAAACAGAGAGAAGGACACTCTTATGGCTCACATGGGAACCGTCATTGGAATAATCTTCCTAAGGGCGAATATTTTAATGATCAGTCTCCTACATCCTATGGAGATGGACAACCTGATGACCATTATCAAGTACCAACGTATAATGGATACTAACTTCGGATAATTATAGAAAGGAGGATCGCCATTACCCCAGATCTAATCATGCCCCTTTTTTGGGAAAGGAAGAGGAAGGAGGGAGTAAGAGGAAGATCACTGATACCTCTTTAGAGAAGAAAAGGAGGAAGAGGGGAAGTAGGGGTAAGAGAAGGAGAGGATGTGTCACATACCTTGTGGCAGAGCCTGATGTGTAGATGGAGGCCTTTCGTACAACCCCAGCTCTGGGACCACTGATGTTTGCGACAATGGCTGCGAGAGCGTGGCAAGGTATGAGTGCCTGTAAAATGTTCTGTTAGCTGTGGCAGTGGGTAGCAGGTGCCAGAGGCAGGTCAGATCTGGAACAGCAGATGGCAGTAGAGACAGCAGACACAAGATAAGGCAGACAGCAGGTGGCAGGTGCTTGACAGGCAGTTGAGAGGTAGAATGTGTGGAAGTACTGGCAGCACTCAGCAGGTGAAGAGCCAACAGGGACCAGGTAGCATGAAAAGCAGTACAGGTGGATAACTGGATGCAAGATCAGAGGAGCCAGGTCAGCAACAGACGGTCAAATACAAGCATGAACGGCAGGCAGAAAATGGCCAGGATACAAGCAGAGGTCAGCAACGTAGAATCAGGCAGATGAGCAGGCGGCAGAGCAAATCCAGAGACAGGCAAAGGTCAGGGCAGGTAGTGATCAAGCAAGGTCAGGGCAAGCCAGGTCAATAACAACAGAAGTCAACATAGGAACAGATGCAGGGACATGGGTAATAGCTGTAGATCAGACAGCACTGGCTAATAGAACTACTGCAGTTCTACTACTACTACTGGTGCCAACATTAGTGACGGATACGCATGGGTACGTGTTCGCGCATGCGCATATACACAAGGTTGTGCACAGAAAAAAAGACACACACACATCTTCGCCTGCGCATCCATGTACATCTTGAGGCTTCATCTGTACTATGGCTAATGCCTTCCTGACAGGATGAAGGGCGGGGCAAAGGATTCAGTCAAAGGAGGGAATAATGAATGAAGGTATTTATAATTTAAAAAGGATGACCTTGACACAGAAGAAGCTACATATTTTAGATTTAGGGTTGAGATGCACCACAAAGTACGTAAAAAGTTTGATGTGTATATAGACACCCACAATTACATTAGGGACTTGAACCTAAATAAATATTTTTAGAATGTAAGGAAATTCCAGCTAGTGCTGGAATAAATAATGGTCTCCATAATAAATCCACCTTCAACCTGAAGGTTCCAACAATGAGCGCAATATAAATAGTTTTATCAGTGATTATTAGGGTAGGATTTATAAAATTTTAGCATTTTGATAGGAAGACCTTTTTCGGCATCTTTTCCTTTTTTTCCTCCTTTACATGTCATTTTTTATACTTTATATATTTTTATACTGTGATCAATTAATGTTTTTAATGTGTTGTTATGTTTTTAATTACTTTGTATTTTTGTAAATTTTGATGTATTATTTCTAACAAATGTGTTCTCCCAAACTAACAATCCTTAAATAGATCGACCCCCACCTGTCACAGGTGCTGGATAATACAATTAGTGGTTTTCCTGATCACTTGACAGCTTGGCATTTCTTTGTTACCCTATGCCCTTTGTTCAACAGTCCTTTGCCTATCAGCCTTGAAAATGGCCACAACTGATTTTAAAGATTTAAAGATTTATTCCCTCGACTTTGTGGGGGGTCTGCATTTAAGTTACCAGTTTTCTGACTTTATGATGGGTTCGCTCTGCCAATTGAACCCAGACACATTCACTTATCCCTAAACTTAATAAAGTATTTAGGGCAAGAGGTTTTTTTGGTGGGTGAGCTTATGGCTTGATATTACTTCTAATATTATGCATGACAGCTTCCTTCTGTCAGGTAGTGCAGGTAATGCCAAGTGCAGGCAATGCTAAGTCCTTAACAACTAGTGATGAATCATAGCCCTATTCACTTATATGACCAAAGGAACTGGTGATAGTTAAAAGAAAAAAAAACATTGTGGGGGTTCCCTCATGATGTATGCCAAGCTCATCATGTCATATCTCATGACAATTACTGGTGAGATCTTCAGTGTCCTGCTTTCTCCTCCAACTAACATACCAGGTCCAACACAACACTCAATAATTTCCTCTTTTGATACTGTTACCCCCCAATGAACACCTTTCTGAGGTTAACCTCACCACCTGTCCCCTCACAACTACAACAGTTCCCTTCATGTTCTATGCTACACTCTCTAACTCACATCTTCAATCTCTCCCTCTACCTTTACCTCCCCTCTCAAACATGCACTAATCCCCCGCCTTACCTAAAAAACCCTCTCTGGACCTTGTTTGAACAGCATAAGACTCATCTCTTTAACACCTTCTCCACAACTGCATACTTTGCTAAATCACTGTTGTCAACCTTCTTGACCCTCTACAGTCTAGCTTCTGCCTGCAACATTCCACCGAAACTGCCTTACTAAAATTCACTAATTTGATAACCAGTTGATAACCTCCATGGCTTCCAATAACACCTCTATGCCAAGGACACCTGGAGCTATCTTTCTACTCCCCAGCTTACTCCCTTAATCTCTTCATGTATTACAAATTTACTGGGCGACATATCAGTATGGATGTCATACCATTTCCTCATCCTCAGGCCCCACATCCAATCACTGGCTAAATCTTGCCACCTTAACATTTGCAACATTTCCAGAATTCACCCTTTTTAACTAACAACACCACAAACAACTTATTCACTCCATGGTTAGCTCCCATCTTGACTACTCCAACTCCCTTCTCACTGGCCTGCCTTTACACAGGTTTTCCCCCTTATACACCTTACTAACCAATCTGCCGCTGCCCCTCCCTGCCAATCCCTTCCACTAGCCCAACATATCAAATTCAAAATACCAACAACAACATACAAAGCTATCCACAACACTGCCCCCAGCTACATCACTAACCTCATCTGTAGATTTCACTCAATTTCTCCTCTCCTTCCCTCCCAAGACATCTTGCAATCTAGCTCTCTTGTCACTCACCCCAAGCAAGCCTCCAGGACTTCTCCAGAACCTCTGCTATCCTCTGGAATGTATGGTTAGCTCCTACCCTGTCCATGATTAGGCAATCCTTGAAGACTTGTTCATTCAAGGAAGCCTACCCCACCTTAAAACTGTCTTTGAGCACCTCCTTAGATCATCCCCCACAGCTATTACCTTTTGGACCATCTCCCCTTTCCTTTAGATTGTAAGCTTCATGAGCAGGGGCCTCATATTCCATCTTTATTGAACTGTATTGTAATCATACAGTCTCCCTTTATATTGTAAAGCACTGCACAAACTGCTGACACCATATGACTCCAGAATAATAATTATAATAATAATAATATTTAGTCAATGACCTCATGGGAATGCCAATAAAGTCAATGACCAAATATGGTAATTTCCAAATTTGGTCAACTGGCAGACATTGGCCCTTTAGTTATATCAGCTGTCATCTGCCAGATTTATCAAAAGCTGGTTTCTGGGTAAGATCATGTTAGTGGGTGGAGTTTAGATGGACATCAGGTATCATGATCAATGTGAATGTACCTCACGGGGGGACATGATTGACAATGGATGTAGATCGTGGGACTTTTTTTAAATGAAAGGACTCATCAAAGAACTGAGTGTGTGTATTGTAATTGACTGAGTTAATAGACACCTATTAGCCCAACACCCTGTACAGTGGAATGATTTATTTTTTAATAAATTATAATATGACTAACATTTTTTAACTTTAACTTTATGTTAAAAAATATTAGTCATATTATCATTTATTTAAAAATAAAATGTTGAATGAACTTTGAGAGGGTGGGGCTGAATGTTGGGGTGGGGGGGCAGTGCTCCTGCACCCCTCGTGGACCGGCCATCACTGATAAATGGAATCCCTGACCAATTTGTTTACAGACAGAAAGAAACTGTTGACTAAAGGGGTTGTAAACCCTCATTTTTTTTACCTTAATGCCTCTATGCATTAAGAAGGTGAAACCCCCCCTTTTACTCACCTGAGCCCAGTCTTTCCAGCACCCGAGAATGAGCACACCAGCTCCAGCCGGTGTCTCGGGTCCCGATTGGATAGATTGATAGCAGTGCATCCATTGGCTCCCGCTGCTGTCAATCAAATCCAATGAGCTGGGGGCGGGGCTGAGTCCTGCTGTCTGTGTCAATAGTTGCAGCAGCAGAACACGGGAGCACGCCGGCACAAGTTCCCTGAGGGACAGCGATTCTCCAACGGGGAGCTCGAGAAGAGGAAGAGCCAGAAGCGCCGCTGAGGGACCCCGGAAGAGGAGGATCAGGGCCACTCTGTGTAAAACCAACTGCACAGAGGAGGTAAGTATGACATGTTTGTCATTTAAAAAAAAACAAAAAAAAACTGAGGTTTAATTATCCTTTAAATACACGTTCTACTTTTCAAATGTCAATGTTGCAGTGGTAGGTTGTGTACATTGCACCGATGTGCTACTTTACAAGCAAGGTACAGACATCCCCAGGGCATGTTATTTAATGGAGTATTGCTTTTTTTGGTTAGGTATGTCATCCAGGGCAGTGCCTAGCCCCCATGCCATTTGTTTGACAATCCCTTACTAGTTATTAGCCCAGAAAATGGTCAGATCTGATTTTTAATATTTGACTCCCATTAATTTTAGTGGGGTATGGATTCAGCATCTAAAATTTACTTATGTTCGCTAAATTCTGTAAAAAACAGAACCTGTTATTTTCGGCTCATCACTAATATTTATTTCACTTAAAGTGGTTGTAAACCCTTACATATACCCAGTGACTAACCACAGGTGATACACAGAAATGAAACAAATCTTTCTACATAAGTTGTACCTGTTTATTGGTAGCCTTCTCTCACATACAGCATATGCATATGCATACAACAAATTACACCCCAAAACACATTCTGCTACTCTTCCCGAGTATGGCGATACCACATGTGTGAGACTTTTACACAGCCTAGCCACGTACAAAGGCCCAACATTGAAGTAGCACTTTCAGGTGTTCAACAAGCATAAATGACACATCTCATTTCTCAACCATCTATTACACTTTTGAAGGCCCTGGAGCACCAGGACAATGAAATTGCCCACAAAATGACCCCATTTTGGAAAGCAAACACCCTAGTGTATAATCTATGAGGCATAATGAGTCTTTTGAATGGTTTATTTTTTTCCAGAAGTTTTTGGGAAATGTGGAAAAAAATGAAAACGCATTTTTTTACACAAAGTTGTCAATTTATAAGATATTTATAACACATACCATGTATATATAGCACAAATTACACCCCAAAATACATTCTGCTACTCTTCCAGAGTATGTTGATACCACATGTGTGAGACTTTTACACAGCCTGGCCACATACAGAGGCCCAAAATTGAAGCAGTACCTTCAGACATTCTAGGAGCATAAATTACACATCTCATTTCATTTCTACCTATCACACTTTTGAAGGTCCTTGATCACCAGGACAGTGGAATTACCCACAAAATGACCTCATTTTGGAAAGAAAACACCCCAACATATATTCTATGAGGCATGGCCTGCAGATAGGTACTCGGGTACTCTGATGGGCTGGAGACAGGTACTCGGGTAACTTGATGAGCTGAAAACAGGCACTAGGGTACTCTGATGGGCTGGTGACAGGTACTCGGGTACTCTGATGGGCTGGTGACAGCTATATGGGTACTCTGATGGGCTGGTGACAGGTACTCGGGTACTTTGATGGAATGGAGACAGGCACTCAGGTATTCTGGTGGGCTGCAGATAGGTTCTCAAGTACTATGGGAAGGAGACAGGTACTCAGGTACTCTGATGGTCTGCAGATAGGTACTCAGGTACTCTGGGCTGGGGACAGGTACTCGGGTACTTTGATGGCCTGGTGACAGGTACTCAGGTACTCTGATGGCCTGGTGACAGGTACTCGGGTACTATGATGGGCTACAGATAGGTACTCGGGTACTCTGATGGGCTGGTGACTGGTATTCAGGTACTCTGAAGTGCAGTGACAGGTACTCAGGTACTTGGTACTCAGATGGACTGTGACAGGTACTCAGGTATTCAGATGGACTGTGACAGTTACTCGGGTACTCAAATTAACTGTGACAGGTACTCAGGTACTCGGGTACTCAGATGAACTGTGACAGGTACTCATATGGACTGTGACAGGTACTTGGGTACTCTGGTACTCATATGGACTGTGACAGATACTAAGGTACTCATATGGACTGTGACAGGTACTCAGGTACTCGGGTACTCAGATGAACTGTGACAGGTACTCGAGTACTCAGATGGACTGTGACAGGTACGCAGGTACTCAGATGAACTGTGACAGGTACTCAGGTACTCAGATGGACTTTGACAGGTACTCTGGTACTCAGATGGACTGTGACAGATACTCGGGTACTCAGATGGACTGTGACAGGTACTCAGGTACTTGGGTACTCAGATGGACTGTGACAGATACTCGGGTACTCAGATGGACTGTGACAGGTACTCAGGTACTTGGATACTCAGGTGAACTGTATTAGGTACTTTGATGGGTGGTGACAGGTCCTCTTTATTGGGGGGGCAATCAGTGTGATTGGTGTACACTGTAAGCGGTAATGAGATGTTACCGCAATCTCCTTCTCACACACGATCGGTGTGTGAGGAGGAGAACCCGGTAACATCTCGTTACCGCTATATGTTTACATTTAGTGATCAGCTGTGAAAGGATCACAGACGATCACATGGTAAACAGCCACTGGCCAATGGCTGTTTACCAGCGTCGGTGACGGGCAGTGTTCCCGGAAATATGCTGCCTCTGGCGTGCACGCGCAGCGCGCTCCCGATTGCGCATGTGCCGTGCAAAGTGGGGCGGTACCATTTGTGATTATGTGGTAAACAGCCATGCCCAATGGCTGTTCACCCCCCTCAGTGGCGAGCGGTGTCTCCGTGACACGCCACCACCGAAGGTACAGGGCTGCATGCACACGATTGCATGCATGCCCTGTTTAAATGGACGGACGTCATATGACACCCACCCAGAACAAGAGCCGTGCCACCTGGCCATCATATGACAGCCGGTGGGCCGCAAGCAGTTAACAGACCAAACTGTTTAGCAAAAGTGGCAGTTAGAGGGTAGTTTCAAACCATTTAACACTGACAGGGTAGCTTTTAATGGTAAACTTTTATCTATTTATATAAAACCTTTATGTCAAAAGAAAAAAATAATTGTTGCTGTACCGCTTAAAGTCTAAATGCAGTCAAAATAAAAAAAGAACAGAACATAACTTACACTCAGTGAAATCCCCCTACACCCTGGCCCTCCCCACCCCTGCTCTGGTGAGGGGTGGTTAAGGTAACTAAGAAGCTGTCACAGGCTCCAATCAAGAGAGCCCAACTATTCCTGCCCTTTTATCCAACCCTGTAGTACAGCTTCTATGGAAGAAACATGATCTATGAATGGAGGATAGGATGATGATTGAAAGGTCTATCTCATAGATCATGTTTCATTAATAGAAGCTATAGTATAGGTTCCTTGAATGAGGCAGCTGGGCAGAAATGACAGATACTGTAAAGTCAGGCTCTCTTGATGAGAGCCTGTGACTAACCCTTAGTTCTATTAACCACCCTGCACCAGAGAAGGGTTGGGGAGGGCCTGGATGGAAGGGGATTTCAGTGACTGTAAGTTATGTCCTTTAGATCTATTAACCCCCATTGCACCAGAAAATTATAGTAGCAGGAGTTGGTGGAGTTGTTGGTGGTGGTGGGAGGAGCATGGACAGGAAGTGTGATACTACCAAGGTCAATAGGTGAAAATAAAGGGAAAAATGCATTATAAAAAAAAAAAAACTGTATAAAAAGATTTCCAATTCTACTCAGCCACTGCCACGCTACAAGAGAATGCCTTCATGATTCTCATTTACAAATATATCTTCTCATTCAATGTTTTTATTAAGATTTACATAAAGAAGAACAATAGAATATAAACATTGTTACAAGGGATACTGTCCAAATAATTTGATTTTTGATCAATATATGAATATATTGTGATATACAATCAAGGTTTAATAAATGAAAAATAAGAAAAAATAAATAAATAAAGTACAGAGCGTAAAGTGTATGAGCAATCTATATTCTTATAGATAGTTTAAGATCGGGCTGAGAGCCTCTGATCAATATTGTGAAACCTATAAACCATGCCTCCAGACCACCCTACCACCCCAATGGGTGCAAGCTGTGGAAGGGTGGGGGCATTTAAAAATATTTGTTACAAAGATATCCTGAGGTAAATGAAATGAAATTAATTATAAATCAGGGTCTTGACCTGCTTATTTGTAGAATTTGATTGCTCAAAATAAATATACAGATATAATAAATCATATTATTATTTATAAATAGAAAGTAATGTATTAATAGTAAAAGAGTATCCCAAAAATATGTATCATAGTAGAGAAGAGAGAAAGTAAGAAAATAAAGGAAAGGAATAAGAGAGAGAAAAGAAGAAGAAGAAGAAGAAGAAGAATCTCTCCAGGTGGTGGCCCGGCTCCAACACATATTTTGACAGTAAGCAATCAAGAATCCTAGTAAGGTAACAATAACGACTGGTCAAAATCGTAGGGGAAGAAATGGTTAACCCATGGTTGCCATATTTTGCAAAATTTATTAATGTTATTGTCCTCAATAGCTGTCATTTTGGCATAAATGAGGGCTTTATTCATTCTGTGTTTGGCTTCCGCTACAATCAAGGTTTGAGACTTCCAAGCTTTTGCAATAGTTTGCTTGGCTGCAGTGCTAAGCTGGAGAAATAACTGAAATTGGGTGCGTGTAAGGGTAGTGGGTTTCAAATTTAGGAGTGCCAAAGCTGGGTCTGGGGAAATAGAGGTTTCCAGAGCTTTAGAGGCCATTCCAAAAATATTCTTCCAAAATTCTTGAGCTATGGGGCATTGCCACCATATGTGAAAGTGGGTACCTGGTGCAGAGCAACCTCTAAAACAGTTAATTGGGTATGTCGGAATAAATTTTGCAATTCTGGCTGGTACTAAGTACCACCTTGCTAAGACTTTAAAATTTGTTTCCAAAGCATAGCAGTTCGGGGAGGAATTCTTAGTGGCTAACCATATATCGGACCAGTCATTAGTGTCAAACACTCGGTTCATATCCTGTGCCCATTTATCTGTATAAGAGGGTAATGAACCATTATGAGTCTCAGTAAGTTGTTGATACAAAGATGAAATCAATCCCCTTACATGTGGGTCGCTTTTACAAATACGTTCAAATTGTGACATTTGATTCATTGTTGAGCCTGTGGTAAGAAGTGGAGTATAAAAATTTTTGATTTGCAAATAACGAAAAATTTCAGATCTAGGAAGCCCATATGTTTCACATAACACCGGAAATGCATGAATATCTGTATTGTTGCTTAATTGATAAAATCTAATTAAATTCCTGGAAGACCATGCAGCAAATGATTTTGGGAATTTCCAAGCAGGATAGAAGGCCGGGTTTCTAAGGAACGAAAGAAGAGGATTATGTGGGGATTGGAGATTACAAGCTCTGCTAAATTTATCCCAAATAGACAAAGAATGTTTCGTTATGGGATTAGATAGATGTGATCTATCTTTAGGTTGGAGCCATAGCATATTGGCCACAGAGATAGGGTCACTGTCAACTGACTCAATGTGAACCCACAGGGGTGTTTCTGCCAACGAGTGATATTTAGGAAGGGGTGATAGTTGAGCAGCGTAGTAATAGGAAGTGAAGTTTGGCAGACCTAATCCGCCATTCAATTTTTTGAGATACAGTGTAGTTTTGGAAATTCTGGGTTTAGTGTTTCCCCAAATAAAAGACATGACTCTGCGTTGTGTGAGTCTTAAAAAATATGTAGGTAACTGGATAGGTAATACCCTAAATAAGTATAAAAATTTTGGTAATATAGACATTTTTATAGCATTGATCCGTCCTATCCATGATAATGGAAGAGATGTCCATTGTTTCATAGAGCCTGTAACTTGTTTCAGTAGAGGAAGATAATTAGCAGCAAACAAATCTTTAATCGAGGTTGTAAGTTGTACTCCTAAATATGAGATCTGATGGGTAACCCAGTTGAATGGTAATGAGGTTTGGACGTGTCGAAGTTCTGCTTGTGGCAAAGAAATATTTAACACATTCGATTTTGTGGGGTTAACAAAAAGTCCAGATACTTGGGCAAATTTGTCCAAGACGTTTAGTAAATTTGGGGCTGATATATGGGGATGAGATAAAAAAATAAGGACATCATCTGCATAAAGACACAACTTATGCTGATATCCGCCTAATTCGATACCTTTAATATCTGGATGAGACCTAATTAGTTGTGCTAGTGGTTCAATCAGGAGAGCAAAAAGCAATGGGGATAGAGGGCAGCCTTGCCTAGTCCCTCTTCTAATGTCTAACATTGCAGATTTATATCCCGCATATTTAATATATGCCTTTGGGTTATTATACAGAGAGGAGATCCATGTAAGAAAATGATTCCCAAATCCCCATTTTTGAAGCATGTATTGCAAATATGGCCAGGTGACAGAATCGAAAGCTTTTCTGATATCCAAAGATAATAGGCATGTAGGGATGTGTCTAATTTTAGCTGCGTGAATAAGTAAGAGAGCACGCCTGACATTATCACCTGCCTGGCGCGTTGGCATAAAACCTGTTTGGTCTCTGTGAATCAGTTGACCTATAACGTTATTCAAACGAGTCGCCAAGATCTTGGCTAGTAATTTAATGTCTAGGTTAAGGAGCGATATGGGGCGATAATTGGTCCAAGATGTAGAGTCGGAACGGGGTTTGGGAATCATTGCTATAATGGAGGTCAGTGTATCAGACCCAAATGAATAACCTTTCAGGATAGAATTGAAGGCCCTGGTCAAGATGGGTGCTAAAATGTGTGCATACTGTTTGTAATATAATGCCGAGAACCCATCAGGACCAGGTCTCTTATTTGGTTTTAATAGTTTAATGGCAGTCAGAACTTCAGGTGCTGTTATGGGGGACTCGAGGTTATCCTGTTGTTCCTGGTCTAAGGTAGGGAGCTTTATGTTGGAAAACAGAGTATCTGCTTTTGTTTTATCAAAGTCGTGAGCAGGGGAATATAATTTAGCTAAATTAGAGCGAAATATCTCTAATATTTTAACTGGGTTGCTAGTATATCCATCACGGGATATTTTCAATCTGAAAGAAGTCTGTGCGTGTTGTATTGCCTTCAAACTACGCGCCATAGGGGTATCTGGTTTGTTAGCTTTAAGATATTGGATATGTTGGCGTTTACGTAGTAATTTATCAGCAGAATCGGTTAAAAAAAGGTCTAGATCAAGACGAGCTTTCTCCAGTTTTGAGTTATTGGCGGCATTCGGGTAAGATTGAAAGGTCATATGGCATTTATTATAAACAGCCTCAAGCTTAGCAAACTGTAGTTTACGTTCTTTTTTAATTGCTGATGCTTGTTGTATCAATCTGCCCCGAATGACCGCTTTGTGGGCCTCCCACAAAGTGAGGGGGGAGACATCATTCGTGTCATTAAAGGAAAGATAATCAGTAATTGCCTCTTCAATCTCAGTTTTAAGGGATGGATTAGTCAATAAAGAGTTATTAACACACCAAGTAGAATCGTGTGATCTGGGAATAGTGGAAGCCAAGGTTGTGAAAACAGCACAGTGGTCAGTCCATGGAAATGGGATTATTTTAGAGGAAATAATTTCTGGTATCAAGCTAGATGGAGTTAAGATATGATCTATACGTGAGAAAGAGTTATGTGGATATGAATAGTGTGTGAAACGTTTACTGGAAGGATTAAGTTCTCGCCAAGTATCTACTAAGTTATGAGTAGAAAGCAGAGATTGGAGAGTCAATCTAGCAGAGCTTGTAGGTGGGGCTGAAGGGGATTTATCCAAGAAAGGAAAAACCGTAGCATTAGAGTCTCCACATAAGACAACAGTACCAAATTTGTGCGTATCAACTAGTTGAAAAAGATGGGATAAAAAAGCTTCTGGGCGTTTATTTGGGGCATAGTAGGATACTATCGTAATAGGAGTATCAGAAATATAGCCAGTAAGTAATGTATATCTACCTTCCGGGTCATTTAACTGTGACACAAGGGTAAAGGGGGTATTGCGGTGGAAGCCAATAAGAGTTCCACGCTTTTTAGCTGAGGCAGAGGCAGCATAAAATTGTGGGTATGAGGACGAAAGGAACTTAGGGTAAATTTTGTCTGTAAAATGGGTTTCCTGCAAACATATAATATGTGCTTTCTTAGCTGTAAAGGAGCGCATAGCCTTTGTGCGTTTATGCGGGATATTAAACCCTTGTACATTTAAAGATAAAATATTTATGGGGGCCATAATAGAGTCAGGGATATCATTATATCATGAGGAATATAATACATACCAAGAACCAGGACCACCACCTGAAGAGATAAAAGAGAGAAAGAAGTGACAGAGAAAAAAGTAAAATAATAAAATTGAACTACCCTAGAATAGGGACCAAATATCGCTAATTTGTGACAGAACAATAGGGTGTGGGAACATCTCGAGAGAGTAATTAGAAGTCTCCGAGAGGCTCCAGGGCCACCAACAGAATCCCACATACTAGCAGGGGCCTGAGGGTGGTAAAGGGGGCGGCAAGAAATTCCTAAGGGAAGATCAACACCGGAGGACCACAGGGGTTATATAAGTAGTTAACACTAAAATAGAGCATTTTTAATCTATGCAACCATAACTACCAACTACCAAGCTCACTCTAATCAGCAAAAAAGAGAGATGAAAAAAAAAAAAAAAAAAGAAATATATATTATACCTGTATATATGTATATACACATACATACAGATATATACACATGTATATGCAGACACGCACACACACACATGTACACGCAAACATAACCTCATGAGGACCTAAAAAGATAAAAGAAAAAGGTAATTAATGAGGCCAAAAAGAGTGGTAGTTTGGTTATCAAGAGGTAAGGAAAAAAAAAAAAATAAAAAATAAAAATAAAAAGGACCATCAAAAACGAACGAGAAACTAAATATAAGATATATCAGGTGAGCTAGTAGAATCTAAAACCTTCTAGAAAGAAAAAAGGGAAGAGGAGAGGAAAGAAAAAAAAAAAAAAAAAGTGAGAGTCCAGCAAAAAAAATTGTTAGTTTTTAGTGTCAATAGGAAAGTGTATAAACCAGCATTGAGTACTGGGATCGAATAATGAGTTGTGGTCTGAAAAAAAGGGTGTATAGATCAGTCCATGGTGTCTTCATTAGATGGTGTTGAATTTTCAAATCGTCCACGTTTATGAATATTCTGGCGTGAAGAAGAAGAGGGATTGTTGAAGCCTGCTGCTGTGTTTTGTGGATAGGAGCTGGAGGCCGATCGTCTACGATGTTGCTCTTTAGGCGTAACTTTATCTACAATACCCATTTCAATCATAGCCGACTGCAAGTCCTCTGAAGAGCGACAAACATATTTGGTTTCCAGGTATGTGAATCGAAGAGAAAAGGGAAACCCCCATTGATAGGTGATCTGGTTTTGTTGTAAAACCTGTAATTGGGGTTTGAGTGCTCGCCTCTTTGCTACTGTGAGTGGGGAAATATCTGCAAAAAGCTGATACACATGGCCTTGAAATTGCAGAGAATCTTTCCCTCTAGCAGCTGAAAGTAATTGCTCTTTGGTTTTATAATAATGAAATTTGGCAATTATGTCCCTAGGGGGACCATTGGTTTTGCGAGGAGCTAAAGCCCTGTGTACTCTGTCCATTTCCAGTCTATCTACAGGAATGCCAGGCTGTAATTCCTGGAATAGAGCTATCATGGTGGCTTGGAGATCAATGACAGTCTCAGGGATTCCTCTAATTCGCAGATTCGATCGTCTGTCCCTATTTTCCTGATCTTCTAAACGTGACTGTAGTATAACATTTTCCTCTTTAAGGTTCTCAAATTCAGAGATAAAATGCTGCGTGTGGCTATCTATTTCATCCACTCTCAATTCCAACTCAGCTGTTCTCTGTCCAAGCTCCCTTATTTCCTTTGTCAATTTATCAGTAATGTGATCTGAAGTTTGTTTGAGGGCTTTCTGTAACATTCTTTCAAATGTTTTAAACATGTCAGATTGAATCACAGTCTGTGAGCCGCCTGTATCAGAGTCAGACTCAGCGGTGAAATCCTGGGTCTTTACACTGTGTGGCAGTGTTTTCCTAGTGTGCGGTGTAGAAGGCTGTGAGGTAACTGCCGCCGCCATCTTGGAAGACTGCCTGGCCGGCGCTTCTTTAGCCATACCAGCTTTATATTTTAGTTTTGGGCCCCGCAGGGCCATAATAATGATACCTGAGGGCTCTAGGAAGTACCAGCTATCGCTGTGTGTCGTTCGCGGTGCCGCTGGGACCTGTAGTCCTCCGGTACAATCGTCCCAGGAGCGGAGCTCTAAGACAGCATTACCGCTCTCCTAGGCAGCCGCGCATGCGCCCCTCCTTACAAATATATCTTATTCGCCTGTTGATTTGTCACATATGAATCAGCATTTTATTGCCTTAATCCTAGCTGAAATAGAGTCAATTTAACTAGAGGTTTAGCTTTATTACATTTTTTTTTTTAAGCTTTTTAGGATTTAAACTAAACAGGACAGTTTTGCACATTCACAATGTTGCCAATAAGCTTTGTTGTTAATATAGCATGCATACAATGTTTTGCTTTAAATTTGCCTCCAAAAAAGGAAATCATTTAATGGCTAAGCGATTCATATCTTGTCTTTTGTTTATGTAAACGATGTAACAAAAAAGCACAACAGTTGTTGAGCAAAATAAAATGCAGATCACCATGGGACCCAGCTCATGAGCTGTATAGAGGAAATACATTAGCAGGCAGATATTAGAAGTGGCTGTCTTTCATAAATCATTTCTACTTGCACTGTGCTGCAGTCACACTACTCATTTATTTTCAAAGTTAATTGTGATTGTTTATCATAACCACATTTTTAACCCTGGAACCATCAGACAATGCTGCATATTAAATGCAACTGGAGTCTAAATGATTTATTGAAGTGCTGTATGCATGGACGCATCCTTGTAGAGCTATTTGCATTCATTTTACAAACATCTTAAAGCTATTGAGAAGAAAAAGTAATTTAAGTCTGTGCTGCTTATGCATATTAAAAAAGCACAGTTTTTGCTGCATATAGTCTACAGATTAAAATTTAAATTCTTAAAATGGTTTGACTAAATAGGAACATAGTAATCAGTATACAAACTAAGCCTTATCAAGTGTTTGTTAATTAGCTAGCTTGTTTTCAAACAGTTATGCCTTTAGTTAACTTTTATTAAACTACCATTGATTTCATTCTGCCTTCATCCCCAACCAGCTTCCCCGGTTCAAGTATGTACTTATTATACAGTGTTTTCTGGCCAGCCAGCCTTTGAGTACCCTGCCTATTTACAGGCAACCATCACCCATCTGTGTGTGAATAATCTTGGAGCTTTTAGCTTGTTGAGGGTTGATGGGGTTTGCTTTTATGATTATCCCCATAAATAGCATCCCTCTTGGTAAATGCCAGAGTAGTTCTGGTAACACAGTCAAACAGATAAATCCAATCCCTAAGGACATAGCCCAAGCCACTGGAAATTGAATACTCTAATAGCAATTGGGGTGGGACTTTCAGGCACCTCTAAGGCATAGTTTATTGTAGAAAATCCAGCACACTTAAATACAACTGCTGGCGTGTTTGTGACTCAAATGGCCTTAGTCATAGCTAGTTGTAAAACAAGAGCAGACATTAAAATAGCCTTCCACAAGCTCAGAGTCAAAACTTTGATAACATATGACACACATTTAAATATCACATCCAAACCATTACCTATTTTAGATACAAAGTAACATCCAAACTATGGTTACATGCCTGTGGAATCCTTGTTGGTCAATAAAAAATCCAGAGGGTTTCCTGTTTCATTGATCTCCTATAGACATATCCACCTCTGGGGTGGGGCTTAACTCTATCTATGGCATGAAAAGGAGATATCATTTCACCACCATGTGGCTGGACACATTAAAAAGACACAAAGAGGGGCTCTGTCCCCCTATTCTGTTCCAGGGGTGTCTGGTAGTACAGCCCACATATTGTAAATTGCTTTCCAAACACAATACAACATACATCACATTTTCTGTTCCACAAATAATTAAAAATCCTGGGGAAAGTTGCGCCCAGACACAGCCAAAGTAACTGTTTTAGTTTTGGTATGGACTGCACAATACCTAGAGGCAGAGATGCCGCACCTATAAGAAACCTACACAAGCAGTTATGTTTTTTTCATTGACTGCATTTTGACCCACAAATAAACAAGCTGAAAACATATAAGCAAGGGCAGATGCTCTACAGCTAGCAAAGTTGCAACCCTTTTTAAAGATACCATAAATATGTTCATCCATAAAAAGGATAGGAAGATTTTTCTTTATGATATCTGTGATGGTAATAAACGTACATGAATAACAGTAAGGAAAGTTGACACATTAGAATTCATATGGGAGATGCTTTCACAAAGCCGTTATTCTTTGCCATTTTTTACCTCCTGCAATATGCCAGTCAGGGTTGGTTTCATGTGATTGTTTTTAAACATGTATCATATGTTGTCAATGTTTTGATTATTGTGCTGCTCTATGGGAGGCTATTTTAAAACCTGCTCATTGAATTACAAGTAGCTATAACTAAAGCTGTTTGAGGTAAAAATGCATCAGTAGTTGTATTCTAGTGTGCTTCATATTTTACAAAAAAGTATACCTTGGAAGAATTACTGTGTATTGGTAATTGCAGTGTGCTCTTTTCATGTACCACTAATGGAGCACTAATTGAGGATGAGCAGTGAATGTGTACTCTTGGTCACTTCCCACAGTAGTTGGATCTTCTAGAGAAGCTGTGCGCTCTTAGGATCTTACTCAGATGATATTTACTAGTCCTGACAATGAAGGGCCAATCACCTGTCTGTAGATCATTTTCCCAGCTACCTCTGCCTGATCAGGTAAGATCTTTTTGAGCTGCTGAGGGAGGAAAGCTGAGTAAATTAGCTTTACTGGGTGTGTACATGAACCCAGAGAGCTGCTGGAAAAGAAGCTGAAGGGGCTGCAGCCTGCATCTGAACATGATGAGTAAATGGGCACTCTACTACAGGTTAAGGTTGGGGTTATTGGAAACAAGTTAACATTAAGTGATATGGTTTGAAAGATAAATATTAGGAGCGCATGCGCGGCTGCCTAGGAGAGGGGTAATGCTATCTTAGAGCTCCGCTCCTGGGACGATTGCACCGGAGGACTACAGGTTCCAGCGGCACCGCGAACGATACACAGCGATAGCTGGTACTTCCTAGAGCCCTCAGGTATCTTTATCATGGTCCTGCGGGGCCCAAAACTAAAATATAAAGCTGGTATGGCTAAAGAAGCGCCGGCCAGGCAGTCTTCCTAGATGGCGGCGGCAGTTACCTCACAGCCCTCTACACCGCACACTAGGAAAACACTGCCACACAGTGTAAAGACCCAGCATTTCACCGCTGAGTCTGACTCTGATACTGGTGGCTCACAGACTGTGATTCAATCTGACTGTTTAAAACATTTGAACGTATGCTACAGAAAGCCCTCAAACAAACTTCAGATCACATTACTGATAAATTGACAAAGGAAATAAGGGAGCTGGGACAGAGAACGGCTGAGTTGGAATTAAGAGTGGATGAAATAGATAGCTACACGCAGCACTTTATCTCTGAATTTGAGAACCTTAAAGAGGAAAATGTTATACTACAGTCACGTTTGGAGGATCAGGAAAACAGAGACAGATGATCGAATCTGCGAATTAGGGGAATCCCTGAGACTGTCATTGATCTTCCAGCCACCATGATAGCTCTATTCCAGGAATTACAGCCTGGTATTCCTGTAGATAGACTGGAAATGGACAGAGTGCACAGGGCTTTAGCTCCTTGCAAAACTAATGGCCCCCCTAGAGACATAATTGCCAAATTTCATTATTATAAAACCAAAGAGCAGTTACTTTCAGCTGCTAGATGGAAAGATTCTCTGCAATTCCAAGGCCATGTGTATCAGCTTTTTGCAGATATTTCCCCACTCACAGTAGCAAAGAGGCGAGCACTCAAACCCCAATTACAGGTGCTACAACAAAATCAAATCACCTATCACTGGGGATTTCCCTTTTCTCTTTGATTCACATACCTTGAAACCAAGTATGTTTGTCGCTCTTCAGAGGACTTGCAGTCGGCTATGATTGAAATGGGTATTGCAGATAAAATTACACCTAAAGAGCAACATCGTAGACGATCGGCCTCCAGCTCCTCTCCACAAAATACAGCAGCAGGCTTCCATAATCCCTCTTCTTCTTCACGCCAGAATATCCATAAACGTGGACGATTTGAAAATTCGACACCATCTAATGAAGACTCCATGGACTGACCTATACACTTTTTCCAGATCACAACTCACTATTCGATCCCAGTACTCAGTGCTGGTTCACACATTTTTCTATTGACACTAACAAAGTAACAATTTTTTGCTGAACTCTCACTTTTTTTTCCTTTTTTCTTTTTAGAGAGTTTTAGGTTCTACTAGCTCACCTGATATTTCTTATATTTGGTTTCTTGTTCGCTTTTGATGGTCCTTTTCTTTTTTTTTTTTTTTAACTCTTTATAACCAAACTACCACTCTTTTTGGCCTCATTAATTAATTACCTTTGTCTTTTTTCTTTTCAGGTTCTCATGAGGTTGTGTTTGCGTGTGCGTATGTGCGTGTATGCATATGCATATGTATATATCTGTATGTATGTATATATACATATATACAGGTATAATATTTTTTTTTTCTTTCTTTTTTTTTTTTTGCTGATTGGAGTGAGCTTGGTAGTTGGTAGTTATTGTTACACATAGATTAAAAATGCTCTATTTTAGTGTTAACTGCTTATATAACCCCTGTGGTTCTCCGGTGTTGATCTTCCCTTAGGAATTTCTTGCCGCCCCCTTTACCACCCTCAGACCCCTGCTATTATTTTGTTTTCAAAAAGTTTTTATTTTGTTTTTAGAAATAACAAGGAAGGTGTAATACATTCAAGACAATCAGCGCAATGAGTACAAAAAATGTAGAGACATGGAATATAAGCAGAGACTACATATCTGTATAAACCGCTAAATTATATATCTCTATTAGGGCTATCAACATAAACTGAAAGTCTGAAATTCAGTTGAATAGATAAAGTAATACAAACGTACAAATCAAGAAGGAAAAAAAAACAAAAAGCCTTAGGACGGAAAATGAAATGTACAGAATATAATAAAATAGAAAGAAAAAATGAATGTAAGAATGTCAGGTTTGGAGCCTAAATAATAACCAGGGGTTCCAGATGGCATCATATTGAGGGATAGTGTCATGTAGGGTGTGAAAGATCTGGTCCGACAACATCATGTGGTCTATTCTTGCAATAACTTGAGAGAGTGGTACTGAAGCTGATTTCCAATTCAGAGCAACAACCCAATGCATGGCAATACAAATAGAGTGAATCAATTTAACCAAAGGTTTGGGAGTGTCTGGGGGGGATTGAAATAAGAGACAATGTTGGAATGAGATATTAAGAGGACTGCCTGCTAATTTGTCCATTACTTTTAAGATCTCATTCCAAGTGGGGCGAAGTTTTTCGCAATTCCAGAATATATGGAGAAACGAGCCTTGCTGCATACATCCCCTAAAACAGAGGGGGGATGAATGAGGGTAGATCTTGTGTATACGCAACGGAGTATAGTACCAGCGTGTCAACAGTTTGATCGCCGTTTCACGTACCATGATGGATTTAGTGCATTTGCGTAGGTTCTGCCAGCCCTTCACCCAATCAATGTCATCTACAGCAAGATCCAAATCAGCAGCCCATTGGGATCTATATTTTAGAGTTGCGACCTCTGAGTTACTATCCAGGGCAACATATACTAGCGAGATCAGACCTTTTTGGCGGGGTGAGTCATGGCATATGTCCTCATATAGAGTGGTGGAGGTCGCAGAGGGGCCAGTGTAATGTGTTTGGAAAAAGTGACGTATTTGTAGAAAGTGGTATAATTCAGAGTTTGGGATGTGGTACAAGGATTGCAATTGAGAAAAGGAGATAAATTTAGCGTTTATAAAAAATTTGTCCAAAGTAGTTAATTTTAAGTCAATCCAGAGTTGGAAGGAGGAAGGTCTATCCAAGGCCAATGGGAATCTAGAATCTCCCAGAAATGAGGCATATAGGGGGATTGTTGATATGAGATTGTAAGTTTTTTTATATGAGTCCCAGAGTTGGAGGCCAGCATGCGTAATCAAATTTTTGGTGGCTACTACTGATTTGGTCTGATTGTTGGACCACATAAGGCCCGGGAGATATAAGGGGGCGATAGATTCACTTTCAAACTGCACCCAAGGGACCTTAGAGCTATCAATATTCCATTGTGCTTGTTGCGTGTATCTACTGGCCAAGTAGTAAAGCCATATTTGAGGAACCCCCAAACCACCCCTCTTGGCAGAGCGATACAGGACTTCTCTGGCAAAGCGAGGGGGCTTGTCCCTCCATATGAATCTATTAAACCACACCTGGATAGTGTGGAGGTATGTTTTGGACAATTTAATTGGGAGGGATCTAAAAAGGTAGAGCAGTTTAGGGAGGATAGTCATTTTGAGGGCAGTGATCCTGCCAAGAAATGAAATGTGGAGGTGTGACCATTGTTTGAGGATACTTTTCAATTTAGAGACCATAGGTGGGAAATTTACTTCAAAGAGTCTGCCGAAGTCATTGGCAAGGTTAATACCCAGATATAGAAGGTGAGACTCTGCCCAGATAAAGGGGTAGACTGACTGAAGATGATGCAGTTCTCCGGGGGAGTAACCTATGGGGAGGGCGCTTGATTTTGACATGTTAATGGATAGGCCTGATATCTCTGCAAAGCTTGATAGAGTCTGAAATAAGTTAGGCAGAGAAACCAGAGGGTTGGTGAGAAACATTAGAACGTCATCAGCATACATTCCAAATTTGTATGTCGAGTGGCCCTTCACGTAACCCGAAATGTCAGGATTTTGTAGTATAGCTATGGCCAAAGGCTCAAGGGCTAACGCAAAAATTAGAGGCGACATAGGGCATCCCTGCCTTGTACCCTTGCCCAGGTCAAAAAAATTAGAGTTACAGCCAGGGAGCCTAATCCGAGTGTCACGTACCTGGTAGGTGGAGCCCGGAATGCAGAGAACGGCCTCTCGTATACCTCTGACTTAAGAACCCCTGAAGGTGTGAACAGGGACTCGAAAGTACAGAGGGGCACAAGTGCCTGACTGGAACACTGGAGCAGAAGGCAGGATCCTGTAGTCAGCAGGGAGGTGCACTGTAGTCCCGTAGCAGGTTGCAGACAGCAGGGAGGTGCACTGTAGTCCCGTAGCAGGTTGCAGACAGCAGGGAGGTGCACTGTAGTCCCGTAGCAGGTTGCAGACAGCAGGGAGGTGCACTGTAGTCCCGTAGCAGGTTGCAGACAGCAGGGAGGTGCACTGTAGTCCCGTAGCAGGTTGCAGACAGCAGGGAGGTGCACTGTAGTCCCGTAGCAGGTTGCAGACAGCAGGGAGGTGCACTGTAGTCCCGTAGCAGGTTGCAGACAGCAGGGAGGTGCACTGTAGTCCCGCAGCAGGTTGCAGACAGCAGGGAGATGCAGACAAGCCGGGTCAAGGTACTGGCGGGCAGATCAGGTACAGAAGGGCAAACCAAGAGAATAGTCAGAGTCCAAGCCAAGATCGGGGCGGGCAGCAAGCAGGTAAGTCAGGAACAAGCCAAGTAAATACTGGATACAAGAAAACTGGTAACAAGGTAGCAGGGGTCTCAGGAAACGCTGTAGACCGGACAGCAAGGCAGCATTGAAACAGTCTTCTTTAAATAGCCTATCTTTGGCGCCAAGTGGCGCTATTGCGCATGCGCGTACGCACGTTAGCGCCATTGGCGCTATTGCGCATGCGCGTACGTTTGTTAGCACTATTAGCGCCATTGGCGCTTCTATGCACAGGCATTCGTTTAAAACTGCAAGAGGGCTTTTCCTGACATTGCCCCCCTCCAATGGGCAGCCTCCGGATGCCCAACTGAGCCATTTTACTCGGATGAGTTCTTTTAAAGGCTAGGATTAACCTTTTGGCGTGTATGTTAGTCTCTGGTTCCCAGGAGTTCTCCTCAGGGCCGTAACCCTTCCATTTCACCAGGTACTGAACCTGATTACGTCTCCTTCGGCAATCTATAATGGACTCAACTTCAAATTCTTCTTCGCCGTTAATAAGTACAGGCTCAGGAGGACCGGTGTTCCGGTTAAGGAAGGGATCCGGGACTGCTGGTTTAAGTAGAGCCACGTGAAAGACTGGATGTATACGGAAGGACTCCGGTAACTTCAACTCATATGCCACACTGTTAATTTTCCTCACCACTGGGAAGGGACCCACAAACTTAGGGCCCAATTTCTTAGATGGGCATGCCAGTTTCAGGTTTAGAGTGGACAACCAAACTTGATCTCCAGGTTTTAGGTCAAGCTCCCCTCTTCTCTTCCTGTCAAACGTTTCCTTGTTATGGACTTGGGTCTTTGCCATTGTCTCTTGAAGTAACTTGTTGTTTGTGCTGAAGAAGTTCAAGGTTTCTTGAGCCGCCGGTACAGTACACTCTGGCATGTTATTGGACAGAAACAAGGGGTGGAACCCATAGTTCGCAAAAAATGGAGATTGGTTGGTTGCAGAATGCACAGAATTATTATAAGCGAACTCAGCAAGAGGTAGCAGAGGCACCCAGTCATCCTGAGAAAAACAAGAATAGCATCGTAAATACTGTTCCAGGGTTTGGTTAGTTCGTTCGGTTTGTCCATTCGTCTGGGGGTGGTAGGCAGACGAGAAGGAGAGGTCAATCTTTAGGGCTTCACACAGGGCTTTCCAGAATTTGGATGTAAATTGTACCCCCCGATCAGATACAATATTAGCAGGTATACCATGGAGCCTTACAATGTCCTTAATAAAAATCTTCGCAGTTTCGGAGGCAGATGGGGTACCCTTCATAGGCAGGAAGTGAGCCATTTTAGAGAGTCTGTCAACCACTACGAAGATGGTGGTGAAACCTTCTGAAGGTGGTAATTCCACAATGAAATCCATGGAGATCATCCTCCATGGTCTTTCTGGTACGGGTAGAGGCCTCAACAGTCCCCAAGCCTTGGTCTTGCTGCCCTTGTTCTGGATGCACGTAGTACATGCTTCGATATAATGTTTACAATCCTTTTGTAGCTGAGGCCACCAAAACATGCGCTGCAGGAGTTCGGATGTCTTACGTATCCCGAAGTGGCCAGCTAGTTCGTGGTCATGGCAAGACTTGAGGATGGCAACCCGTGTCTGTTGTGGCACGAAAATTCTGTCCTTGTACCAAAGTAGATCATCTTTCCACTGTAAAGTAACATCTGTTGGATGAGGAGCCAATGAGGAGGCTTGTTTAACTTGAGAGAGCAGATCTCCCTGAAGCATGAGAAAGTTTCCAGGAGCAAGGATGGTATCAGGGGGTGAAGGAACTTCAGGTTCGCTGAACATCCGGGAAAGCGCATCTGGTTTAGTGTTTTTAGATCCCGGCCTGTAAGTAATGTGAAAGGCAAATCTGGTGAAGAAGAGTGCCCATCTGGCCTGTCGTGGTTTTAATCTCTTGGCAACTTTCAAGTACTCTAAGTTCTTGTGATCAGTGTACACCAGAATAGGATGGGCCGCTCCTTCCAAGAGGTAACGCCATTCTTCTAGCGCAGCCTTGATTGCAAGTAGCTCTCTGTCCCCGACATCATAATTTCTTTCAGCTTCGGTTAGCCTGCGAGAGAAGAATGCCACTGGGTGTAACAAAGCCTTGGATCCTTGTCTCTGTGAAAGAACTGCCCCTACTGCTACCTCGGAAGCATCCACTTCCAGTATGTAAGGTAAGGCTGGGTCGGGATGCTTTAAGACAGAGGCTGAAACGAACTGTTCTTTTAAGGAAGTAAAGGCTGCTTGAGCTTCAGAAGACCACTGAAAACGGGTGCCTTGCCGAGTAAGACTTGTGATGGGGGAAATGATAGAAGAGAATCCCTTAATGAATTTGCGATAAAAATTTGCAAACCCCACAAATCGCTGAACTCCCTTCTTATCAGTTGGAGCTGGCCAGTCCAAGATGGCAGAGACCTTCTGTGGATCCATCTTGACACCGTCAATCGAAATGATTAGGCCTAGAAACTGGATGCTTTGGCGCTCAAACTCGCACTTCTCAGGTTTTGCATACAAGCCATGTTGGCGAAGGCGGGTTAGAACTTTCCCGACATGTTCCCGATGAGTAGCCAGTGAGGAGGAAAAGATCAGGATGTCATCTAGGTATACTATGATAAACAAGTCAAGGTAGTCTCTGAAAATATCATTAACAAAATGCTGGAAGGTGGCAGGAGCATTACATAAACCAAAAGGCATGACAAGGTACTCAAAATGTCCGAAGCGGGTGCGGAAGGCTGTTTTCCATTCGTCTCCGCTTCGGATCCGGACTAAATTGTAGGCTCCACGAAGGTCTAATTTGGTAAAGATGGATGCAGTTCCGAGTCGCTGGAAAAGTTCGGGTACCAAGGGTAGGGGGTACCGATTCTTAATTGTGATCTTATTGAGGTCCCGATAGTCTACGCAGGGGCGTAGAGAGTGGTCTTTCTTTTCTACGAAGAAAATCCCTGCTCCTGCTGGGGAGGTAGAAGGGCGTATGAACCCTTTCCTCAGATTATCATCTATGTATTCTTTAAGAGTTCCGAGTTCAAGTTCAGTTAAGGGAAAAATTCTTCCAAAGGGAATTTCTGCTCCGGGAAGCAATTCAATCGGACAATCGTAAGGTCTATGGGGTGGCAGAGTCTCTGCCCCTTTTTTACTGAACACGTCCAGAAAGTTATGGTAAGCCTTGGGAACTGCTTGGCAGACTTCAGCATCGGTCTCCAGACATAGCAAAGAAGACGGGGTTTTGGTAGTGTCCTGTAGACAATGTTGCTGGCAATATGGGGAATGAAAACGGATTTTTCCAGTAGACCAGTCTATTTGCGGATTGTGTGCCTTGAGCCAAGGCATTCCCAGTATGATGGGAAACAAGGGAGATTCGATGATGTCAAGACAGAGTAATTCTTGGTGGTTGCCGGAAATGGTGGTCTTGAGAGGAACTGTTTCTTGTGTTACGGGCCCAGATTTTATAGCCGATCCGTCGGCCAGATGTACAGACAGTCCCTGTGCTCTGGGTCGTAGCGGAATGTGGAATTTACGGGCAAAAGACAAGTCCATGAACCCGCTGCAGGCTCCGGAGTCAATGATGGCGGTTGCTTGCATATTCCCTTCTGGAAGCTGTAGAGAGATGGGGATAGCCAAATGAGAAGCATGATCAAACACAGCAGATGAAGAGGTAGAGGAGAGAGTAAAGTGCTTACGGGTCTTTGCGGGACAAGTCCTCACATAGTGTCCAGATTCTCCGCAATAGAGGCAAAGGTTATTAGCTCGCCGGCGTTGACGTTCCTCCGGAGTCAGAGAGGGACGGATCAGGCCTAACTGCATTGGCTCAGTGGAATCAGCAGGAGCGTGGGCAGAAGGCTGTGGTACACGTGGAAGCATCCAGACTGGGCGAGTGGACCCGGCAGTCCGTTCAGCTCTTCGCTCTCTTAGACGCCTGTCAATCTGAATGGAGAGATTGATAAGGGCTTCAAGTGTCTCCGGGATGCCAACCCGGGCCAACTCATCCTTTAGCGGCTCGGAGAGTCCCATGCGGAACTGGTGACGTAGGGCGGCGTCGTTCCAATTGGTGTCGGAACTCCAACGCCTGAACTCAGATGCATAGTCCTCCGCCGCCCTACGGCCTTGCTGGAGAGAGAACAGAGCTGCTTCTGCAGTAGCAACTTGTTGCGGGTCCTCATAGAGAAGGGCCATGGCTTGGAAGAAAGTGTCCAGTAGGTTAAGGCAGCTGTTCTTTTGTTCCAGGAGTCGATGGGCCCATGCCTGGGGTTCCCCCAGCAAGAGGGAAATGACGAACCCCACCTTAGTGGTTTCTAATGAAAAAGTTCTGGGTTGCAGTGCGAAGAAAAGTTCACAGGCATTTCGGAATGCTCTAAACTTGCTGCGGTCCCCGGAGAACCTTTCTGGCGTGGGAACTTTAGGTTCTGGAGGCAACATTACTACAGAAGGGCCCGAGGACGGACCTGGAGCTGAAGTAGAGATCACTTGAACACGTTCTTCCAGACGTTTGTAACCGTCTTGCAGGTCTTTAACAGCCTGTGTAAGTCCAGCCAAATGATGGCATAAGTCCTCCATAGGCGACGTTCCCTGCGTGGGCTCGGACATGGCTGTCCGGTACTGTCACGTACCTGGTAGGTGGAGCCCGGAATGCAGAGAACGGCCTCTCGTATACCTCTGACTTAAGAACCCCTGAAGGTGTGAACAGGGACTCGAAAGTACAGAGGGGCACAAGTGCCTGACTGGAACACTGGAGCAGAAGGCAGGATCCTGTAGTCAGCAGGGAGGTGCACTGTAGTCCCGTAGCAGGTTGCAGACAGCAGGGAGGTGCACTGTAGTCCCGTAGCAGGTTGCAGACAGCAGGGAGGTGCACTGTAGTCCCGTAGCAGGTTGCAGACAGCAGGGAGGTGCACTGTAGTCCCGTAGCAGGTTGCAGACAGCAGGGAGGTGCACTGTAGTCCCGTAGCAGGTTGCAGACAGCAGGGAGGTGCACTGTAGTCCCGTAGCAGGTTGCAGACAGCAGGGAGGTGCACTGTAGTCCCGTAGCAGGTTGCAGACAGCAGGGAGGTGCACTGTAGTCCCGCAGCAGGTTGCAGACAGCAGGGAGATGCAGACAAGCCGGGTCAAGGTACTGGCGGGCAGATCAGGTACAGAAGGGCAAACCAAGAGAATAGTCAGAGTCCAAGCCAAGATCGGGGCGGGCAGCAAGCAGGTAAGTCAGGAACAAGCCAAGTAAATACTGGATACAAGAAAACTGGTAACAAGGTAGCAGGGGTCTCAGGAAACGCTGTAGACCGGACAGCAAGGCAGCATTGAAACAGTCTTCTTTAAATAGCCTATCTTTGGCGCCAAGTGGCGCTATTGCGCATGCGCGTACGCACGTTAGCGCCATTGGCGCTATTGCGCATGCGCGTACGTTTGTTAGCACTATTAGCGCCATTGGCGCTTCTATGCACAGGCATTCGTTTAAAACTGCAAGAGGGCTTTTCCTGACACCGAGTCTTCGGGCTACGATAAAGGGCCAAGAATGCTTGTAGGAAAGCTCCCTGGAAACCCATTCTTTGTAGGAGTGTAGTGATATAGGACCAAGAAACACTGTCGAAAGCTTTTTGTATGTCTAAGCTAAGCAAGAGGAGTTTACGTGAGAAAAGGTTGGCATCTTGTATTATATTTGTCGCTAGACGGATATTATCGGTGATAAGTCTATGGGGTATAAATCCAGATTGAAAAGGGGAAATTAAGGTGGGGATAACCCCCGCCAGTCTGTCAGCCATGATCCTGCTAAAAATTTTTAAATCATTATTAATGACCGAGATAGGTCGGTAATTTTGGGGAAGGGTGTGGTTTTTGTGAGGTTTTGGTAACAGGGACATATTGGCAAGTAACATTTCTTCGGGGAAGCTACCCCCTTGTAGGACCCAATTAAATGTATGAACTAACCTAGTGGTAAGGAGGGATGAGAATTTCTTATAATATAAGGAGGAAAATCCGTCAGGGCCTGGAGCTGAGCCTGATTTCAGAGATTTAATTACTTTCAAAACCTCCACTAGAGTGATGGGGGAGTTCAGTATATCAAGTTGTGTAGGTGTAAGATGTGGTAGAGGAATGTTCTGAAACCAGGCCTCATCTGCAGGTGAGGGACTTAGTTGGGAGGGGGATAGGAGGGAGGAATAAAATCGTTCAAAGATATGAAGGACCTCTTGTGGATGAGAAGTAAGATGTCCTGTGGGGGTCATCAATCTATATATGTGGGGCGGGCGGGATGAGTGATTTAGCTTTCTGGCGAAGAGGGTAGAGGCGGAGCCCTCATGGAGAAGATATTTCGCTTTGGACCAACGAAGAGACTTTTCCACCCTCTTGGACAAAATGCCGTCTAACTCTAGACGTTTTTGGTCAATCAGCTGTCTTGTGGCGGGTAAGTGTAAGAGGTTGGTATTTTTGTAGATTTTATCTAGGTCTTTGGTAAGGGTTAAGATGTTCTGTTTATCAATTTTGTTTTGGGCTGAGGCTAAGCTAATTAATTTACCCCTTAGGACTGCTTTATGCGCTGTCCAAACCGTGGCGGGGGGGGTTTCTGGGATGGCATTGATGTTAAAATATTCTGCAATAGCTTGTGCCACTTCTGCCTCCACCACTGCATCAGAAAGGAGAGCCTCATTTAGGCGCCAGGAGTAAGAGGTAGGAGCAAGCCTGATGTAAGTGGTTGTGAAGGCAGTGGCATGGTGGTCAGACCACGTGCAGGGGTGTATGCTAGACTCTGTAGTGTTAGCTAGAATAATGGGGGTAGAATAGATATAATCCAATCTTGCATAACTTTTATGGGGATGGGAGTAGAATGTGTATTCTTTAGTACCAATGTTGAGAGCTCTCCAGGAGTCTACCAGTTGGTGTTCAAGCAGTCCCCTGGAGAGAGAGCGTGGAAATGATTTGGAGGAGGGGGATAAATTGGATCTGTCAAGGTTAGGATTGGCAACCATGTTAAAATCCCCACCAATTATCATATGTGGTGACTGAAAATGGGAAAGGCGGTCAAAGAAGGAGTTAAAAAAAGAGGCGGGGGAGTCCTGTGGAGCGTAGATGCTAGCGATAGTAAGTTCTCTGTTATGAATCTGGCCTTTGATTATGACATACCTACTATCTTTGTCTTTAAATATCTGTTTAACTTCCATTGGGAAGGATCTGTGCAAGAGTATGGCGGCACCTCTACTTTTCGTCTGGTGTAAAGAACAAAAGGATTGAGGAAAACTTCTATGAAGGAATTTAGGATGCGAGGAATGAGCAAAGTGTGTCTCCTGTAAGAGGAGAATTTTTGCATCCAACTGTTTATAAAAGGCAAAGGCCTTCTTCCTTTTAGAGGGGGAATTAAAACCTTTAACATTGTGTGATAAACATTTAATTACCATGGAGAATGTTGTTATACACTATAGTCTGGGGAAAAACAAGAGCCAAAAGTGTCCTGAGATAGGCGCCTATTTTTTCAAGAAACAAGCCAAGGGCCGACATACTCGAGCACAGAAGGTTAGAGGGTTGTGACATACCAAAAACCATTAAGCCGTAGAGGCCTAGTAGAGCAATAAACCTGCAAAATTTTACAGCATGATATATTCGATGCATAAATAGCATAAAGATGGATCGAAACCTGAGGCTAAAAAGGAGAAAAATAAAAATAAAAGGAAAAGAAGGTATGAAAAAAAACCATAAGTCAGATAGCAACACAAAAGTCTTCATAACTAGAATCGGATCAGGTGACTGTAAATAACCTGATAAACGAAATAACAAATACTGAGACTACAAGGTCTCAAACCCAGCTTAGAAAAATGTTCTGAACTTTGCAGGTAAAGTGAATCCAAAGCCAGAAAATTAAAAGGAGAACATGCCTGTAGTGATGACTCAAACCAAAAAAAAAAAAAAAAAATAGGTCTGGGACTACAGACTGCTGCTGGGTGGGGTGTGCATGTCGCAGCTCCAAGGGACCGACGTCCGGGATCTTGAAATCAGATGGAAGATGCAGGTTGCTGGGGAATCTTGTGGTGGTCAACTGTGCTGAGACGATCAAGGAAAGGGTTCATCGAATCTATCTCCGATGTCGTATCTGATCCTCTGTCTGTCTCTCCTGGTCGGGGGGGTCTGCCAGATGGGTGATGGTCTGGGAGTAGAAGGGGGTCGGCGAATGACGGCCGAATCCAAAAGGCCCAATTTTACAAGGATTTCTTGACCTTCCAGGAGTGATGTGGCAGAGTAAGTGGTGCCATTGTGGGGAATTACCAGCTTGAATGGAAAGCCCCACTTGTAGCGAATGCGAGCTGCTTGAAGGGCAGATGTAATTTCTTTCATGCCACGTCTCCTATCCAGGGTGGCGGGAGAGATATCAGGGTATATTTGGATGGTGCGATCGTCCAGAGTGATGCGTTGTTGATTGCGAGCAGCTCTGAGGATCTCCTCCTTAGTTAGAAAGTCCTTCATGCAAAGAACAATATCCCTGGGAGGCTTATCTTCAGGAGGTTTAGGCCTGAGGGCTCTGTGAATACGATCACAAGTGAACGCTCCGGCATCAGTGTCTGGGAGCAGAGATTTAAATAGGCGGATTATTGTGGGGATGAGATCCGTGACAGATTCTGGTATACCTCTTACGCGCAAATTGTTGCGTCTGTTGCGGTTGTCGAGGTCTTCAATTTGGGATTGCATCAGGGAGCAGGCTGTGGCTAGAGACTCGTGTTCTCTGGAAAGGTCACTGTAGGCCAGAGCCAGCTCATCGTGCTTCGTTTCCAGTCTTTCTGTCCTGGAGCCCAGTGAGGCAATCTCTTGGGAAAGTGTGTGAGAAGTTTTATGGAGCTCCGTTTGGAACTTTGTTGCAAGCCTTGCATACATGGCCTCCAGGCTGCTTTCTAGGTCAGATTTAGTGAGAGATGCGGCGTACTCACGGCTAGGATCCAGAAGTGGTGTCTGGTCTGTGGGACGTCCAGGAGAGGAGGCCGGAGACGGAGGTATGTTTCTTCCCGCAGCGCCATTTTGAGACATGCTGCCTTGATCACGGGCGCGGAGGAGATAGTGTGTTAAGGTATGTTGAGCCGATCCTCTGGGTTTTTTCTTTCTCCCAGGCATGCACCAGGTATAAGGGGCTCGAGGGGTGATAAAAACGCTGCGAAAGTAGGTGATATTAGCCCTCCTGAAGCCGTTATCTTCCCGGGCTGGACGGAGCTACAGTCTCAGACGTCCATCACGCTCAGCGCCGCGCATGCGCCCCAGACCCCTGCTATTATGTGGGATTCTGTTGGTGGCCCTGGAGCCTCTCGGAGACTTCTGATTACTCTCTCGAGACGTTCCCACACCCTACTGTTCTGTCACAAATTAGCGATATTTGGTCCCTATTCTAGGGTAGTTCAATTTTATTATTTTACTTTTTTCTCTGTCACTTTTTTCTCTCTTTTATCTCTTCAGGTGGTGGTCCTGGTTCTTCATATGTATTATATTTCTCATGATATAATAATATCCCTGACACTAATATGGCCCCCATAAATATTTTATCTTTAAATGTACAAGGGTTTAATATCCCACATAAATGCACAAAGGCTATGCGCTCCTTTACAGCTAAGAAAGCACATATTATATGTTTGCAGGAAACCCATTTTACAGACAAAGTTTACCCTAAGTTCCTTTCGACCTCATACCCACAATTTTATGCCGCCTCTGCCTCAGTTAAAAAGCGTGGAACTCTTATTGGCTTCCATCGCAATACTCCCTTTACCCTTGTGTCACAGTTAAATGGCCCAGAAGTTAGATATACATTACTTACTGGCTATATTTCTGATACTCCCATTACGATAGTATCCTACTATGCCCCAAATAAACACCCAGAAGCTTTTTTATCCCATCTTTTTCAACTAATTAATACGCACAAATTTGGTACGGTTGTCTTGTGTGGAGACTCTAATGCGACGGTTTTTCCTTTCTTGGATAAATCCCCTTCAGCCCCACTTACAAGCTCTGCTAGATTGACTCTTCAATCTCTGCTTTCTACTCATAACTTAGTAGATACTTGGCGAGAACTTAATCCTTCCAGTAAACGTTTCACACACTATTCATATCCACATAACTCTTTCTCACGTATTGATCATATCTTAGCCCCATCTAGCATGATACCAGAAATTATTTCCTCTAAAATAATTCCATTCCCGTGGACTGACCACTGTGCTGTTGTCACAACTTTAGCTTCCACTATTCCCAGATCACACGACACAACTTGGTGTGTTAACAACTCTATATTGACCAATCCATCCCTCAAAACTGAGATTGAAGAGGCAATTACTGATTATCTTTCATTTAATGACACGAATGATGTCTCCCCCCTCACATTGTGGGAGGCCCACAAAGCGGTCATTCGGGGCAGATTGATACAACAAGCATCAGCACTTAAAACGGAACGTAAACTAATGTTTGCAAAGCTTGAGGCTGTTTACAATAAATGCCATGAGGCCTTTCAATCTTACCCGAATACCGCCAATAACTCAAAACTGGCGAAAGCTCGCCTTGATCTAGACCTTTTTTTAACTGAATCTGCTGATAAATTACTACGTAAACGCCAACATATCCAATATCTTAAAGCTAATAAACCAGATACCCCTATGGCGCGTAGTTTAAAGGCAATACAACATGCACAGACTTCTTTCAGATTGAAAATATCCCGTGATGGATATACTAGCAACCCAGTTAAAATATTAGAGATATTTCGCTCTAATTTAGCTAAATTATATTCCTCCGCTCAAGACTTTGATAAAACAAAAGCAGATACTCTGTTTTCCAGCATAAAGCTCCCTACCTTAGACCAGGAACAACGTGATACCCTTGAGTCCCCCATAACAGCACCTGAAGTTCTGACTGCCATTAAACTATTAAAACCACATAAGAGACCTGGTCCTGATGGGTTCTCGGCATTATATTACAAACAGTATGCGCACATTTTAGCGCCGATCTTGATCAGGGCCTTTAATTCTATCTTGAAAGGTTATTCATTTGGGTCTGATACACTGACCTCCATTATAGCAATGATTCCCAAACCCCATTCCGACTCTACCTCTTGGACCAATTACCGCCCCATATCGCTCCTTAACCTAGACATTAAATTGCTAGCCAAGATCTTGGCGACTCGTTTGAATAACGTTATAGGTTGACTGATTCACAGAGACCAAACAGGTTTTATGCCAACGCGCCAGGCAGGTGATAATGTCAGGCGAGCTCTCTTACTCATTCACGTGGCTAAAGTCAGACACATCCCTACATGCCTATTATCTTTGGATATCAGAAAAGCTTTGGATTCTGTCACCTGGCCATATTTGCAGTACATGCTTCAAAAATGGGGATTTGGGAATCATTTTCTTACATGGATCTCCTCTCAGTATAATAACCCAAAGGCATACATTAAATATGCGGGGTATAAATCTGCAATGTTAGACATTAGAAGAGGGACAAGGCAAGGCTGCCCTCTATCCCCATTGCTTTTTGCTCTCCTGATTGAACCACTAGCACAACTAATTAGGTCTCATACAGATATTAAAGGAATCGAATTAGGCGGATATCAGCATAAGTTATGCCTTTATGCAGATGATGTTCTTATCTTTTTATCTCATCCCCATATATCAGCCCCAAATTTACTAAATGTCTTGGAAAAATTTGCCCAAGTATCTGGACTTTTTGTTAACCCCACAAAATCGAATGTGTTAAATATATCTTTGCCACAAGCAGAACTTCGACACGTCCAAACCTCATTACCATTCAACTGGGTTACCCATCAAATCTCGTATTTAGGAATACAACTTACAACCTCGATTAAAGATCTATTTGCTTCCTCTATTAAAACAAGTTACAAGCTATATGAAACAATGGGCATCTCTTCCATTATCATGGTTAGAATGGATCAGTGCTATAAAAATGTCTATATTACCAAAATTTTTATACTTGTTTAGGGTATTACCTATCCCGTTACCTACATATTTTTTAAGACTCACACAACGTAGAGTCATGTCTTTTATTTGGGGAAACACTAAACCCAGAATTTCCAAAACTACACTGTATCTCAAAAAATTGAATGATGGATTAGGTCTGCCAAACTTCACTTCCTATTACTACGCTGCTCAACTATCACCCCTTCCTAAATATCACTCAATGGTAGAAACACCCCTTTGGGTTCATATTGAATCAGTTGACAGCGACCCTATCTCTGTGGCCAATATGCTATGGCTCCAACCTAAAGATAGATCACATCTTTCTAATCCCATACGAAAGATTCTTTGGCTATTTGGGATAAATTTAGCAGAGCTTGTAATCTCCAATCCCCACATAATCCTCTTCTTTCGTTCCTTAGGAACCTGGCCTTCTATCCTGCTTGGAAATTCCCGAAATCATTCGCTGCATGGTCTTCCATAAATTTAATCAGATTCTATCAATTAAGCAACAATACCGCTATTCATGCATTTCCGGTGCTATGTGAAACGTATGGGCTTCCTAGATCTGAAATTTTTCGTTATTTACAAATCAAAAATTTTTATACTCCACTTCTTACCACAGGCTCAACAATGAATCAAATGTCACAATTTGAGCGTATTTGTAAAAGCGACCCACATGTGAGGGGCTTGATTTCATCTTTGTACCAACAACTTACTGAGACTTATAATGGTTCACTACCCTCTTATACAGATAAATGGGCACAGGACATGAACCGAGTATTTGACACTAATGACTGGTCCGATATATGGTTAGCCACTAAGAATTCCTCCCCAAACTGCTATGCTTTGGAAACAAATTTTAAAGTCTTAGCACGGTGGTACTTAGTACCAGCCAGAATTGCAAAATTTATCCCGACATACCCAATTAACTGTTTTAGAGGTTGTTCTGCACCAGGTACCCACTTTCACATATGGTGGCAATGCCCCATAGCTCAAGAATTTTGGAAGAATATTTTCGGAATGGCCTCTAAAGCTCTGGAAACCTCTATTCCCCTAGACCCAGCTTTGGCACTCCTAAATTTGAAACCCACTACGCTTACCCGCACCCAATTTCAGTTATTTATCCAGCTTAGCACTGCAGCCAAGCAAACTATAGCAAAAGCTTGGAAGTCTCAAACCTTGATTGTAGCGGAAGCCAAACACAGAATGAATAAAGCCCTCATATATGCCAAAATGACAGCTATTGAGGACAATAACATTAATAAATTTTGCAAAATCTGGCAACCATGGGTTAAACATTTCTTCTCCTATGATTTTGACCAGTCGTTACTGTTACCTTACTAGGATTCTTGATTGCTTACTGTCAAAATATCTGTTGGAGCCGGGCCACCACCTGGAGAGATTATTCTTCTTCTTCTTTTCTCTCTCTAATTCCTTTCCTTTATTTTCTTACTTTCTCTCTTCTCTATTATGATACATATTTTTGGGATACTCTTTTACTATTATTACATTATTTTCTATTTATAAATAATAGTATGATTTATTGTATCAGTATATTTATTTTGAGCAATCAAATTCTACAAATAAGCAGGTCAGGACCCTGATTTATAATATATTCCATTTAATTTACCTCAGGTTATCATTGTAACAAATGTTTTTTAAATGCCCCCACCCTTCCACAGCTTGCACCCATTGGGGTGGTAGGGTGGTCTGGAGGCATGGTTTATAGGTTCCACAAATTGATCAGAGGCTCTCAGCCGGATCTTATACTATATATAAGAATATAGATTGCTCATACACTTTACGCTCTGTTCTTTTTCTTTTTTTTCTCTTATTTTTCATTTATTAAACCTTTATTGTATATCACAATATATTCATATATTGATCACAAACCAAATGTTTTTGACAGTATCCCTTGTACCAATGTTTATATTCTATTGTTCTTCTTTATGTAAATCTTAATAAAAAACATTGAACAAGAAAGAAAGATAAATATTAGGTTAAAGGAATCCTGCACAGAATGAATATGAAAGTTGCTTTTGTTTTTTTCCCATTCTGAAAACAATATCTGTCATGCTGATCCAGTGACTTGAGTACTTTTTAATTCACTGACCTGCAGTTCTGATTTCACTTTGACTTTCTTATTTACATTCAGGTCAGTGAAAGTAATGAAGCAGCCTGGCAACTAGTATTGTTACAACAAGGTCATCCAAGGCTAAAAGTTCATTTTAGGCACGGGGTTAAGGTTTAAATTTAGGGTGAGGTTAATCATGACATTTTAGGGTCAGGTTACATATTGGGGGTTCGATTTTAGGTTAATACTAAAAATATAGTGTGAATTGGAGGGGTTATATTTAGATATTAGGCTAAGTGCTCACATTGTTTTTTGCTCTTGCTTCACAGGTTTCTTCCAGCACGCGGATCAACAAAGACAATCTTAGTATTAAAGAGAGATCCACTTTAAAAATCTTGATGGATGATCCATCTATTGTGGTTCGTAATGCGGACAGAGGTGGAGCAGTGGTGGTTATGGACAGGGAGATGTATATTAACACTTATTCCATTTTGGAAAGGGATCCCACCAAAAATTATAAAAATACTCTTACCCTGTTAGTACAAAAGAAAGCCAGCTTAGGGGCCTTTACTCCCAAAGAAGCATAAAAGTTTGTCCCAGATTTTCCCATACTGCCCACCTTCCACCACCTCCCCAAGGTTCATAAGGGCACTGTCCTGGTCCAGGGCAGACCCATTGTATCGGGTATTGGTTCCCTGAATGAACACTTGGGTGAGTGGGTGGATGGACAGCTCCAACCTATTGTCCATACATTGCTCAGTTATCTTAGGGATACAAACCACTTGTTAGTAGGGATGAGCCGATCACCACCCAGTTCGGTTCGCACCAAAACATGCAAACAGGCAAAAAATTTGTACGAATAAGTGAACACCGTTAAAGTCACGAACATGAAAAATAAAAAGTGCTCATTTTAAAGGAGTATAGTTATTGCCATAAAAAGTGTTTGGGGACCTGGGTCCTGCCCCGGGGGACATGTATCAATGCAAAAAAAAGTTTATAAAAAGGACGCTTTTCAGGAACAGTGATTTTAATAATACTTAAAGTGAAACAATAAAAATGAAATATTCCTTTAAATATCGTGCCTGGGGGGTGTCCTTAGTATGCCGGTAAAGTAGTGGATTTTACATGTGTTTAGAACAATACCACAGCAAAGTTACATTTCTAAAGGAAAAAAAGTCATTTAAAACAGATCACGGCTGTAATGTATTGTCAGATCCAGGCAGTAAAGAAAAAATTCATTGAAAAAAACGGCATGGGTTTCCCCCCCAGTCCATTACCAGGCCCTTTGTGTCTGGTATGAATATTAAGGGGAACCCTGCACCAAAATTAAAAAAAAAATGCGTGGGGGACCCCCAAAATCCATACCAGGCCCTTCAGGTCTGGTATGGATATTAAGGGGAACCCTGCGCCAAAATGTAAAAAAAAATGGCATAGGGGTCCCCTTATTATTCATACCAGACCTGAAGGCCCTGATATGGATTTTAAAATGGCGTAAAATTACGTAGGTTTTTTTATGAAGTTAAATTTTTTTGTTAAAATCAGTTCCCCCTCTGGGCAGTGCCCTTTCATATAATAAGTTGTTTTTTGTATCCTGTTGCAGTCTTTATACTTGTACACTAGTCATTAGGGTTTTGTACATCACTATTTTGGGATTTTCTGTTTTTTTTTTTTATCAATAGTGACATGTACTGACAGATACAAGCATTATGTACATATACAGTGTAACATAGGTGTGACAGTTATAAAATTTTTTGATTACCACTATATAGAAACTTAACGTTGAGGATTTTTTGAAAAATATTTGAATGTTTCATTAGTGGTGTTCTATAGAGTGTTTTTTCTCTTATCTGTAGAGACAGCTTTCCGCAACAGGGAGAGACATTTTTCTACATTTTTTTTTTGATGTCATGATATCTACGATGTTGTCTGTTGACTTTTATCTTCAATAAAGTCTTCACTTTTGCTTCAAACCCGTGAGTACGGTCAAACTTTTCCTGTTCCAGTGGCTCCTATCCAGATTGCGGACTGGACCTGCACCGTGAGGTTGATGCATGGGATTGCTCTCACCTGGAGCAACTTGGCTTTGCTTTCTACTAGACGGTATTAAGAGTTTTTTTAAAGAAATATTTCAAATAAATTGTGTTACATTTGACAATCAAGTTATCCTTTGTGTGATTTGTTCTCCTAACTGCAGAGGTATAGCAACTCCTTTTATTGAGAAATGAGCACATTTTTACCCTTAGTAACACATGGTTAGACCTAGTTTAAAGGAGAATTCTCACCACAATATTAAAAACAAACAAAAAAAAACTTGTTGAATTCACCAGATACCTAGTGCATTTAGCATTTGGTCCTACTAAGGTCTGTGCTGTTGTTAAGAAATAATAGGGCATCATTAGTTCTGTCAGCTCTGGCTGTATCTCCCCCTTTATGCTGTAGTTGATATTATGGATGTTCCCATGGGGGAGGTACAGTCCGCACTGAAGCCACCCCCCCTCTCTGTTTCTCTTGGTGTACCCATCACTACCCCCCCACAGCATCTGTCATTGACTGGAGGAGAAAGTAGCATGCACAAAACTCCCTGACAGGGGGGCTGCTGAGACAAAGGGAAGACAGGACTGTCTTACAGCTGGCAGTTTAATCACACAGCTGGCAGATAGATCACACAGCTGAATTAGTCCTGACATATCCTCCACTATTTTCAGTGCACTATCAATGAGTTCCTTTGTGTGTTTGTTGGGTATATATAGGGGAGATGATCAACTAAAAAGATATACCAGTGGAGGGTAATATATATATATAATATATATATATATATATATATATATATATATATATATATATATATATATATATATATATAAAATACCCCTCCAGTGATCACACAAGTACACTTATGTAAGAAAAAAATATGTACAAAATCTTTATTTTAACAATCTAATATTTATAAACACATGTCAAATTGTCATAGCTTGCATACTGATACCAGCAAAACATTATCCACTACAAACATGTATAGCTGTTTGTTGAGATGAGGAACTAGGGTCAACGTGTTTCGCCAAAATTACCTCTTCTTTAGGACCTCTTAAATGTACATGATCACAAAAGTGGATTCTAAGAACAAAATATAAATATGAGTATAATTTGCAGAACATCAAAACATCATTACATTTATTTATCATAAACATTTGGTCAGGGAAAGAAACAAAATATCTATTCCCAAGGAGAGACTGAGAGCACGTAAGGGAGAGAGAAAAAACAATATATCTAGTTTATATACTTTTCATGCATCTTGTAACTAGACCACACAGTATACAGAGATGTATACTGTATCCAGTGAGGTATAATCTTGCCGGCCTACTGCATTAATTTCCTGCTGAAAAGTCAATCTATGCTGCTGTATAAGTCCCTGGAATTGCCTAAAATCTTCTCTCTCCCCTGTAAATCATATATATAATGACAATCAGCGCAAACACCTAAGCCCTCGCCCAAAATGCAAGCTGAACACTACAGGTAATCACAATAAAGCCTGAAACATGACATGAAACAAAATGAGTGCAGCGCAATGATGTTAAAACAATGAATGAAAAAAGTCCCCAAAGATTCAATCCAGGCAGATGAAATCTGTCAGATCAGATCTTTACATCAATGGTCAAAGGAGATGCGATCCCAGTGTAATCTATTCGCTTACCAGATGCTGTGGACCTCTGCACAGCAGAGGTCAAACTCACGTGTATCCACTCAGGGATGTTGGTATACTGGAAGCTGTCACTGGAGCCGAATCCCGAATCCTGATGTCCACGCATAGGCACGAGTCTCCACAGGAAGGACCCCCAAGCACTATAGGAATCTGGAGCGGGATATCCTCCCAAGTATCTCCCCGATGTCAGCCAATAAAAAACAGAGAGAGAAACTCTTCTAAGAGTAGTCCGTTTATTCAGCTCTTTTTTTAAAAAAGTGGTAACAACCACCAATAAGAAGGCGCTCACAGGCGCTGAACTTCAGTAACCAAGTATACAGTCGGGCTGCGGTGCACGAGCAGACCCGACATACAGGCGGAGGCAGCGGGTGACGTCCGTGATTAAGCTCCTCCCCCCGTACGCGGCGTTGCGTCCTATTGGACTTCGTCAGCGAGGGGTGGAGCCTGACGTACACCCTATGCATTTATATGGGACACTTACGGTGTCCTCACAGGGTCACAGGTACCAGGAAGCAGAAAAAGCTTCCTTAGCAACTGTGCCCTAGAGACAACGCATCTATTGGAGGACAACACCGTTGCATAGATGAATCTATGCTATAAAAAAGTAAATAAATCGTTGTTTGGAGATACCCGAATGCTTTTAATTCTAAATTTAGCAAGCAGCCCTAAAAAGTAATGTATGGTATAAGGGCATAATTAAGCCTCTTATATATCGTCATACAAAAAAGGGGGCTGACACCATCCAATATTAAAAAAAAAACTATAAAGAAGTCTCCCGCTGTCTCCTCTGTTTACATAAAAATTCCTTAATAAAATTTCTCTAAAATCAATGAAAAAAGAGGGCACATAACTCCTAAAATTACAGCGTATAAAATAATAATGCAGTAAAATATCACACTATATATAAAAATTACAAAATACAAACACTATATTTATTTAACAAAGTAATACGACTATTTGTTGGAGATAAAGCAATTAAGATCAAAATCCACATTCAACCCGTTAGGGAATAAAACCTGGGTCTCATGAATCCACATGGATTCCCGCTGACTTAGCTGTCTAATGTAATTACCCCCCCGCCAGTGTGGATTAACTCTTTCTATACCCCAAAATTTTAAGTGTCTAGGATTACGGTCATGACATCTTCTAAAATGTTTGGAGACACTATGAGTAATGAGTCCTTTTTTAATGTTGTTCACATGCTCCGCGATGCGGACTCCCATAGGTCTTGAGGTCCTCCCTACGTATTGGAGCCCGCATTCGCATTCCAACATGTAAACAACCCCCACCGTGTTACACGTGATAAATTGTTTGATATTATATTGTTTATTGGTGGTAGACACTGTAAACTCTTTCTTTCTTTTCATATTCCCCTTGCATTGTTTACAGGCCGGACACCTACCACATGCGTAAAAGCCTGTAAGCAGGTTGCAAATCCTGTTTTCTTCCTTGAATGTAGGGGGATCCACAACACTGGGTGCCAAAATATTTCTTAGTGTAGTAGGTCCAGATTCCTATAGTGCTTGGGGGTCCTTCCTGTGGAGACTCGTGCCTATGCGTGGACATCAGGATTCGGGATTCGGCTCCAGTGACAGCTTCCAGTATACCAACATCCCTGAGTGGATACACGTGAGTTTGACCTCTGCTGTGCAGGGGTCCACAGCATCTGGTAAGCGAATAGATTACACTGGGATCGCATCTCCTTTGACCATTGATGTAAAGATCTGATCTGACAGATTTCATCTGCCTGGATTGAATCTTTGGGGACTTTTTTCATTCATTGTTTTAACATCATTGCGCTGCACTTATTTTGTTTCATCCCCTGTAAATCAGCATGCTACTCTTGTGCTCAGTGGAGGTGCTTTTCTCTAGTGGGCCCCTGCTGCCAACAATGAGCACTGTCAATCAAAAATCCATCTCCCTAAATCATTTGGTCAGATTGCAATGAGGGCTAGCTATTTGACAACGCTACTCATCAACCACAGCACAGATGTCAAGTACCTGATATTATACAATCAAATGAGTGCACCAAATAAACAAACAAGAGTCTATGGTTTTTAATAATAACATTAATTCATTGGAAGAAAAAATAAAATGCCTTTCGGAGGCCAAACATATTCCTCCTTTATCAGGGCTACAAAATAATTACAAATCACAAAGGTCATAAATATATATATACAGTATCTCATAAAAGTGAGTACACCCCTCACATTTTTGTAAATAGTTTATTATATTTTTTCATGTGACAACACTGAGGAAATGACACTTTACTACAATGTAAAATAGTGAGTGAACAGCTTGTATAACAGTGTAAATTTGCTGTATCCTCAAAATAACTCAGCACACTCAGGTGTGAATGGGGAGCAGGTGTGTTACATTTGGTGTATCGCTCTCACTCTCTCATACTGGTCACTGGAACTTCAACATGGCTCCTCATGGCAAAGAACTCTCAGAGGATCTGAAAAAAAATTGTTGCTCTACATAAAGATGGCCTAGGCTATAAGAAAATTGCCAAGACCCTGAAACTGAGCTGAAGCACAGTGGCCAAGACCATACAGTGGTTTAATAGAACAGGTTCCACTCAGAACAGGTCTCGCCATGGTCGACCAAAGAAGTTGAGTGTACATGCTCAGCGTCATATACAGAGGTTGTCTTTGGGAAATAGACATATGAGTACTGCCAGCATTGTTGCAGAGGTTGAAGGGGTGGGGTGTCAGCCTGTCAGCGCTCAGACCATACGCCATACACTGCATTAAATTGGTCTGCATGGCTGTCGTCCTACAAGGAAGCCTCTTCTAAAGATGATGCACAAGAAAGCCTGCAAACAGTTTGCTGAAGACAAGCAGACTGAGGACATGGATTACTGGAACCATGTCCTGTGGTCTGATGAGACCAAGATACATTTTTTTTGTTCAGATGGTGTAAAGCGTATGTGGCAGCAACCAGGTGAGGAGTACAAAGACAAGTGTGTCTTGTCTACAGTCAAGCATGGTGGTGGGAGTGTCATTGTCTGGGGCTGCATGAGTGCTGCCGGCACTGGGGAGCTACATTTCATTGAGGGAACCATGAATGCCAACATGTACAGTGACATACTGAATCAGCACATGATCCGCTCCCTTTGGAGACTGGGCCGCAGGGCAGTATTCCAACATGATAACCCAAACACACCTTCAAGAGGACCACTGCCTTGCTAAAGAAGCTGAGGGTAAAGGTGATGGACTGGCCAAGCATGTCTCCAGACCTAAACTCTACTGAGCATCTGTAGGGCATCCTCAAGTAGAAGGTGTAGAGGTGCAAGCTCTCTAACATCCACCAGCTCCGTGATTTTGTCATGGAGGAGTGGAAGAGGACTCCAGTGTCAACCTGTGAAACTCTGGTGAACTCCATGCCCAAGAGGGTTAAGGCAGTGCTGGAAAATAACGGTGGCCACACAAAATATTGACAATTTGGGCCCAATTTGGACATTTTTACTTAGGGGGTGTACTCACTTTTTTGCCAGTGGTTTAGACATTAATGGATGTGTGTTGAGTTATTTTGAGGGGACAGCAAATTTACACGGTTATACAAGCTGTACACTCACTACTTTACATAGTAGCAAAGTGTCATTTCTTCACTGCTGTCACATGAAAAGATATAATAAAATATATATATATATATATATATATATATATATATATATATATATATATATATATATATATATAGGAGGATGGGGCGGAGCAATAACACATAGGCACGCTCCATGTGCGCTCTGGATACCCGGGTCCCACCCGCAACCCCGCTCCTCTCGGGGCCGGCATGCTGAGACACTGCGAGTGCGGAGCCGATCATCAGCCACTTGTCAGCGTTTGATCCGGTGGCCGGCTTCCTCCCCCCCGCCCTTAAACGGAGATGCACGAATACCCCTCATCCATGCACCGCAGCACCGGAGGTCCCGAGAGGATCTAATAGCAGAGATCATGGAAGTTTCACTGGGACTACAATTCACCATTAATTTCACTGATAGACACAAATTATTTTAAACCAGGGAAAGAAAAGCACTTATACTTTACAAGGTGGGCTAAAAAAGAAATGATACAACTACAAGACATAATGATGGGAAGTAGGTGTTGCACGTACACAGAAATTACACAAGAATGGGGTAATAAACCTCTGGATAAATGGAGGTATGCCCAGCTACAACACTTTGTTCAATCACTAACACAACCACTGAGGGGTAGAGGCCAATTGAGAGCAATCGAAAAATTATTAAGCTCCCCATCGTGTATAATCAGGAGTATTTCGAAAATATACCAAATACTCAGGGGAGAATTAGGAAATGGGTTTCCATCTTATCTAGAGAATAGGGAAGGAGAAATAGGGCGTCTGAGTGTTGCGGAGCATAGGGCAAAGATACTTAAAATGGCATTGGTGTCAGCAAGAGATATGCAGACGTATGAAATGGGTTATAAGTTAATGGCAGGATGGTACGTGACCCCCTAGAGGGCACACGGGTACGCACCAGAGAACTCACCAACTTGTTGGAGGGGATTTGGAGAACAGATTAAGAAAAGTCCATGTTTGTTTCATGATTCAGAGAAGTATGTGTCCCAATATAGAAAGTCATTAGTCCCATATCTCTTGAACGCTGCCAAAGCTTTGATCCCATGCTGCTGTGAATCCCAGGAAGTCCCAAGGATAAAGGATTGGCTAATGAGAGTGGAGTGGACGAGGGTCATGGAAGAGTCTATACATTTGATGGAAGGCTCAGGGGAGAACTATAAAGGGAAATGGCTGAAATGGCTGGAGTTTAGGACAACTGAGAAGTTTTTGTTGTTAATGGAATTATAGGGGAGGAGAGAGAGAAAGGGGATGAGGGGGTAGGTGTGGGGAAAATATAATTTTTTATTTTTTTTGGTGGGGGGGGGGGGATGCAAATAAAATGCAATTTGTTTTTTACAAAGATGTTTTAAAGTTTGATACTGTACTATATATATTGCATTTCAAAATAAAATAAAGAATATAAATATTTATATACAGTGGGGACGGAAAGTATTCAGACCCCCTTACATTTTTCACTCTTTGTTATATTGCAGCCATTTGCTAAAATCATTTAAGTTCATTTTTTTCCCTCATTAATGTACACACAGCTCCCCATATTGACAGAAAAACACAGAATTGTTGACATTTTTGCAGATTTATTAAAAAAGAAAAACTGAAATATCACATGGTCCTAAGTATTCAAACCCCTTGCTCAGTATTTAGTAGAAGCACCCTTTTGATCTAATACAGCCATGAGTCTTTTTGGGAAAGATGTAACAAGTTTTTCACACCTGGATTTGGGGATTCTCTGCCATTCCTCCTTGCAGATCCTCTCCAGTTGTGTCAGGTTGGATGGTAAACGTTGGTGGACAGCCATTTTTAGGTCTCTCCAGAGATGCTCAATTGAGTTTAAGTCAGGGCTCTGGCTGGGCCATTCAAGAACAGTCACGGTGTTGTTGTGAAGCCACTCCTCCATTATTTTAGCTGTGTGCTTAGGGTCATTGTCTTGGAAGGTAAACCTTAGGCCCAGTCTGAGGTCCTGAGCACTCTAGAGAAGGTTTTCTTCCAGGATATCCCTGTATTTGGCCGCATTCATGTTTCCCTCGATTGCAACCAGTCATCCTGTCCCTGCAGCTGAAAAACACCCCCACAGCATGATGCTGCCACCACCATGCTTCACTGTTGGGACTGTATTGGACAGGTGATGAGCAGTGCCTGGTTTTCTCCACACATACCGCTTAGAATTCAGGCCAAAAAGTTCTATCTTGGTCTTATCAGACCAGAGAATCTTATTTCTCACCATCTTTGAGTCCTTCAGGTGTTTTTTAGCAAACTCCATGTGGGCTTTCATGTGTCTTGCACTGAGGAGATGCTTCCGTCGGGCCACTCTACCATAAAGCCCCCAATGGTGGAAGACTGCAGTGATGGTTGACTTTCTACAACTTCCTCCCATCTCCCGACTGTATCTCTGGAGCTCAGCCACAGTGATCTTTGGGTTCTTCTTTACCTCTCTCACCAAAGCTCTTCTCCCCTGATAGCTCAGTTTGGCTAGACGGCCAGCTCTAGGAAGGGTTCTGGTCATCCCAAACGTCTTCCATTTAAGGATTATGGAGGTCACTGTGCTCCTAGGAACCTTAAGTGCAGCAGAAATTTTTTTGTAACCTTGGCCAGATCTGTTCCTTGCCACAATTATGTCTCTGAGCTCTTCAGGCAGTTCCTTTGACCTCATGATTCTCATTTGCTCTGACATGCACTGTGAGCTGTAAGGTCTTATATAGACAGGTGTGTGGCTTTCCTAATCAAGTCCAATCAGTATAATCAAACACAGCTAGACTTAAATGAAGGTGTAGAACCATCTCAAGGATGATCAGAAGAAATGGACAGCAGCAGAGTTAAATATATGAGTGTCACAGCAAAGGGTCTGAATACTTAGGACCATGTGATATTTCAGTTTTTCTTTTTTAATAAATCTGCAAAAATGTCAACAATTCTGTGTTTTTCTGTCAATACGGGGTGCTGTGTGTACATTAATGAGGAAAAAAATGAACTTAAATGATTTTAGCAAATGGCTGCAATATAACAAAGAGTGAAAAATTCAAGGGGGTCTGAATACTTTCCGTCCCCACTGTATATATATATATATATATATATATATATATATATATATATATATATATATATATATATATATATATATATATATTGTATATACACTATATACACACTATATTACCAAAAGTATTGGGATACCTGCCTTTACACGCATCCCAGTCTTAGACTGTAGGGTTCAATATTGAGTTGGCCCACCCTTTGCAGCTATAACAGCTTCAACTCTTCTGGGAAGGCTGTCCACAAGGTTTAGGAGTGTGTCTATGGAAATGTTTTACCATTCTTCCAGAAGCACATTTGTGAGGTCAGACACTGATGTGGACAAGAAGGCATGGCTCTCAGTCTCCGCTCTTATTCATCTCAAAGGTGTTCTATCAGGTTGAGGTCAGGACTCTGTGCAGGTCAGTTAAGTTCCTCCACCCCAAAATCGCTCATCCATGTCTCTATGGACCTTGCTTTGTGCACCTTCCTGCAATCAGGTCTTGACTAGAACTTGGCTGTGAACACTCTGAAAATACAGGTCTCAGATTTTTTTTTTTTTGTCAAAGGCCTCTGGCCTCACTCTCCCTTGTAAGAACCTTTCTTCAAGCTGTATCTCATATTAAGCCCCCCTTGAGCCCTCCATGCTTGCTTTGGATCTCAACTTAGTTCTCGCTGCCCTGCAGAAAACACTCTTTGAGCCTCTCAGGGATGTCTCCTGCAAAGTAAATTCTTTGAATGTATGTCAGGCTTGACAGACAAGATTAGACATGTGCAATTTGTTTCAGTCCGAATATGTATCCCAATCTCCGAATGAAATAGAAACTAATATTGTTGAAATTAGTTTAATTTTGTTTCATATATTCGCTTGCTAAAGAATTCCAAATTTTTGGAATGATTCAAATTTGGATCGGTCAAAAAATGATCGACCGATTCAAGTTCTGTATGAAGAATAGCTGGTTATTAAGAAGTGACAGCTTAAATGTAAACAAAAGAATGCCGTCAATGAAAAAGTCTGAAAAAAACAGCGTGCGGACCCCCCTAGTCTATATCAGGCCCTTCAGGTCTGGTATGTATTTTAAGAGGAACCCCACGCCAAAATAAAAATAAAACAGTGTGTACCCCCCCACCCAAAATCCATACCAGAACCTCAGCATGCAGCCGGCAGGCCAGAAAAAGGCGGGGGGATGAGCGAACTTCCCCTCGTTAACCATACCAGGCAAAATGCCCTCAACATGAGGGGGTGCTCTGGGGCAGGGGAGCTCTGCCCCTCCCAGCCCAAAGCACCTTGTCCCTATGTTTTTTTTTAACTTTAAAAGGTTTTTATTGATTTTATCAAGATTATACAGAGACAGGGTAAGCATAGAAGAAGAATGTAAACTAATATAGGTAACAAATTTAGTTAGGAAGCACAGAGCCAGAGTGACCGTATTCAGAATTACAGTAGTTACATTAATATACATTTACAGGTACTTATTCATGTTGATATTTACTAGTCCATAACACCCAACATTTGTCGAATTTATTACAATAAAGTGAGTTAATTGCTAAGAGACGTTCAAATGTATAGTTTTGGTGTACTCTTCTGGTCACTTCGTTTATATTGAGTGTTAGAGTAGTTTTCCAGTTTTGGAGTACTAGGGATCTAGCTACTAATAGTATATGAGTGACTATGTGTCTCATGTTTTGCGGAAATGTTTCTAGCCCTATTAAAAGGATAGCCAATGCGGGAGTTGGGGGCGTGAACATTCCTGTAATGGACGATATGAGTTTAAAAACTTGATTCCAGAAGCCAAGTACGTTGGGGCATTCCCAGAACATGTGGAGAAGATGACCCTTATGTCCACAGTTTCTCCAGCATAGGGATGACGAGTTGGGGGACATGTGTGCAATTCTACTTGGGGTGTATTGCCATCGGTTCATCACTTTGATTGAGGATTCCCAGTGGTTAATGCAGTGTGAGGCACGGTTTATAGTTTGAAACATGAATCTCCATTGGTCTTCAGTAATCGTTTTACCTATATCCATGTCCCATTTCATATGTACTGCATTTTTTTTGAACACTCTTTTGTTTTGTAGTGTGTTATAATAGAGTGATATACCTTTATTGTTATTAGCCCCTTGAGTGAGGTGTCTCCAAATGGAGAGCGGGAGTTTGAAGGTACCTATTGGGTTTTTTTTCATAAAGTGGGATATTCGCATACATGTAAAGAGCATATGTTTCGGTAAATTATGTGTTTTCATAATATGTTCTGCTGATTGTGGGGTGTTATTCGTGAGTAGGTCTTGTACTTTTGTTATTCCAAAGGTGGGGAGCGCTTTCAAGGAAATCATTGGAATATTAGCTTCAATCATGCTTAGGGGTAGAGTAAACTCTATTGTCTTGCTGTTGTAAAGTGTGCGTGTTAAGAGGAATCTCCAAGCTTGCAATGATATGGCGATAGTTGGGGGTAGGTGTTTGAGTTTCCAGGGTATCCAAGTGTCTCCCAAAAGAACCGTTTGTAGGTCTGGAAGAGGAGCTAAATATCTTTCTATGTCTACCCATAGTGGATTATCCGTGGTCAGAAACCAATATTTGAGTTGTTCAAGTCTAGTTGCCCACATGTAGTCATATATGTCTGTCAGACCTGCGCCCCCTGCCGATTTATGGGGTATTAGATTGAGTGGAGAGCATCTTGCTTTTTTGGATCCCCATAAGAGTTTCCATTGGAGGTTAGAAAGGGATTTAAGATAATGGTCGGGAACAGCAAGTGGAAGCGCTCGGAACATGTATAAAATTTGAGGGAGAATCATCATTTTATAGGCTGCTAGCCTACCTAACCAAGATAGTTCTCGTTTTGCTATATTGCAAGTTTGGATTTCTAGGTTGTGAATAAGTGTTTTCATATTGATGTCTATCAGTGAAGTAATATTGCTAGTTAGGGTGATGCCCAGGTATTTTATGCCATTTGAGCTCCATTCGTATGGGAGGGAATGTTGTAATTTAAGACAATCTAGTTGTGATACCCCCAAATTGAGTATGAGGGATTTTGAGAAATTTACTTTATAATACGAGACGTCACCAAAGGATTGCAATATTTCGTGTGCTGCTGGGAGGGATTGTAGTGGGTTTGATAACATAAGGATCACATCATCTGAGAATAAGTTGATGACATGATGGGAGGTGTTACATTGGAATCCTTGTATATCTTTGTGGGTTCTAATGGCCTCAGCCAGGGGTTCAATCATGAGATTGAAGATTGTTGGGGATAAAGGGCATCCCTGGCGAGTACCATTAGTTATCTGAAATGGTATGGAAAGCATGCTGGATGTGTATACCTGCGCAGACGGGCAAGAATACAGGGCCAGCACTGCATTTAGTATGTGACCACAAAAACCAAACTTGGACAAAGTCATTGACATATATTTCCAGTGGACTCTGTCAAACGCCTTCTCTGCGTCTATAGATAGCAGCAGAGAAGGCGTTTGTGTTTTAACAGCATAGTGGATTATATTGACCATTCTCCGTGTAGCATCTGAGGTTTGTCTCCCCTTCATGAAGCCCATCTGATCGCGTAGTATAAGGGATGGTATACATTGCGCTAGTCTTTGCAATAAGAGTTTTGCGTATATCTTTATGTCTGAGTTAAGTAGGGAGATTGGACGAAAATTAGGTGGTGTATTAGGGTCTTTACCTGGTTTGGGTAGGGTGACTATGTATGCCTTTAGCATTTCTGGAGGGAAGGATGATGTGTCTGCTGCTTTTGTAAAGACTTGTAGAAGAGAGGGTATAAGGTGTGTTTTGTATATTTTAAAATATTCATTGGAAAACCCATCAGGTCCTGGCGATTTGCCATTAGGTAGGGAGGCTAATGCCTTTTCAATTTCAGTTGTGGTAAATGGGGAATTAAGTAATCTGATTTGGGATTCCGATAGTGAAGGTAACTTTAGTTTATGAAGGAAGTTCTGTATACTTGGTATAGTTGGTTGGCGTGCGGTAGAGTCATCTTTAATATTATACAGATTGCTATAGTAGTTAGCGAATTGGTTGGCAATGTCCTGTGGATTAGTGATTTTGTGTTTGAGAGTGGGGTGAATCAGGTGTGTGATTCTTGATTTGGATTGTATTGCTTTTATTCTATTGGCTAAGTATTTGCCTGCTCTATTAGCATCAGTGCAGTTTCAATCTGCGTAGGTGGTAGTCATATTGTTGGGTCAATAGGTCTCTTAGTTTGTTTCTCAGTGAAGAAAGTTGTTGGGTAAGATTCAGATCAGGCTTTTGTTTGTTTCGTGATTCTAAAGAGTGTATGTCCGATAGAATAGAGTTGATATGGGTTTTGTGTCGCTTTTTTTTCTCTAGCGCTTAACTGAATTAGTATTCCCCTCATGTACGCTTTATGGGCATTCCATAGAGTAAAGGGGTTTTCTACCGAATCTGTGTTATTCTGAAAAAAATCACTAAGGTGTTGAGAAATGATTTTGGACGTGTGCGGTTCTTGTAGTATTTTGATGTTATTGCGCCAGATGGGTGTAGAAGAGGAGACAACCTGGTCAGTGATAGTAATGGTAACAGCTGCATGGTCAGACCACGTGATATCGTGGATCTGTGCAGAGGAGATATTCTGTAATAGCCATTTATCAGTAAAGAATAAGTCAATTTGCGAATAAGAACAATGCCTATGGGAAAAAGAAGTGTAATCTTTAGTATTCGCGTTTAGGCAGCGCCAGGTATCAAAGAGGTCAGCATTATGGATGGTTTTGTTCAAGAATGTTTTACCATTCATTTTGGTATTTGTCGTATCAAGTTTCGGGTCCATAATGAGGTTAAAGTCACCGCAGAGTATGAGGTTGCCATACAAGTGGGACTCCGTTTTCTTGAGAAGCCTGTTAAGGAAGCGGGTTTGGTGCGTATTAGGAGCGTATAGAGTCACTACTGTATATGGAGTTGAGTTAATGTCACCTTTGAGGATGATATATCTGCCATTAGCATCTAGAATGGTTTCCTTATGTTGAAAGGATAACGTGTTTCTCAGGGCAATTAGAACTCCTCTCTTTTTATGATCTGGTGTGCAGGCCAGAAACACATGGGGGTATTCTTTGTTGGTGCATGACGGTGCTTTGGATTCCTGGAAGTGGGTCTCCTGTACACATAGTATGTCTGCCTTGTGTTTAAGGGCCTCGGCCCACATGGAGCGCCGCTTGGCAGGGTGGTTTAGACCCCTGGCATTTATAGATAGGCAATTAATTGGCATTTAGACAATTTCGGGGATTGTTCGGTATCATTGTGCAGGTTATGTACTCACTGTGGCCAATCGTGTCTTCTGGCACGGCAGAGTTGATTCTGCATAATTCCGGTAAGTAATTGGCGTCCACTACTGGTCTGTGTGCTTCCATCATAAAAGGGGTAAAAGAAAACAAACAATATAGAAGAAATAAGGTTAATGTTGCAAAGTTAACGAACTTATTAAGAAAGGGATCATTAAACCGATCCATTTGCAGACGTAACTGCTATTTAGGTGGTGGCAGGGAGAAGACAGGGATCAAACTTGGACACCCTGTTTCCGGAGAGAAGAGATGACATTGGTCGTGGTGTACTCATGCATTTTCACCGGCAGGATTTTTTGAGGAGCGTTTGCGGGAGACCACTTGCCAGTCCTCTTGTATTGGAGAAGGTGTAGAAGCTTGAGCAAGCGGCGGAGTAAGGGCTGGTAGAATGCCCCATTGTCGCAATGCTGCGATGCCTTCATCCAATGTGGAAATCAGGATTGACGTACCATTATGAGTAACGGACAGCTTGGCGGGGTATTTCCACTTGTGAGCAATGTTGTGGTTTCTTAGAGCCTTAGTGATTGTCGCAAGGTTGCGACGTTGTTGGAGAGTGTGTCTGGATAGGTCAGGTAGCAGCTGCAGCTCAGCGTATTGCGGGTGTCTGCTGTCAGGTTTGCGAGACACTATCAGGAGTTGTTCCTTGATATGGTAGTAGTGCACCCTGAGTAATACATCCCTGGGAGTATTTTCTGGGAGGAAGGATGGTTTGGGGATGCGGTGGATGCGATCCACAATGAGGTCTTGTGGAGACAGGGATGGGATTAGGGTGGAAAAGAGCGCTTGGGTGTATGCCAGTAGTTGTGTAGCAGGGATCGATTCAGGTATCCCCCTAATCTTTAGATTGTTCCTTCTGGAACGGTCTTCCAAATCTGCTACTTTTGACTTCAACCATGCGATTTCTTCAGCGTGATTGCTGTGTGCATCCACCATTGTATTGAAGGATGAGGTAAAATCACTCATACTGTGCTCAATGTGGTCTACTCTGTTACCCAGGGCCTGCACTTCCCTCTGGCAGTGGTTGATTCCTGCTGTCATATCAGCATGCAATGAGGCTTTTAGTGACAGTAACATGTCCTTCAGGACTGTATCAGACACCGGTTTGTCAGAGGTGGGGAAAGCTGCTATAGGGTCTGGTGTGTGGGATGCAGCTGGCGCTTCAGTGGTGTGAGGCCTGCTTACCTCCATGTCAGGGTCCATCAGCGGTCTTACAGGGGAAACAGTTCTTTGTTTTTGCTTCGCCGGACTCCTGGTGGATGGACTAGAGGTCCCAGAAGAAGACCCGCTTTCCGTACGGGTGTTTCGCTGCTCGTTTTGAGGGCCGGAGCGGCCGTTTGGTGTGGATGCTGCTCGCTGTGCTTTCTGACGCGCCATTTTGGTGGTGATCGCGCGCCTGGAAGAAATCTTGCATTTTCTGCAGATTTTGTGGGTTTTTTCTGTGCCTAGGCATATCGGCTGGCTCAGTGGGTTCCAGAGATCCCGTGGATGAATTTTGGGGTCTGGATGATGCCGGTGAGCGTGGATGGATTCGGATTCTCTCTGGCGGCCGAGTGGAGCTCCTACATTAAGCGTCCATGTTGGAGCTCGGTCGCCACGCCCCCTCCGTCCCTATGTTGATATGGACATGGGTCTCTTCCCCACAACCCTGGCCTGGTTGTGGGGGTCTGCAGTTGGGGAGCTTATCGAAAAATGGAAGCTCCCTTTAACAAGGGGGCCCCCAGACCCCGCCTCCCCCCCATGGGTATGAGTATGGGGGACATAGTACCCCTACCTATTCACCAAAGAAGTGTAAAAAGTGAGTTAAGACAACACAATTTTTTGCTTATTCCTTTATAAAAAAAAAAAGTCTCTTAGATCCACCGTCATTGACAACACCCGCTGCACCACCAGATCCAAAAAAAGAAAAAAAATCTCTGGTCTTGCTAAAGACTCCCACCATCTTTCAGCTTTGCTGTCTAACATTTCTTAAAGTGATTGTAAAGGCTCTTTTTTTAATAACAAACATGTTTTACTTACCTCCTCTGTGCAGTTGGTTTTGCACAGAGCAGCCTGGATCCTCCTCTTCTCAGGTCCCTCTTTGCTGCTCCTAGCCCCTCCCTCTTTTGAGTGCCCCTCAGCCAGCAGCTTGCTACAGGGGGCACCCAAGCCGAGTCAGAGCTCCGTGTATCCATTCAGATACAGAGCCCTGACCTTGCCCCACCCCCTCTCCTTTGATTGACAGCCACAGGAGCCAATGGCACTGCTGCTCTGTCTCTGCCAATCAGGAGGAGTGTCCTGGATGGCTGAGGGGAAAATGATAGAATGGTAATATTTTGCCAATATGGTGCCACATCCAGTATCACAAGAAAAAGAGAAAAAAATATCCCCTAAGGTGGACTTTAAAGGCACACTAAGTTTATAGGTAATTAAAAACTATTGTAAGTATACTTTCCCACTCCTTAACAACCAGCTATTCTTCACATATAATTCAAATTGGTTGATCATTTTTTTACTGATCTGAATTTGAATCATTCCAAAAATTTGAAATTTGTTAGCAAATTAATAAACAAAACAAAATCTAAACTAAACTAAGGTAAACTAAACTAAACAAATTCCAAAACGAATCAACTAAACAAAATTACTAACGTAAAAAATCTATCAGAAAGAAAGCAAATTTTTCCGTTCTACACATGTCTAGACAAAATTATGTTGTTTTTAGTTTTGTAAAAAAGGGTTTCAATTTATCACTAACGGGTGATAAATCAAAAGCCTTTTTTACAAAATGAAAGACAACTTAATTTTGTCTAGACATGTGCAGGATGGAAACATGTGTGTTCTTAGATTCAACTGGTACAGTATATCGGTTGGTCACACCTGGAGAAGTGTTTGCTCTAACATTGAAATGGTTTGTGTGGTTTTCTTCTTTGCATGGTACAAATTGCCAGTAAAGGAGATATTTTTTTAATATCTGGGGATCCTAGAAAAAGATAATAGCTTTTTATTAAAAAGCGGCCTATCTGTATATTGCCTGTGTTAATATTTGGGGTGTTTGAAAAATCATTTAGGATTAAATCCAGGAATGTTGTACATATTTGTCTTATGAACTTGAACATAGTCTATCATCCCTTGTGATAAGATAGACCAGAAACACACAGGGTTCTAATGAAATTTTAGCTGGGATGGCTTGACTTGGAGTCCAGAGTGTCATTACACCATAGCTTAGCTTTGGGACCATGTAAACACCCTTTATAGAAGACTAGCTTATTGGACACTGGGCACTTTTTTTTGGTGAAATCAGCAGTTTGTAAAGGCATACTTGTTTAAAGCAGTAGTTTAAGTCTTGTGATATTAACACCAGCTGATCAAACTTTTCTTTCTGCAAAAAGCAGAGTATTTTGACTTGGAAAGCAAATGTAGATTGGCACATGAAAATACAGACTTAGCAGCAGATGGTTTAAACCTATCCTGGATTATGGGCCCAGTTGTCTTCCCTTTATGCTTTATACTACTTAAAGTGGCTGTAAACCCTTTACAACCACTTTTTACTACTGACAAGCCTATAATACAGCTTACCTGTAGCTACCCCAGATATCTCCTAAACCTGCGTGGTTTAGGGGATATCCCTTGTATCAACATGTGCCGACGTCATTATGCCATTGCTTCAGCTAGTGTGCCGTTGCCGGCGGCTTCCATGTGCATGCAGGGGAGTGACCTCATCACGGCTCATCACTATCTTAAACTTAAACTATCTCGCGATGTTTAATTTGTATGTAGCATCGTGGCCCTGTGAGATACGATATTTTGTTCTACTGTATGTTTTTACGTGTAGTGGAATGACAATAAAGCTTGACTTGACTTGACCATGCTATGCATTAGGGATGAGCCGAACACCCTCCTGTTTGGTTCGCACCAGAACTTGCGAACAGGCAAAAAATTTGTTCGAACACGAGAACACCGTTAAAGTCTATGGGACACGAACATGAATAATCAAAAGTGCTAATTTTAAAGGCTTATATGCAAGTTATTGTCATAAAAAGTGTTTGGGGACCTGGGTCCTGCCCCAGGGGACATGGATCAATGCAAAAAAAAGCTTTAAAAACGGCCGTTTTTTCGGGAGCAGTGATTTTAATAATGCTTAAAGTGAAACAATAAAAGTGTAATATCCCTTTAAATTTCGCACCTGGGGGGTGTCTATAGTATGCCTGTAAAGGGGCGCATGTTTCCCGTGTTTAGAACAGTCTGACAGCAAAATGACATTTTAAATGAAAAAAAGTACCGTATTTATCGGCATATAACACGCACTTTTTTCCCCTGAAAATCAGGGGAAAATCGTGGGTGCGTGTTATAGGCCGATCCCCCCCCAATTGTGTGTGATCGGAGCGATCGCGGCAATTGCCGCGATCGCCGCCGACATACACAGCCGTGTGGAAATTCAAATACGGCGCCGAGACTGCAGGGACTCTTCGGAGCGGAGCTACACATAGCCGAGAGTCCTCGGGTTTTCTCGGCGCCGCTTACAGTCCCGCCCATAGGGCGGAACTGGGTGGGACTGTAAGCGGCGCCGAGGAAACCCGAGGACTCTCGGCTATGTGTATCAGCGCTCTGCCGAGTCCCTGCAGTCTCGGCGCCATATTTAAATTTACACAGGGCTGTGTATGACGGCAGGGATCGCGGCGATCCCACAAAGCTACACGGGGGGGCAAGGCTGCACTGGGGCAATGCTGCATGGGGGCAAAGCTGCACTGGGGACAAGGCTGCATGGGGGCAAGGCTGCACTGGAGAAAAGCTGCACTGATATGGCTGCACTGACATTGCTGCACTGACAAGGCTGCACTGACATGGCTGCACTGGGGCAAAGCTGCACTGACAAGGCTGCAATGGACACTGGGGCAAGGCTGCATGGGAGCAAGGCTGCACTGGAGAAAAGCTGCACTGACAATGGCTGCACTGACATTGCTGCACTGATATGGCTGCACTGGGGCAAAGCTGCACTGACAAGGATGCAATGGACACTGGGGCAAGGCTGCACTGACACTGACAAGGCTGCAGATGGACACCGATAACGCTGCATTGATGGGCATTTAAATGTAAGTTTTTCTTCCTTAAACTTTACTCCTAAAAGATTTTTTCCTTAAAATTCCCTCCTTAACTTGGGTGCGTGTTATACGCCGGCGCGTGTTATACGCCGATAAATACGGTAATTTAAAACTACTCGTGGCTATTAATGAATTGCCGGTCCGACAATACACATAAAAATTCATTGATAAAGACGGCATGGGAATTCCCCACAGGGGAACTCCGAACCAAAATTAAAAAAAAAAATGACATGGGGGTCCCCCTAAATTCCATACCAGGCCCTTCAGGTCTGGTATGGATATTAAGGGGAACCCTGGCCAGATTCCGATAAGCCCCCCGCCCGCAGACCCCCACAACCACCGGGCTAGGGTTGTGGGGAGGAGGCCCTTGTCCCCATCAACATGGGGACAAGGTGTTTTGGGGGGCTACCCCAAAGCACCCTCCCAATGTTGAGGGCATGTGGCCTGGTACGGTTCAGGAGGAGGGCTGCTCTCTCGTCCCCCCTCTTTTCCTGCGGCCTGCCAGGTTGCGTGCTCGGATAAGGGTCTGGTTGTGAAGGGCCTGGTATGGAATTTAGGGGGACCCCCACGTCATTTTTTTTTAAATTTTGGTTCGGGGTTCGCCTGTGGGGAATTCCCATGCCGTTTTTTTCAATGAACTTTTATTTGTATTGTCGGACCAGCAATTCATTAATAGCCGCGAGTAGTTTTAAATGACTTTTTTTCCTTTGAAATGTCATTTTGCTGTCAGACTGTTCTAAACACGGGAAACATGTGCCCCTTTACAGGCATACTGTAGACACCCCCCAGGTACGAAATTTAAAGGGATATTACACTTTTATTGTTTCACTTTAAGCATTATTAAAATCACTGCTCCCGAAAAAACTGCAGTTTTTAAAACTTTTTTTGCATTGATCCATGTCCCCTGGGTCCCCAAACACTTTTTATGACAATACCATGCATATAAGCCTTTAAAATTAGCACTTTTGATTTCTTCCATAGACTTTTAAAGGGTGTTCCGCGGCATTCGAATTTGCCGCAAACACCCCAAATTGTTCGCTGTTCGGCGAACTGGCGAACAGTCGATGTTTGAGTCGAACATGAGTTTGACTCAAACTCAAAGCTCATCCCTACTATGCATACTAGCTCATTATGCCTTTGTCTTGCAGGTTTTGCATTTATTTATTTATTTTTGTTAGTGGGTTTACAACCACTTTAAGCCTCCTTAAGTCAATCTAAGGCAGCTTGTTGTCACAATCAGTTCACAAAAAGTTCACAAAAAGAGACTTGACCCTACTTTCTCACCAAAGTATGGTGAAGACCGCAGCATTACATGAAAAACCTGCATTTCATTCTGCAGAAGCAGTATAATAGGGCGTACACACGGTCGGACTTTGTTCGGACATTCCGACAACAAAATCCTAGGATTTTTTCCGACGGATGTTGGCTCAAACTTGTTTTGCCTACACACGGTCGCACAAAGTTGTCAGAATTTCCGATTGACAACCACGCAGTCACGTACACCACGTACGACGAGACTAGAAAAGGCCGGTTCAGAACCAAGCGCGGCACCCTTTGGGCTCCTTTTGCTAATCTCGTGTTAGTAAAAGTTTGGTGAGAGACGATTCGCGCTTTTTCAGACTCGTGGCTTTCAGATCGTTTTCTGCCGTTCAGTTTGTGCTTGTGGGTTTGTATCTGCTCTTCAGTGCGTGCAGTCAGTTCGTATCGGAGTTTTCTGTGTGATCTTGCCTGCTCGTTGCTGTTTTTCAGGTCTCTCTTCACAGGCCTTGCTGTTCTTCAGTGCGTTCTGTTACTTCGTTCTGAGCAGCCGACCGTTTTCTAGCCATGTTTCGTATGCGTACTCCTCGTAGAGTTCGTGCTGTGCGGGGGCTTGGTGTTGGGGTCCTGACCTTGACACAAGTCCAGTCCATGAACAGGGTGGGGAGGAGTTCATGGACCAATAATTGGTTGCTTCAGCGTGACCAGTTCTGTCATATGCCTTTGCTCCGTGAGATCCGTGAGAATAATCCTGATGATTTCAGGAACTTTCTCCGGATGACGGACCCCGTGTTTCACCGTTTGTTGGCTTCGCTGACCCCCTATATCAGCAGGCAGGATACCTGCATGAGGCAAACCATCACTCCGGAGCAGAGGTTGGTCGCTACCTTGCGGTATTTGGCCACAGGGAGAAGCCTGCAGGACTTGAAGTTCTCGACAGGCATCTCCCCCCAGGCTCTGGGGATCATTATCCCAGAGACCTGTTCTGCCATCATACAGGTCCTGCAGAAGGAGTATATGAAGGTAAGATTTTTATCCTTTTATATCACATTTTATTGTATTGAATGTTTGCTAATATATTGTATTTCTTTCCTCATTCCCTAATTACCATGATTGTAATATGCTGTGAATGTCCCCTTTGTCCTCATGCATGCTGGATTTTTATGTAATTATTATTTTAGGTCCTTCATACATATTTGCCCTTCACTAACCTCCCCAGCATGGTGTCTCCTGGCCTATATTCACCTCATGTAGTCACTTAACAATGTATTTTTTCAGCTCCATAGTAGTGCTTTACCCCAAACACCCCCTAAAATGTTTGGAAATGTTATTTTTGATTTAAATTCAGGCAGAGTGGCAGAGGCTTTTTTTTGTGGTGTTCCCAAATAATTTTTAGTAACCCTCCCTCCCCCCACTGCTAAGTCAGCTGATCCCAATTCTCTATGTATCCTCAATCATATATCTGCTGACTTTGCCAAACCAATACACACTATACCCATCTCTTTAGTGCTCAGATGTATGGATGAATTCCCCAAAGCATGTAGTGCAAGGGCCTGCCTGTATACTTTACAATGGTACTGTTTAAAGTTTTTGTATCCTATTATTATCTTGATAGGTAATAGCAGAACTAAGGAGGGGCTGTTCCAAGTAATACCCATTATTTAGGCATTCATCTCTCAATGAAGTGAAGAGGGTTACCTGTCAAAGATCCCCCCCCCTATAATGTTAGAAATGGCCCATGAGAGGGGGGGAGGGGGAATATGATAGGTGTACCTTATACTTTGGCCTTGTTAAATTCCCCTTACTAAATGCTATCTGGAGGTTGCCCCATAATGTTTGTGTATAATCTGCTTGCCATGTTTCTGTGAAAAAATACTAATGTTTATTGTTTTTTCCTCAACAGTTTCCTTCCACGCCACAGGAATGGCAGACTGTGGCCTCCCACTTTGCCCAGCGGTGGGACTTTCCTAACTGCGGAGGGGCAATTGATGGGAAACACATCCACATCGTCCCACCACCCAACTCGGGGTCGTACTATTATAATTACAAGGGGTTTAATAGTATAGTGATGTTGGCGGTGGTGTCGGCTAATTACGAATTCTTGTATGTGGACGTGGGGAAGAATGGCCGGATGTCCGATGGTGGAGTCATCGCCCAGACGGAGTTCTACAGGCGTCTCCAGAATGGCAGCTTGGACTTGCCAGCTCCAGAGGACAATGTTGAAGGTCTCCCATTTGTGTTCGTTGCTGATGAAGCGTTTGCGCTGGGGGACCACCTGATGCGGCCATTCCCGATGAGGACCCTCACCCCGGAACAGAGGTTTTTAATTACCGGCTGGCCAGAGCCCGAAGAGTGGTGGAGAACACATTTGGAATCCTGGCCAGCCAGTTCCGACTATTTCTGACACCCATCCATATGGCGGAGTATAAACTGAACCATATAATACTTGCGTGCTGTGTTCTCCATAATTTTTTAAGAAAACATTCTGCCAACTATGCTGGCTCAGTTGGGCCTGAGGCCGGAATCCAAAATCCAACAACACTGACGGCGCTTGAAAGTGGCCGTCCTGGCTTGCCCTCCCTGATTGCCCGTGATGTCCGGTTACGATACCTGGAGTTCTTTGCGGGTAGGGGGGCTATCAATATGCCAGACAATATGTGAAGCCTTTTTGAAATAAAAAAAAAAAAGAAATTCTTTGTGGAGATTTACTGCTTGTGTTTGTTTTAGCTGACCCTGACAGAAATGTTTTGAGTGCAGAAAATGTCGTGATTGGGTAACCTTATACAAAGCACTGTTGGCTGGTATTTCCTACATGCAAAAACACATTTCACTACAAGTGCACTTGCAACTGCACTGAAACTGCACTTGTAGTGTAAAGAGGATTTGCCCTTAGGAAATAACCCCCATTTTTGCTGAAAACAGCAATTACATCACCCCAAAAGTGTTGTAGTGTTGAGACAATAATCCACACATTCTTGAGTAACCAACTTTTTTATACCTGCACAATCACATGTGCATTTCCCAAAGGTTTTTAAAACAAACCAACATGTTTGTTGTATAACAATTTTTGCAGTAGCATTAGCAAAAATCTAAATATCCATTTCAGATAAAACAGGCCTGTGTAAAACCAACAAGAATGCCAAAAAACTTGAACCTACAAAGTTCACATATGGTAAAACCTGAAGGCTATATCAGACATCAGTATTTAGCAACTGTGTTTGATATAGCGTTCAGATGGGGGGAAATCACCCCTGGAAAAGCCAAATTTGGAAGATGCACACCAATTTATGAATGTCAACATGTGCTATCTGCCATCATGGGGGATCAAGGGACGTGTTTTGGGGGAGCAAGCCCTTCCTCAATGTGACTTTATAATTGAGGAAGGGGTTGCACCCCCAAAACGCGTCCATTGATCTCCCGTGATGGCAGATAGCACATGTTGGCACACTGTGTGCATCCTCCAAATTTGGCTTTTCAAAACATTGCAAAAAAATTTAAAAGATTGAACCACAATACAAAAAGTGATTTTGTGGGGTTTTAAATTCGCCCCAAAACATCAATGATGTTATTATTTTTTTTAATAACATCATGGATTTTTTGCTGGATGTTTTGCAGTTCGGCATTACACCCCATGATCTCCCCGATCAGGATCTGGGCACTTTCAGAAGTAAAGCGTTCTGGATCCCTCACATCACGATCACCTAAAAAGAGATAAATAAAAAAAAAAAAGGTCTCAAAAATCTGCCACAATCCATCTCTTAACTGAGCCTGTGGTCGCAGACACTCACCTGTTGTGGTGCCAATCTCCACCACATCTTCTTCTTCCTCCTGCTCAGCTTCGTTTGGGGGTATTTCACCTTCTTCCATAGGTGGGGGGTCTGTGGTCTCCTCGGATGAGGGGTGTCCTCCGAGTCTTTTCTCCCCTATGTAAAACAAAAATGGTATAATTAGCACACAGATATTTGATGGCAGAACTAGAAATAGGAAACATTGCTTGGAAGTGGGGTACAATTGTCAATTTTAGCAGAGTTCCAAGATGTCTTTTTTTTATTGCCCTTTGTCAAGCTACAATACTTTACCTGTTTGGTACAAGCTTCACAGATGGAGACACCCCTATAGTATACACTGGAGCACCTGTGTGCCCCCCCTAATAAAAAGGGTGTTCTGGGGTCCCACACTAGTGCTCCAGTGTCCAGATGTGAAAACAGCTGCTCAGTGTCCTCTCCTTACACAGAATCTAGTTTGCATTTCATTCTAGTAACAAACCCATCTACACAAACAAATATTTGGCATCCAAGTAGGCCCAAAAAAAATGTGGGAAAATGCATATGGCCTAAACAATGGTGTTCTAGAGGCCGAAAGAAAAATGTTTAATACAAACGAATAATGGGCCCATGAACATTAAAGTTGCCCTTTTAAACGTTACAATTAATAAAAGCATATGGAGCAGCATGAACGGAATAAAGACAGAAAGAATAGGAACACAGCACAACTACTTACTTTTTTACAGCACTCTACGGATCTTTCGGTACTGCTCTGGCTCTCTCAACTTCAGGTCCGACCACCGCTTCCTGAGCTGATCTTTAGATCTTCGTACCCCGAAATTCCTGTGAAGGCTTTTGACCACTTTAGCAATGATTTTGGCCTTTCTGATGTTGGGGTGGGGGTAAGGCCCATACTTCCCGTCATAGTCGGACTTCCTCATGATGTCGACCATCTCCAACATCTCCCCAAAGGACATATTTGTGGCCTTAAAACATATCCTTCTGGATCGGGACGTGCCTGGATCCGGGCTTTCCTCCTCCTCCTCCTCGTTGCTATAATTAGCACACACCTGCTCTAAATCCGCCATCATGCTCTTCACCCACTGCGCCGAACGAAAAGGGGCGGGGAATAGACTAGAAAGAACGTCAGGGGCGGGCGGAGTTACACGCATGCGCAGTGTGTATAAAGCGTAACACGCGTGCGTATTACGTACGATCTGTGAGCGGAGGAAGGAGCATTGGACGCGCCGATCGTAAGAACGAAGGTAAGAGACAAACTTGTGCCTATACTGCTTCTAGATTGAGGCCTATATTGTAACAAGATTAGGAGAGTTTTGTCTGACATTTGGCTTTGTCTTGTGTTGTGTCTTGCAGTGAACATGGATATGCTACTCAAAGATAATGACTTCATGTCAGTATTCATAGATATCTTAAGGGAGCTGCCATGTCTGTGGGAGATTAACCACCCACATTTCAAGAACCAAGCAAAGAGGAAGGCAGCACTGGTGCAATTGTTGGAAATTGTGAAGCAGGTGATCCCCACGGCAGACATCACCTATTTAAAGATCTTCATTGGTGGCCTGAGGAGCACATATCTAAGGGAGCGCAAGAAAGTCCTGGATTCACAGAGATCCGGAGCAGCAGATGACATCTATGTACCCAGGATGTTGTACTACGACAGGCTGCATTTTCTGGCAGGCCAGACTGAACCCAGGCCATCCCTCTACAGTCTTCCTTCCACGCTTCCTTCCCCCCCGGCTGAGGCTTCTGACGCCCAACCTGGGCCTTCCAGGCCGCATGTGGAGGAGCCCAGATTGAGCCAGGTATAGCATTCCTCTAAATATTTCTGCTTGTCCAATCAATGATGTTAACTAGATGTTAGTTGGGAGTACTAATTTAGGATTGTGATTGATGATGCAAAACATTACAACCATGTCCCTTTTTCATACACAGGGAAGTCTCAGCCAGGAGGTGGCCGGGCCGAGCCGGCTGGCTGATCTGCAGGTCCCTCCACTCCCCCTGAAAAGAGAAAGTGGCAGTAGGAGGAGTGCCCTAGAGGAGGCTGCTATAGGATTCTTTTGGAGGGCTACAGAGGTCCTGGTAGCACGACAGACCGTGGAGGAGGACATTGCTGCCGTAATTGCATATAAAATGCAGAGGATGGAGGAGGGCCAACAAGTAATGTGTGAGGCCCTCATATTGGAGGCTCTGGAGAAAGGTATGAGGGGCCAAATTACACCTCAAACACACCTTTGCGATGGTCCTCCTCCTCCTCCTGCAGGTCCTCCTCCTCCTTCTCCTCCAGGTCCTCCCAGTCCTCCTCCTCCTCCAGGTCCTACTCCTCCTCCTGCCACATCTCCAACTGCACAGCCACAGCCCGGAAGGAAGCGTGGAAGGAAGACCAGACAGTGATTGCCCTGGGTTCAGTCTGGTCGGCCAAAAGATGCAGCCTCTTGTGGTACCACAGCCTGGGGACACAGATGTCATCTGCTGCTATCTGGATCTCTGCAAATTCTGGACCAGACTGCCCTCCCTTATATATGGACTCCTCAGGCCACCAATTTTGATGTTGAAGAATTGTTGTCTGCCGTGGGGGTCCCAGGCTTCACTAATTTCTCATGTTGATCCAGTGTTGCCTTCCTCTTTGTTTGGTTCGGATCCCTTAATAAAGGATTTTTGTTTGAATTATACTCTCCTATGTGTTTTACTTCAAAAATGACAGTTTTTTTGTGAGGATTCAGGTACATTTCAAATATACAATGTGAAATGAACAAGGGACACCAACAACAACAACAACATTGAACAAAGATCAGCCTTGGAAAAAATCCAAACATTAAAGAAAAAAAAAGGCTGAAAATCCAAAAAAAAAATATATATATATATAAAACTGTCAGATGTGACAACTAATAACTATATATTCAGGGAATCCCACTAAAAAAACACAAATAAAACTTTGTGAGAAGTGTGTATGAATATGAGCAGCAAAACTACTTAATTCTTGTCACATTATAAAGAAGAAGAGAGTGCGCTGTATTAAACCATTTTTAACATTGCAGCGTGACGAAAGTGCTGTATCCATTGCGAACGCTAAGTTTACCAGAACGAGCTGTCCCGTCTCGGAATTTCTTCTGAGCATGCGTGGCACTTTGTGCGTCGGAACAGGCCACACACGGTCGCAATTGACGCGATCGGATTTTGTTGTCGGAAAATTTTATCTCCTGCTCTCCAACTTTGTGTGTCGGAAAATCCGATGGAAAATGTCCGATGGAGCCCACACACGGTCGGAATTTCCGACAACACGCTCCGATCGGACATTTTCCATCGGAAAATCCGACCGTGTGTACGGGGCATAAGAAGTATGTACTGTACACCAAAGTATATGATTTTGCTTTATGTTTTATGCTCCCCTTGAGAAAAAGTATGTGCTGCTTCAGAATGGAAACACATAAATCTAAAAGCTCAATTTTCCACAGGCTTTGCTTAGTTCAACAACTGCCTAATTGCTTTTGACCAAGTTCAAACATTTTTCTCACTTTTAGCCACTTGATCTTTCATAGGAAATGCATAGTCAAAGTGTAGTAGAACTAGGCTGTTTATGGGCCATCATTATTTTATGTCCTTTTTTTAATATAAGAAAAACTGCGCTATTACCTAAAGTTACCTAAGCTGCAACTCAAAATGTTATACAACACCAAACAGAAATAAAAAAGGGGGGGAGCTGTCCTAAATTGATTGAACTATGAGGCAATATTCCATACACTCACAATGTGACAACGGATATAATACCACAACAGGTGAAACTGTGATTAATAAAAATAAAAAATTCTCTTAGTATGGGTACAAAGCACCAATGGAAAACCTTCAGTGAAAAAAAGACAGCAATATCTAAAGAATATAATAACACTATAAATTAAATAAATACTGACACCTAAATTATTTGTGACAGTGAAAAAAATGCTGGACTATATCAAAAACTAAAAAGCTAATTGTTGCTGAATGACAAAGTCCATGTGTGATAATAGTGACCATAAAAAAATGATCATATATCAAAATTTGAATCCAAAAATAATGTGAACATAGTCCATGCAAGATAACTGGTAACTCTTCTATGGTGACATGAAACGGGACATCCCAAAAAAACGTGAATGATAGGAAATGCCTCCACCACAGCAAACACTGCCACTTACCAGATCACGGTGGTCCCTTATTACAGGGGACCACACTGAGCAGATGGCTATTACCCCAGCCCGGGATCTCTGTGGCATACACCGAACTCCACAGTCTCAGCAGTGATGGTCCTCACACAGGTCAGATCAGGCACGATAATTAGATCCTCATAGAACAACAAAGGCTCACATAGTGTAAAACCTTCACATTTATTTCAAATAACATAAGACAAATGGACACTTACAGTTAAGCAGATAGGATACAGCATTAAAAAAATCGAGCTGGCCGGCCTCATAAAGCCCGTTGCTTCCAGGACTAGGCGTATTGCGGTGACGCCTGAACTCCTCAGCCTAATCAGTGATGGTCCTCACACAGGTCAGATCAGGTGACGTCAGTGTGGTGTGGTGCAGTGATGTCAGTGCGTCGCTGCTCCTCCCTTTTTATAGTCACTATTATCACACATGGACTTTGTCATTCAGCAACAATTAGCTGTTTAGTTTTTGATATAGTCCAGCATTTTTTTCACTGTCACAAATAATTTAGGTGTCAATATTTATTTAATTTATAGTGTTATTATATTCTTTAGATATTGCTGTCTTTTTTCACTTAAGGTTTTACACAGCAGATGGCTATTACCCCAGCCCGGGATCTCTGTGGTATACACTGAACTCCTAAGCCTCAGCAGTAGGGATGACCCGAACACCCCCCGGTTCGGTTCGCACCAGAACCTGCGAACGGACCGAAAAATTTGCACGAACGTTAGAACCCCATTGACGTCTATGGGACTCGAACGTTCAAAATCAAAAGTGCTAATTTTAAAGGCTAATTTGCATGGTATTGTCCTAAAAAGGGTTTGGGGACCCGGGTCCTACCCCAGGGGACATGTATCAATGCAAAAAAAACTTTTAAAAACGGCCGTTTTTTCGGGAGCAGTGATTTTTATGATGCTTAAAGTAAAAAAAAAAAGTGAAATATTCCTTTAATTATCGTACCTGGGGGGTGTCTATAGTATGCCTGTAAAGTGGCGCGTGTTTCCCGTGTTTAGAACAGTCCCTGCACCAAATGTCATTTTTAAAGGAAAAAATCTCATTTAAAACTGCTTGCGGGTTTAATGTAATGTCGGGTCCTGGCAATATGGATGAAAATCAGTGAGACAAACGGCATGGGTACCCCCCAGTCCATTACCAGGCCCTTTGGGTCTTGTATGGATATTAAGGGGAACCCCGCACCCAAATTAAAATAAGGAAAGGTGTGGGGCCACCAGGCCCTATATACTCTGAACAGCAGTATACAGGCGGTGCAAACAAGACAGGGACTGTAGGTTTGTTGTTAAGTAGAATCGGTTTGTAATTTTGAACGGGTACATTTTTAACGTGTTTAGCTCCAGCCAAAAAATCTTTTTTAAGCTTTTTGGAAAACATAGCGAAGGGTTATCACCCCTGTGACATTTGTTTTGCTGTCTTTCCTCCTCTTCAGAAAATTTCACCTCACTTTTTGTCCCAATGACAAATGTTTTTTGAAAATTTGGGTTTTATTGTGGAACAAGGATTGGAAAGCATCAGTGGAAAGGAGAAATGTTTTTCCCATATGAACTCTTACAAGAGAGAATTTCCCTTCCTAGGGGTAGATTTCATCTCACTTCCTGTTGTCTCCTTCCGTTTGCAAGTAGGAGTCGTTTGTAAGTTAGATGTTTGAAAGTAGGGGCCTGCCCTATATACTCAGCAGAAATTTGGGCCTTAGGTGTTGTTGTGGCCATAACACTGTAAAGCCCTCACAGGGCCCTGCTGTGAAATATTAGATCAAGAATTGTAATTACATGCCCCTGTTGAACAAGGGCAGAAAAATAGGGCCTTTGGTGGTGGTGGTGCTGGTGCCACAACACTGTAAGTCCTCACTCGCTCTTGGTGGGTGCAGAAATGGGCCCTGCTGTGAAATATTAGATCAAGAATTGTAATTACATGCCCCTGTTGAACAGGGGCTGAAAAATTAGGCCTTAGGCACTGGTGCTGGTGCCACAACACTGCAACCCCTCACAGATACTCTAGTTGGAATGCTGAAATGAGCCCTGCTGCAAAGTATTGCATCAAAAATTGTAATTACACGCCCCTGTTAAACAGGGGCAGAAAAATTGGGCCTTAGGCACTGGTGCTGGTGCCACAACACTGCAACCCCTCACAGATACTCTAGTTGGAATGCTGAAATGAGCCCTGCTGCAAAGTATTGCATCAAAAATTGTAATTACACGCCCCTGTTAAACAAGGGCTTAAAAATTGGGCCTTAGGCACTGGTGCTGGTGCCACAACACTGCAACCCCTCACAGATACTTTAGTTGTAACGCAGAAACGAGCCCTGCTGCAAAGTATTGCATTAAAAATTGTAATTACACGCCCCTGTTAAACAGGGGCTGAAAAATTGTGCCTTAGGCACTGGTGGTGGCGCCCAGAACCAAAAATGTTCTTACAAGCTATCAGCGTGATGATTGAGGAGGAAGAGGATAATTTCTCAGGGATAGTCACTCAGCATCAGTATAGACAGTCTTTGAAGGGATCTGAGATTTCAAAAAAAAATATTCGGTTACATCAGCATCAGGTGTCTGGTAGCTGGTGGTGATCCAAGACTGATTCATTTTTATGAAGGTCAGTCAATCGACCGAGTCGGTGGACAAACGCACCCTGTGATCGGTTACAAAGCCTCCAGCAGCACTGAAAGTGCGTTCCGAAAGAACGCTGGATGCAGGACAGGCCAGTAGCTCAATTGCATACTGTGCAAGCTCTGGCCAGTGATCCATCCTTAAGACCCAGTAACCCAGAGGATTTTCGGTGGGAAAGGTGTCCAAGTCTGATCTTGCCCCTAGGTATTCCTGTACCATGTAAAACAGACGCTGGCGATGGTTGGTGGAACCGATCATACCTTGGGGCTGCGGACCAAAAAATTGTCTGAACGCATCGGTCAGACGGCCACCTTCTCCACCGCTCCTTCTTTGACTGACCGAAGCCCCAGCAACACGTTGTCCAGAAACAGGAGTTTGTAACCTCCCAGTCTCTGGGAACGCGTTGCACAGACCTTTCTGCAAGGCCTCCTGAAGATGTTTCATCCTCTGCTCCCTCTGCGATGGCAAAATAAGGTCCGCAAACTTACCCTTGTAACGTGGATCAAGGAGGGTTGTCAGCCAGTATTGGTCCTTCTCCTTGATACCACGAATACGAGGATCCTTACGCAGGCTTTGCAGGATCAGGGAGGCCATGCAGCGTAGGTTTGCTAAAGCATTCGGTCCGGAGTCCTCTGGGTCACTAAGGACGACATGGTCCGCAGCCACCTCCTCCCAGCCACGTACAAGTCCATGTGTTTCTTGGGACTGATCCCTTAAAGACTGCTGCTGATGCTGAGTGCCAGGCTCCACCTCCATACTGACAAAATCTTCCTCCTCCTCCTCCTCCTCTTCCTGTGTGATTGGTGGGCACGCAGGAACACTGTCTGGATAAAGGGGGCCTTGAGAGCTAAGGAAGTCCTCCTCTTCCTGCCTCTGTTCTGCCTCAAGTGCCCTGTCCATTATTCCACGCAGTGTGTGCTCCAACAGGTGGACAAGGGGGACAGTGTCACTGATGCATGCACTGTCACTGCTCACCAAATGGTGACAGGACAGTGCATGCATCCCTGATCATGGCCCACTGGTGTGGGGAAAAAAAAACAAACTCCCCTGACCCTGTCTTGGTGCCATAGTCGCACAGGTACTCATTGATGGCCCTCTGCTGCGTGTGCAGCCACTGCAGCATGGCCAACGTTGAGTTCCTCCTGGTGGGCATGTCACAGATTAGGCGGTTCTTGGGCAGGTTAAACTCCTTTTGGAGGTCCGTCAGCCGAGCACTGGCATTATATGACCGGCGGAAATGCACACAGACTTTCCTGGCCTGCCTCAGGACATCCTGTAAGCCCGGGTACCTGCCCAAGAACCGCTGCACCACCAAGTTAAGGACGTGAGCCAAACAGGGCACATGGGTCATTTGTCCCTGTCGGAGGGCAGAGAGGAGGTTGGTGCCATTGTCGCAAACCACCATTCCTGCCTTAAGTTGGCATGGCGTCAACCACCTCTGAACCTGCCCCTGCAGAGCTGACAGAACCTCTGCCCCAGTGTGACTCCTGTCCCCCAAGCACACCAGCTCAAGCACCGCATGGCATCTTTTGGCCTGCGTACTTGCGTAGCCCCTTGAACGCCTACGGAGCACCACTGGTTCCGAGGACAAAGCACAGGAAGAGGCCATGGAGGAAGAAGAAGAGGAGGGGGTGGAGGAGAGAGGTGTGTCACAATCATTAGCATTTTGGAGGCGTGGTGGCGGAACAACCTCCAACACTAGTGCACCTTGTCCTGCATCCTTCACAGCTGCCAGCAGAGTCACCCAATGCGTGGTGAAACTTAGGTAACGTCCCTGTCCATGCCTGCTGGACCATGAATCAGCGGTAATATGCACCTTACCGCTGACCGCCCTGTCCAGCGAGGCATGGACATTGCCTTCCACATGCCGGTAGAGAACCGTAATCGCCTTCCGTGAGAAAAAGTGGCGTTTAGGTACCTGCCACTGAGGAACCGCACATTCCACAAACTCACGGAAGGGGGCAGAGTCTACCAACTGAAAAGGCAGCAGTTGAAGTGCTAGCAATTTTGCCAAGCTAGCATTCAACCGCTGCGCATGTGGATGGCTGGGAGCAAACTTCTTTCGGCGGTGCAGCAGCTGGGGCAGGGAAATTTGCCTGGTACAATCTGACGTTGGTGTACCAAAAGCAGATTGCCCACAAGTACTTGGCTGTGACACAACTAATTCTACACCTTCATTCCTCTCAGTGCAGGTCTCAGAGAGGACTGAAGGTCTAGTGGGGTTGGAGATCTCAGCTGATGAGGAGCAAGGAGAGGTCCTCTTTCTTCTTTGGTGTGGGTCTTTTAGATACGCTTGCCAACTAACTGCATGGCAGGTCAACATATGTCTGGTCAAGCATGTGGTACCCAAGCGGGAGATGTTTTGGCCACACGAGATATGCTTGAGACATATGTTGCAAATAGCAGCGGTGCGATCTGATGCACTCGTCTCAAAAAAGGCCCACGCCAAAGAACTTTTTGAATAATGCGCAGAGACTGCAGCGCCCTGCACATGTGGAGCTTTGGGGTGTGATGCAGTCAATGTGCTGCCCTTAGGCTGGCCCCTGGAGGGCATCCTGCCTCGTTGGTGATGTGCCGCCTCCTCCTCCTCCTCCTCTACCCAAGTACCTGTCACCAGTACATCAGAGTACCCGAGTACCTGTCCCCAGCCCATCAGAGTACCCAAGTACCTGTCCCCAGCCCATAGTACCTGAGTACCTATCTGAAGACCATCAGAGTACCTGAGTACCTGTCTCCATCCCAGAGTGCCCGAGTACCTATCTGCAGCCCACCAGAATAACTGAGTACCTGTCTCCAGTCCATCAGAGTACCTGAGTACCTGTCACCAGCCCATCAGAGTACCCGAGTACCTGTCACCAGCCCATTAGAGTACTCGAGTACCTGTCCCCAGCCCATCAAAGTACCCCGAGTACCTGTGCCCCTGAGTACCTATCTGCTGACCATCAGAGTACCTGAGTATACCTGTCTTCATCTCAGAGTACCCAATTACCCATCTTCAGCCCACCAGAATACCCGAGTACCTGTCACCACCCCTGCAGAGTATCCGAGTACCCGTCCCCAGCCCATCAGAGTACACAAGTACCTGTCCCCTGCCCAGAGTACATGAGTATATATCTGCAGACCATCAGAGTACCTGAGTAACTGTCTCCTTCCCATAGTACCTGAGAACCTATCTGCAGCCCACCAGAATACCTGAGTGCCTGTCTCCAGTCCATCAGAGTACCCGAGTACCTGTCACCAGCCCATCAAAGTACCAGAGTACCTGTCACCAAGCCATCAGAGTACCTGAGTACTTGTCCCCAGCCCAGAGTACCTGAGTACATATCTGAAGACCATCAGAGTACCTGAGAACCTGTCTCCATCCCAGAGTACCCAAGTACCTGTCTGCAGCCCACCAGAATACCCGAGTACCTTTCTCCAGTCCATTAGAGTACCTTTCTCCAGCCCAGATTACCTGAGTACCTACTTTCAGTCCATCAGAGTACACGAGTACCTATCTGCAGCTCATCATAGTACCAGAGTACCTGTCACCAGCTCACCAGAGAACCTGTGTACCTATCTGCAGACCATCAGAGTAACTGAATACCTGTCACCAGGCCATCAAAGTACCCGAGTACCTGTCCCCAGCCCAGAGTACCTGAGTACCTATCCGCAGACCATCAGAGTATCTGAGTACCTGTCTCCATCCCAGAGTATCCGAGTACCTATCTTCAGCTCCCCAGAATACACGAGTACCTGTCTCTAGTCCATCAGAGTACCCAAGTACCTGTCACCAGCCCATCAGAGTATCTGAGTACCTGTCACCAGCTCATCAGAGAACCTGAATACCTGTCTGAAGACCATCAGATTACCTGAGTACCTGTCACCAGCCCATAAGAGTACCCGAGTACCTGTTACTAGCCCACTAGAATACCCGAGTACCTGTCACCAGCCCATCAGAGTATCCAAGTACCTGTCCCCAGCCCATCAGAATACCCGAGTACCTGTCCGCAGCCCAAAGTACCTGAGTATCTATCTGCAGACCATCAGAATACCTGAGTACCTGTCTCCAGTCCATCAGAATACCCAAGTACCTGTCCCCAGCTCATCAGAGTACCCGATTACCTGTCACCAGCTCATCAGAGTACCCGACTACCTGTCACCAGCTCATCAGAGAACCTGCGTACCTATCTGCAGACCATCAGAGTGCCCAAGTACCTGTCTCCAGCCCATTAGAGTACCTAAGTACGAGTCTCCAGCCCATTAGAGTACCCGGGTACCTCTCTGCAGCCCATCACAGTACCCAAGTACCTTTCTGCAGCCCATCAGAGTACCCAAGTACCTATCTGCAGCCCATCAGAATACCTGAGTACCTCTCACCAGCTCATCACAGTACCTGAGTACCTATCTGCAGCTCATCAGAGTACCGAGTGCCTGTCACCAGCTTATCAGAGTACCTGAGTACCTGTAACCAGCCCATCAGAGTACCCGAGTACCTGTCTCAAGCCCAGAGTACCCAAGTAATTACCTGCAATGCATCCAAATGCCCGAGTACCTGTCTCTAGCCCATTAGAGTATCTGAGACTGACCCCTAAAATAGAACACCTCCATCCCTAAATATCAGAGAAAACGGACGTCGCCCATGGGACTTGCACTTGCAGACCTAGCTCCTCCACTGCGCCCTTGTTGTGGGTTAGGCGGTCTGTCTCATCCTCTGGGAGCTGCGATGCACAAATGGGGATTTCCTTTCCCCAGCTGTCTCCGTATCTCTGGCTTCCCCAGAGGGGCGGAGCCACCAGTGCATCGGCGTCATGCCTCTCCACGCCCATCTGGGGATGTCCGCACTCCAGCGGTATCCCCTCCTTGATGGGCGGGACATGTCATCCAGGCGGAGGCTGGGGATCGCGAGTGCCTGCCACTGTGCGGCGAGCGCGGTGCGATCCCCTCTTGCTCCACCTGACGCATGACGTTAGGGGCGGGGAACTCGGTGGTAGTCCGGGTATTTAGGCTGGGGGTGACGGTATGGCATACCTCTCCTATCATGTCTTTTCCAACACAGAGGCGGGACCATACTGGTAGGCACCTTCATGCATCCCAATACTCACATCTTGTACTCCATTGTGTACTCCTCCTCACATGTTCATGTTATGTTTCTGACTGACATTCTAAACTTTTACTTTTTTCACTCTCCCCTTCCTTCCACGTTATTGCATCTGCTTTCAGGCATTATCATTATCATCATTTTTGTCCTTTTTTCATTTCACTGTGCTATATTTCCTTTCACCTCCCCACCCTTTTTTCCTTCCCTCTCCCTTGTCTTTTTCCCTTCTTTCTTTTTTTCTCTCTTTTTTTCCTCCTTTTTCTCATTTTTTCTTTTTCTCTCTTTACCTCACCTCCCACTTGTCCCTCTCCTCCATTTTTCTTTCATTCACACTCTCACTCTGTACCCTCCTTTTCTCCTACACTCTGCAGGACATCTTGTGCATACTCTACATCTAGCACATACTTCATATTTCTATGACAGAGCTAATGCTATCATTTCAGACCTTGTCTATTAACATACCTTTGTATTTGATTCTATGATGCACATCATTTCATACTTTTAAGATATTTAACCTTATACATACCACACATTTGTATTTTCCATACAGTGAGTATGTCCTGCAAGACACATGGGAGCATTTTGGGTCCACGCTTTCTTTCCTTTCTCATATTGCCATGCTGCCCCCCACGTCTGGCCTCGGTCCTCTTAGCTGGGTCCTCGGTCTCTTCAGCTCCCGGGGGAGATGCCCTCTGCCGACCCCTACCTGGGTTCAGTCTCTGTAGCTTTGGTCTGACAAGTAAGTATGGGATGATCGGTTCAGGCTTCTTGCTTCTGTCCAATCATAACCGATACTCTAATTATATACTTTATCTGTTTTTACAGACAGCAGATATGCACATCAGCCCCTGATGAAGCGAGAAAAGCTCGCGAAACGCATCGGGTTAGAGATGTACCATGCATACCTGTATCACATGTATTACTATTATATTATGGCTATGTTTTAGGATCATTATGCAATGTTGCTGTTTTATGAACTTGTTCACCCATGCTCATGTCCTATATCGAATTATGTTGTTGTTCTTAATAAATCATTTGTACTTCTATATTTGTTTACTCTTTTGATCACCATAAACACCTCATTTAAAGTCCCAGGGGCGACGTCCGTTTTCTCTTCCCCATTAGAGTACCTGAGTACCTGTCTCCAGCCAATTAGAGTACCCTGGTACCTCTCTGCAAACCATCACAGTACCCCTGTACCTTTCTGCAGCCCATCAGAGTACCTGAGTACCTCTCACCAGCTCATCAGAGTACCTGAGTACCTATCTGTAGCCCATTAGAGTACCCGAGTGCCTGTCACCAGCTCAGCAGAGTACCCAAGTACCTGTCTGCAGCCCATTAGAGTACCTGAGTACCTATCTGCAGACCATCAGAGTACCTGAGTACCAGTCTCCAGCCTAGAGTATCCGAGTACCTATCTGCTGCCCACCAGAGTATCTGAGCCCCTGTCTCCAGCCCATCAGAATACCTGAGTACCTATCTGCAGCCCATCAGAGTACCAAGTACCTGTCTCTAGGGATGAGCCGAACACCCCCCTGTTCGGTTCGCACCAGAACATGCCAACAGGAAAAAAATTTGTTCGAACACGCGAACACCGTTAAAGTCTATGGGACACGAACATGAATAATCAAAAGTGCTAATTTTAAAGGCTTATATGCAAGTTATTGTCATAAAAAGTGTTTGGGGACCTGGGTCCTGCCCCAGGGGACATGGATCAATGAAAAAAAAAGTTTTAAAAACGGACGTTTTTTCGGGAGCAGTGATTTTAATAATGCTTAAAGTGAAACAATAAAAGTGTAATAGCCCTTTAAATTTCGTACCTGGGGGGGTGTCTATAGTATGCCTGTAAAGGGGCGCATGTTTCCTGTGTTTAGAACAGTCTGACAGCAAAATGACATTTCAAAGGAAAAAAAGTAATTTAAAACTACTCGCGGCTATTAATGCATTGCTGGTCCGACAATACACATAGAAGTTCATTGATAAAAACTGCATGGGAATTCCCCACAGGTGAACCCCGAACCAAAATTTAAAAAAAAAATGACGTGGGGGGTCCCCCTAAATTCCATACCAGGCCCTTCAGGTCTGGTATGGATATTAAGGGGAATCCCGCGCCAAAATTAAAAAAAAAAAACGGCTTGAGGTCCCCCCAAAAATCCATACCAGACCCTTATCCGAGCACGCAACCTGGCAGGCCGCAGGAAAAGAGGGGAGGCGAGAGAGCGGCCCCCCTCCTGAACCATACCAGGCCACATGCCCTCAACATTGGGAGGGTGCTTTGGGGTAGCCCCCAAAACACCTTGTCCCCATGTTGATGAGGACAAGGGCCTCATCCCCACAACCCTGGCCGGTGGTTGTGGGGGTCTGCGGGCGGGGGGCTTATCGGAATCTGGAAGCCCCCTTTAACAAGGGGACCCCCAGATCCCGGCCCTCCCCCCGTGTGAAATGGTGAGGGGGTACTTACCCCTACCATTTCACTAAAAAACTGTCAAAAATTTTAAAAATGACAAGAGACAGTTTTTGACAATTCCTTTATTTAACCACTTAAGGACCGCCTTACACCGATATACGTCGGCAAGGCGGCACGGGCAGGCAAAATCACGTAAATACATGTGATCTGCCTCCTGCCCGAGGCGGTCCTCTTTTGTCCCCCGGTGATCGGAGGTGAGGGGGAGGCCATCCGTTCATGGCCCTCCCCTCGTGATCGCCGCCGGCCAATCAGAACATTCTAAACAGCAGCAAAGGAAATAATGTCATCTCTCCTCGGCTCTGTATTTTCCGTTCCGGCGCCGAGGAGAGAAGACATCAATGTGAGTGCACAACACACACACATACAGTGGAACATGCCAGGCACACAAAACACCCCCGATCCCCCCCGATCACCCCCCCAATCACCCCTTCCCCCCCTGTCACACTGACACCAAGCAGTGTTTTTTTTTTTTATTACATCATGGTGTCAGTTTGTGACAGTTACTGTGTTAGGACAGTTACTGTTAGCCCCCTTTAGGTCTAGGGTACCCCCCTAACGCCCCCTAATAAAGTTTTAACCCCTTGATCACCCCCTGTCGCCAGTGTCGCTAAGCGATCATTATTCTGATCGCTGTATTAGTGTCGCTGGTGATGCTAGTTAGGGACGTAAATATTTAGGTTCGCCGTCAGCGTTTTATAGCGACAGGGACCCCCATATACTACCTAATAAATGTTTTAACCCCTTGATTGCCCCCTAGTTAACCCTTTCACCACTGATCACCGTATAACCGTTACGTGACGCTGGTTAGTTCGTTTATTTTTTATAGTGTCAGGATACCCGCCGTTTATTACCGAATAAAGGTTTAGCCCCCTGATCGCCCGGTGGTGATATGCGTTGCCCCAGGCAGTGTCAGATTAGCGCCAGTACCGCTAACACCCACGCGCGCAGCATACGCCTCCCTTAGTGGTATAGTATCTGAACGGATCAATATCTGATCCAATCAGATCTATACTAGCGTCCCCAGCAGTTTAGGGTTCCCAAAAACGCAGTGTTAGCGGGATCAGCCCAGATACCTGCTAGCACCTGCGTTTTTCCCCTCCGCCCGGCCCAGCGCAGCCCACTTAAGTGCAGTATCGATCGATCACTGTCACTTACAAAACACTAAACACATAACTGCAGCGTTCGCAGAGTCAGGCCTGATCCCTGCGATCGCTAACAGTTTTTTTGGTAACATTTTGGTGAACTGGCAAGCACCAGCCCCAGGCAGCGTCAGGTTAGTGCCAGTACCGCTAACACCCACGCACGCACCGTACACCTCCCTTAGTGGTATAGTATCTGATCGGATCAATATCTGATCCGATCAGATCTATACTAGCGTCCCCAGCAGTTTAGGGTTCCCAAAAACGCAGTGTTAGTGGGATCAGCCCAGATACCTGCTAGCACCTGCGTTTTGCCCCTCCGCCCGGCCCAGCCCACCCAATTGCAGTATCGATCGATCACTGTCACTTACAAAACACTAAACACATAACTGCAGCGTTTGCAGAGTCAGGCTTGATCCCTGCGATCGCTAACAGTTTTTTTGGTAGCGTTTTGGTGAACTGGCAAGCACCAGCGGCCTAGTACACTCCGGTCGTAGTCAAACCAGCACTGCAGTAACATGTGGTGATGTGGCGAGTCCCATAAGTGCAGTTCGAGTTGGTGAGGTGGCAAGCACAAGTAGTGTCCCGCTGCCACCAAAAAGACAAACACAGGCCCGTCGTGCCCATAGTGCCCTTCCTGCTGCATTCGCCAATCCTAATTGGGAACCCACCACTTCTGCAGCGCCCGTACTTCCCCCATTCACATCCCCAACCAAATGCAGTCAGCTGCATGAGAGGCATTTTCTTTATGTCCTCCCGAGTACCCCTACCCAACGAACCCCCCCAAAAAAGATGTCGTGTCTGCAGCAAGCACGGATATAGGCGTGACACCCGCTATTATTGTCCCTCCTGTCCTGACAATCCTGGTCTTTGCATTGGTGAATGTTTTGAACGCTACCATTTACTAGTTGAGTATTAGCGTAGGGTACAGCATTGCACAGACTAGGCGCACTTTCATAGGGTCTCCCAAGATGCCCTCACATTTTAAGAGACCCGAACCTGGAACCGGTTACAGTTATAAAAGTTAGTTACAAAAAAAGTGTAAAAAATATATATATATATATATATAAAATAAAAAAAAATAGTTGTCGTTTTATTGTTCTCTCTCTCTCTATTCTCTCTCTCTATTGTTCTGCTCTTTTTTACTGTATTCTATTCTGCAATGTTTTATTGTTATTATGTTTTATCATGTTTGTTTTTCAGGTATGCAATTTTTTATACTTTACCGTTTACTGTGTTTTATTGTTAACCATTTTTTTGTCTTCAGGTACGCCATTCACGACTTTGAGTGGTTATACCAGAATGATGCCTGCAGGTTTAGGTATCATCTTGGTATCATTCTTTTCAGCCAGCCGTCGGCTTTCACGTAAAAGCAATCCTAGAGGCTAATTAGCCTCTAGACTGCTTTTACAAGCCGTGGGATGGAATGCCCCCCCCCACCGTCTTCCGTGTTTTTCTCTGGCTCTCCTGTCTCAACAGGGAACCTGAGAATGCAGCCGGTGATTCAGCCAGCTGACCATAGAGCTGATCAGTGACCAGAGTGGCTCCAAACATCTCTATGGCCTAAGAAACCGGAAGCTACGAGCATTTCATGACTTAGATTTCGCCGGATGTAAACAGCACCATTGGGAAATTGGGAAAGCATTTTATCACACTGATCTTGGTGTGGTCAGATGCTTTGAGGGCAGAGGAGAGATCTAGGGTCTAATAGACCCCAATTTTTTCAAAAAAGAGTACCTGTCACTACCTATTGCTATCATAGGGGATATTTACATTCCCTGGGATAACAATAAAAATGATTAAAAAAAAAAAAAATGAAAGGAACAGTTTAAAAATAAGATAAAAAAGCAAAAAAAAATAAAGAAAAAAAAAAAAAAAAGCACCCCTGTCGCCCCCTGCTCTCGCGCTAAGACGAACGCAAGCGGCGGTCTGTCGTCAAACGTAAACAGCAATTGCACCATGCATGTGAGGTATCACCACGAAGGTCAGATCGAGGACATTAATTTTAGCAGTAGACCTCCTCTGTAAATCTAAAGTGGTAACCTGTAAAGGCTTTTAAAGGCTTTTAAAAATGTATTTATTTTGTTGCCACTGCACGTTTGTGCGCAATTGTAAATCATGTCATGTTTGGTATCCATGTACTCAGCCTAAGATCATCTTTTTTATTTCATCAAACATTTGGGCAATATAGTGTGTTTTAGTGCATTAAAATTTTAAAAAGTGTGTTTTTTCCCCAAAAAATGCGTTTGAAAAATCGCTGCGCAAATACTGTGTGAAAAAAAAAATGAAACACCCACCATTTTAATCTGTAGGGCATTTGCTTTAAAAAAATATAATGTTTGGGGGTTCAAAGTAATTTTCTTGCAAAAAATAATAATTTTTTCATGTAAACAAAAAGTGTCAGAAAGGGCTTTGTCTTCAAGTGGTTAGAAGAGTGGGTGATGTGTGACATAAGCTTCTAAATGTTGTGCATAAAATGTCTTCAAGTGGTTAGAAGAGTGGGTGATGTGTGACATAAGCTTCTAAATGTTGTGCATAAAATGCCAGGACAGTTCAAACCCCCCCCAAATGACCCCATTTTGGAAAGTAGACACCCCAAGCTATTTGCTGAGAGTCATGTCGAGTCCATGGAGTATTTTATATTGTGACACAAGTTGCGGGAAAGAGACACATTTTTTTTTTTTTTTTGCACAAAGTTGTCACTAAATGATATATTGCTCAAACATGCCATGGGAATATGTGAAATTACACCCCAAAATACATTCTGCTGCTTCTCCTGAGTACGGGGATACCACATGTGTGAGACTTTTTGGGAACCTAGCCGCGTACAGGACCCCAAAAACCAAGCACCGCCTTCAGGCTTTCTAAGGGCGTGAATTTTTGATTTCACTCTTCATTGCCTATCACAGTTTCGGAGGCCATGGAATGCCCAGGTGGCACAAAACCCCCCCAAATGACCCCATTTTGGAAAGTAGACACTCAAAGCTATTTGCTGAGAGGTATAGTGAGTATTTTGCAGACCTCACTTTTTGTCACAAAGTTTTGAAAATTGAAAAAAGAAAAAAAAAATGTTTTTTCTTGTCTTTCTTCATTTTCAAAAACAAATGAGAGCTGCAAAATACTCACCATGCCTCTCAGCAAATAGCTTGGGGTGTCTACTTTCCAAAATGGGGTCATTTGGGGGGGGTTTGTGCCACCTGGACATTCCATGGCCTCCGAAACTGTGATAGGCAGTGAAGAGTGAAATCAAAAATTTACACCCTTAGAAATCCTGAAGGTGGTGATTGGTTTTTGGGGCCCCCGTACGCGGCTAGGCTCCCAAAAATTCCCACACATGTGGTATCCCCATACTCAGGAGAAGCAGCTAAATGTATTTTGGGGTGCAATTCCACATATGCCCATGGCCTGTGTGAGCAATATATCATTTAGTGACAACTTTGTGCAAAAAAAAAAAATGTGTCACTTTCCCGCAACTTGTGTCAAAATATAAAAGGCGGTGATTGGTTTTCGGGGCCCCGTATGCGGCTAGGCTCCCAAAAAGTCCCACACATGTGGTATCCCCGTACTCAGGAGAAGCAGCTGAATGTATTTTGGGGTGCAATTCCACATAGGCCCATGGCCTGTGTGAGCAATATATCATTTAGTGACAACTTTTTGTAAATATTTTTTTTTGACATTATTCAATCACTTGGGACAAAAAAAAAAATATTCAATGAGTTTAACATGCCTCTTAGCAATTTCCTTGGGGTGTCTACTTTCCAAAATGGGGTCATTTGGGGGGTTTTGTACTGCCCTGCCATTTTAGCACCTCAAGAAATGACATAGGCAGTCATTAACTAAAAGCTGTGTAAATTCCAGAAAATGTACCCTAGTTTGTAGACGCTATAACTTTTGCGCAAACCAATAAATATACGCTTATTGACATTTTTTTTTACCAAAGACATGTGGCCGAATACATTTTGGCCTAAATGTATGACTAAAATTGAGTTTATTGGATTTTTTTTATAACAAAAAGTAGAAAATATCATTTTTTTTCAAAATTTTCGGTCTTGAGGGAGGCATGCGCGGCCGGCGATGAAGATGGACGCTCACTAAAGTAGCTCCGGACCCGCTCCTTCCATTTCTGGACCCTGCTACACAACGCTAGCCTCACAAGATCCAGGATCCACTGGAAAAGACCCCAGAACTCCCCGGGCACCTCATGGGGAAAATAGGATCCCAGCGACAAGGATACCAGGGGTTCGTCCCGCCTCCGACCTCCCGGCTGGCTCAAAGCATGGAGCGGTTCCTGTATAGGCGGCTACAGCGCTCGCCGTGGAACGAACGGCAGATACGGGGACCACAGCAACGGATCGCTCCCCACACAGTCCCCTATCCCAAGAGACACCTTCCTCTGCACAGTAACAAAGAAGGGAGACTCCACATGGGAACTACAGGGAAACAGGAGAACATGCTGCAGACCTTGCTGACCATCCTGCATTACTCACAGGTACTTCCACCCCTACCCCTCCACCCCCAGACAGCTCAGTCACAGTTACAGTCGCGGTGCTTGACTTAAAATTACAGTCCCTGCTGCAAGATTTGACCCGTAACTTTACAGTAGCAGTAGGGAAATTGGCCCAGGAGCTACGAGGGGAAATTGATCAACTTGGCGATCGAACAGATACTTTAGAATCCAAATTTGATGAACTGGTGAAATACGTGCACGTGCTTGAAGAAGATAACGTGTCACTCAAACAAAGCATGTTCCAGGTCCAATCACAGCAGGAGGACCTGGAGAACAGGGAGAGACGCCAAAATGTGAGAATCCGCGGTATTCCAGAAACAGTCCCTGATAAAGAAATACGTCCCTATCTCCTAGGACTGTTTGTCACCATGGCTCCACATATTCCGGATATAGACTGGAGACTAGACAGGGCTCATAGGTCCCTGGCCCCGAAACCACCCCCAGGCACCAACCCAAGAGATGTAATTGCTCGCTTCCATTATTATGAAAGCAAAGAAGCTCTCATGACGGCCATGCGAAATAAACATCGCATTGAATATAAAGGAGCTAAACTCCAAATATACAGCGACCTATCTCCCATCACTCTCGCCAAAAGACGCGACCTACGGCCGGTGACCATGCACCTACAACAACACCAAGTTGCCTACAGATGGGGTTTCCCCTTCCGCCTCTCAGCCTCGAGGGATGGCACTCAATATTCAATGCGAGCCTTACACGAATGTGAGGCCTTTGTCCGTAACCTGGGTTTGCCGCCCATCCCTGAAGAAGATCTGCCCCCGCCACCATTGAACATGGTCCCCGGCCCCCTTCAACCACTCACAGCGATCTGGACCCCGGTTCGTCGGAGACGTCAAAGAAATTTTTCAACCCCTCAACGCCCTGCCTCAACTAGACTGCCTACCTGAACTTACCCCACATAAGGAGAGACAGCTCTTCAACGTTCCATCCCTGTTTCTTATTATGCCGTCTTCCTCGATAACCTGAGGGTTAGGTGGCGGCATTACCCTGGTGTCCGCAGAGAGAGACCTCCACACTTCAGTCCTTGATGGCCTAGGTTAACAGCAATTGTTACAGTCTTGGACTTCAAATCCCCAGCCGTGAAGGCCCCTTCTCTCTCAATCCGTTTTTTCTCTCTTTTTATTTTTTCTCCCCCAGAACCTAAAGTTTAAAGTTGACATACATGCTTTTCTTTTCCTTTTGGGGGGAGCGGGAACCATCGCTGACCGACATGCTCCTCTACAGGTCTTTGGCTGCCAGCCAAGTCCTCCTGAAGATTTTTTCATCTTCAGGCTTACAAAAAGTTTTTCTTTTATTGTTATTATTATTTTTCTCTGGACCTTTTTTTGTAGTCCATATCCTTTTTTTTTCTTTGTTTTTTTCTTTTTTTTTCAAACATAGGCCCTTTTTTGGCCTGAATACATACTTGACTTTTGCTGGTTATTGTGTTAATATATATTTGCTCACTGTCTATATGCTAACCGAGAGATGTGCAAAGATTTTACAGATTAATTTACACGAGTCAAACATACTGCTGCTTAATACTAGGATTTCACTAGCTGCAAACTACTTATCCTCCTTATGGCTCTGAAGGTCTTCTCATGTAACGTGAAGGGCTTGAACTCCATTCACAAACACTGGCTAGCCTTGAAGGAATTCAGAGCCTCTGGAGCCGATGTGGTCATGATTCAGGAGACACATCTCCGACCGGGAGGCTCCTTTAAGTTCGCCTCTAAATCATTTCCCACCTCATTTGTAGCCTCCGACCCATCTGGGAAGGCAGGGGTAGCAATTCTGATCAAGAATTCATGCCCTATAAAAGTAATTGATTCCAAATTAGACCCCCAGGGACGATATGTTATCCTGAACTGTGTCCATCTGAAAACAAAACTTAAGATTGTTAACATATATGCACCCAACTCTGGACAGATAGGTTTCCTCACTAAGGTTCTTGAGGAGGTACAAAGCTCCCCCCACCCATTCACGATCATAGGAGGAGACTTCAACATGTGTATGTCCGCTAATAAAGATAGACTAAACCTCTTCCAAAATACCCCCCCAACTCAAGCTTATAGATTATCTACCTCTTTCCGCAAATTAATCCGCACCCATAACCTGTTTGACTCTTGGAGAGTAAAACACCCCGCTGGTAAACAATTCACTTTTTACTCCCCCCCGCACAAAGGGTACTCTCGCCTAGATTATTTCCTACTCTCTGCACCCCTGCTATCCCACTTAGTCGCCTCTGACATTGGCCCAATTACATGGTCTGACCATGCACCCATAACTTTAGATATATCCCTACATGCAGCATCCCCTAGATCATGTCATTGGAGACTTAATGAATCTCTCCTGAAAAACGAAAGCATTAAACAAAGTCTTCAATCAAAATTGATTGAATATTTCGAGTTAAATGAGGGCTCTGTCTCAGACACTTCCATGTTGTGGGAAGCCCACAAGGCCTTCTTTAGGGGTGAGTGCATCTCTGCCGGATCGCATAGGAAGCGTGACTCACTCCAACAAAAATCTGAATTATTGTCCCAATTGCGGTCGGCCGAGGCACACTTACTTCAAGCCCCCACAACCTCCCGTTTAAGGGAGGTGATAAACATCCGTAACAAAATTAAATCCTTAGATATGCATAAAATCTCCAAGGCCATTCTATGGTCAAGACAGAAGTTTTACGAATATGCTGACAAACCCCACAGAATGTTAGTGAACAAGCTGAAACCGCGTCCAGGCCTCTCTATCCCTGACCATTTAACACAACCGGATGGAACCCCCACTTACTGCCCTCAAAACATGTCTAAAGTCTTTGGAGATTTTTACAACAAATTATACAACTGTCTAAGCTCGGACCCACATACCCAATTCACACAAAAGAAATTTGACTCATTTATCTCATCTTTGAAACTCCCACAAATATCACCTGATCAGCGCGCCTCATTAAACGCCCCCATAACCACTGAAGAATTAAGCGAAGTGACTAAACTACTCCCCCTACACAAATCCCCAGGTCCAGATGGACTCCCCTACTCCTACTACAAAACCTTCCTTCCTATACTATCTCCACACATGTTGAATCTATATGCCTCCTTACTAAAAGGTACAACACCCCATCCCCAATTTCTTCATGCTCACATCATAGTTATACCAAAACCAGATAAAGACCCTTCTATCCCTGACAACTATCGCCCTATAGCCCTGCTAAATTCCGATTACAAAATCTTCACCAAAATTCTAGCGAACAGACTCTCAAAAATCTTACCATCTCTGATAAATAGAGATCAGGTTGGATTTGTCCCCCTGAGACACACAGGGGACAATACTAGACGCACCATAGATCTTGTCGACTTACTAACCAAAACTAAAACCCCGGCAGTAATACTTAGTTTAGATGCACAGAAAGCATTTGACCGCCTTAGCTGGCCTTTCATGTTTGCGATTCTGACCAAATATGGCTTCTCAGGTCCCTTTATACAGGCCCTTAGATCCTTATATTCACACCCTACCTCCCAAGTACAACTTGCATCCTTCCTATCTTCCACGTTCCCCCTCAGTAACGGTACTAGACAGGGTTGCCCTCTATCACCCCTACTTTTTATACTCAGTTTAGAACCCCTAGCTACAACAATTCGCGTAAGCCCCTCCATTACAGGAGTACGTCTGCGTCAGTCAGAATATAAACTATCCCTCTTTGCAGACGATATTCTTTTAACACTTACTCAACCACACACGTCCCTACCCTCGCTACATAAAATCCTAAACACGTTCAGTGAAATATCTGGGTTTAAAATCAACACCACCAAAACAGAAGCCCTCCCCATAAATATTACATCAACTAATCTGACCATCCTTAAACAGAAATACAACTATCATTGGAGCTCTACATCCTTAAAATATTTAGGTGTCCGAATTACAGCATCATATTCCTCATTATATCAGGCGAATTTCCCCCCCCTATTCCAAGAAATTAACCGCTTGCTGAATCATTGGACCACTTTGCCCATCTCCCTCCTGGGACGTATAAATATTCTTAAAATGTCTATCCTCCCTAAACTACTGTACTTGTTTGAGACACTCCCAGTGGCAATACCAATGCCTCAGTTGAAAAATCTTCAAAGGAGAAGTCTCCGTTTTATCTGGAACAACGCCTCACATAGGGTGGCGGGCTCGGTGGTCATGGCACGCAAGCTTAAAGGGGGCCTAGGTGCCCCTGACTTCATTAAATACTATTACGCTTCTCATCTAAGGGTTCTCACCTCGTGGACCAACAGAACTGCCCCAAATAGATGGGCGGACATTGAGATGAGCATAACATCCCCAGTACACCCGTGTTACATGCTCCGGCCGTCCACAGACAAATATATGCCGCAGCTGAGATCCCTATGCCTAGCCCCAATGCTCTTCACACTGGCAATATGGAAGAAATGCTCCACTAAATACGCCCTTTCATCCACATGCTCACCCTCACCAATATCCTTTTTAACCCAGACATACCAGATAGTCTGTCCTATGAACGCATGTTGCCCTGGACTAAGGCCGGAATTTTCCAGCTGCGACAACTAGTCAATCCAGCCACGAGACACTTGTTATCCTTTGGGGACCTTCATAAACAACACCAATTACCCAAAACAATATATTACTCATATCTCCAAATCAGACACTTCTTTTCTATCAAAAACCCCACACTATCTCTAGATAAACCAACCCAATTTGAACTGCTTTGCGCTACAGGCCCTCATGAACCCCAATTGATATCCACAATCTACAAAATACTCCATGAGGCCACCCCCTTAAAAATAGATACACACTACTATATGAAGAAATGGTCACAGATTCTCCAACACGACATATCTATCCTAGACTGGGATAAGATTTGGACCTCCATTTCCAAGAGTTCCAGGTGCATCTCTCACAAAGAAATTGGCTACAAAGTACTTATGTTTTGGTATAAAACTCCAGAAAGACTGCACGCGGGAGACCCGTCTAAATCCCGACTGTGTTGGAGATGTAACAAAAAAGTAGGCTCCCACTTTCATATCTTTTGGGAATGCTCTCTGGTTATACAATTCTGGGAGCAGATCCAAAAAATACTAGAGAAGCTAGTGGAGGTCCTCGTTCCCCTAGATCCCATATATTATTTACTAGGTCTTCCCTACCAAGGCCTCCACAGAGCAAAGCAGAGACTGATGTCATACGTATTATTAGCAGCTAAGAAAACTATCCCTAAACTTTGGTTATCCACCTCCCCCCCCACCCTACCGCATACTCTAACCATCTTAAAGGATATACGTAGAATGGAACATCTAACTGCCATAGTTGAAGATTCCATACAGAAATTTTCTCTCATTTGGCAACCATGGGATGTCTATGATAATAACAGTATGACAAAAGAAATGAGCTGAAAAGGCGGATATATATATAGTAATGTACGTTTTCTATTCTCTCGAGCTAATAAGTATTTTACTCTTTTGCTTAATGTACTCACAGTAACACCGCTTAATTAGTAACCAAAGGTCCTTACCATGTGTTATTTTCAACCTTAAAATTATAATGTAACATTACCCTGAAATCCCTGATAAGGTTATGCACTCTTTTTTTTTTTTTTTTTTAAATGATTTTTATTGAGTTTTGCATGTTATACATAGAGTACAGTGTTACATCGTTATGTTGTACCATATTACATTAATATAAGTATATCTATTTTATTTAGACAATGTAATATCAAGATGTTATTAAGGTAATGGTCTCGTGAGGCGTATTAACATCATTATTATAGTTATAACTGAATAACATGTTATCCGTATGCGGATATAATGTTGCTTGAAGTTTAACGTATAAAGAACAAAATAACATAAAGGGAAGGAAGGTAGGAGGGAGGAAGGGAGGGGGGTAGGGGGGGGAGGGGGAAAGGTTGAAGAAGGTTCATCCATGGTCTGATCTCATGTGGACATAGTGGAAGCATCTAGATTTTGAATAGTTCATCTATTATTTGTTAAGTCAGTTACCTTTAAACCATGTTGTCCAGATTTTCCAATTTTTATCAAACTTTTCTTTCTGGCCATTCTTGATGGCTATCAGAGATTCATATACATAGTGTGTCTGGGTGTTTGTGAGGACTTCAGATACATTTGGAGCTCTGTCTGCCTTCCAGTGTTTGGCTATTAGTGTTCTAGCAGCTAGGAGAATGTGTGTGATTACAGTTTTGAATTCAGGAGGGAATTTCTCAATACCCACATTTAAAATTGCCAAGCTTGGTTTAGGGCGGGTCAGAATCCCCGTGATGCTAGAAATAATCCGGAAGACAGAGTTCCAAAAGCTAGTTAGGTGCCTACAGGACCAGAACATATGTAAAAGGTTACCTATGGAGCCACATTTCCTCCAGCATAGCGGGGAGCCATTGTTTCCAAATTTTGAAATCCTGTAAGGTGTAAGATACCAGCGTAATGCAATTTTCTGGGAAAGTTCCCAGTGGTTGACACATTTTGAAGCTTTATAGAGTGATCTAAATGCACACTGCCACTGTGAGTTCGCAATGCGCACGTTTAGATCTGTTTCCCATTTCTGGAAAGGTTGAGATTTGATAAAATCAAGTTTGTTTTGAAAAATATTGTAGAACAGAGAGATACCTTTTGGAGGAGTGGGTTTCGAGGTGAGATATTTCCACGCCTCTTTTGGTAGGTATATATGGTGTGATTTAATAGAGCGTAGGAGATGAGCTATTTGGTTATATTTATATTGATCTGCAGGGCATAGATTATATTGGTCCTGCAGTGTGGTGAAGGGGATGAGGGAGTTATTGGAATATAAATCCGTGATGAATTTTATACCTCTGTTGTGCCAATCTCCCATGTTAAGATTGGGGATGGCTTGGGAGATAATTGCTATGGGTATAGGGATTTCCTGGAGTTGGGGTGGCCTGGTTGGATTTTTACATAGGTCTCTCCATGCAGATAATGATGCTTGGAGGGTGAGTGGGAGGGTGTGTAGTGGGTGTGGTTTCCATACATCAAAAAGTAGGAAGCATTGTAGGTTGTTAGAAGGAATCATAGTTCTTTCAATTCCACACCATAGGTTGTCAGATGTTGGGTCAAACCATTCTTTAAGTTGTGTAAGAATTGCGGCACGATAATAGTCCCTGATGTCCACTAGTCCCATCCCTCCCGCTCCTCTATGTTTGACCAGGAGGATTTTAGAGCACCTTGGTCTTTTGGATTGCCAGATATATCTGGAAAGTAGAGTATTTAAGGCTTTGATATGTGTGTTGTGTATTGGGACAGCTAGTGTTCGGAATATATATAGTATTTGGGGTAATATTAACATTTTGAATGAGGCAAGACGGCCCGACCAAGTTAGTTCTGTTTTGGCTAGTCTATTTGTTTCTTTGGTGAGTTTAGTAATTAAAGAGGAGTAGTTGGTTTCTGCTAGATCATTTGGGTTTTTGGTTAATGTAAGACCTAGGTAGGTGATGCTCTTCTTGCTCCATGTATAGGGGAAGGATGTCTGAAGTTCGGATTTTAAGGAGGGGGGTATTCCTAAATCTAATATGATTGATTTTGTAAAATTGACTTTATAATATGAGATGTTGCTAAACTCGTTTAGGGTATTGTGTGCATGACTTAATGATATTTTGGGTTGGGAGAGGAATAAGATGATGTCATCTGCAAATAGATTTATGTTGTGTGATTTCCCTTGAATGGAGAAGCCTAAAATATTCGGATGTGTTCTGATTCTTTCTGCAAGGGGTTCGATCAATAGGTTAAAAATTGAGGGGGAGAGGGGACATCCCTGTCTAGTCCCATTCGATATGTTGAAGGTATCAGATAGTAAATTAGATGTAAAGACTTGTGCACAGGGAGAAGAATACAATGCCTGAATAGCAGATAGGATGGGGCCAGCGAACCCGTATTTTTGCAGGGTTTGGTTCATGTAACCCCAATGTATCCTGTCGAACGCCTTCTCCGCATCCAAAGAGAGGAGCAGAGAAGGCGTTCGACACGACCCGGCATGTTGTATTATGTTGATGACCCTTCTGGTGGCATCGGCAGGTTGTCTTCCCGCCGTGAAGCCAGATTGGTCAGGTTTTATAAGATGTGGGAGGATTGGAAGCAGTCTGTGGGCCAATATTTTTGCATAAAGCTTAACATCTGTGTTAAGTAAAGATATTGGCCTGAAGTTGGCCGGGGAGGTAGGTTCTTTACCAGGCTTTGGGATAGTTACCACATATGCTTTAAGCATTTCTGGGGGAAACGAGGCAGAGGACATCGCAGAAGAGTAAACTGTCTGTAGGGTTGGGGCTAGGATGGATTGGAATGCCTTATAATACCCATTAGGGAGGCCATCTGGGCCTGGAGATTTGCCCAGGGGGAGTGATCGTATTCCCTTTTGGATCTCAGACTCAGTTATAGGGGCATTTAGGGTCTCAAGTTGTGTATGAGATAGAGAAGGAAGATTGAGTTGCGCTAGAAAGGCCTGAATTTTCTCTTCAGTTGGCTGTGGGGTATCAGGGTCTGTTTTCAGATTGTATAGTGTAGAGTAGTATTCAGCAAAGGAGTTTGCTATGTCTTTGGGATTGTAAATGTTGTGTTTAGTGATGGGGTGTGTCAAAAAGGGAATTTTGGATTTGGTTCTAGCTATCTTGAGCCTCTGGGCTAAGAATTTGCCTGCACGGTTGCCCGATGAGTAGTGAGACATTCTAAGGTATTGTATGTGTTTGTCATAATTTTCGATCAATAGGAGTCTGAGATCCAAGCGGAGCTGGGATAATTTTTGGGCATTGTGAGAGGTGGGGTTTTGTTTGTTTGCTGTCTCCAGGTCTTTTATATCATTGATTAGTGAGTTTAGCTTATGCGTCCTCTGCCTCTTCTCCCTTGCACTTATCTGAAGCAGCAACCCTCTAACAAACGCTTTATGGGCGCACCACAATACTGCCGGATCAGATACCGAACCAGTATTGGCTTCAAAAAATTCAGTTAGATTTTTACTTAAATTTTTAACATGCTGTGGCATTTGAAGAATACGTGTGTTGGCTCTCCATATATATGCCGGGCTTGGAGTGTGCCCCTCCACCACCACGATTGATACAGGAGCATGGTCAGACCATGTTATGTCATGTATGGTGGAGGAGGACACTGCCTGCAATAACATTTTATCAACCATAATCAGATCTATTCTGGAATATGAATTATGTCTAGCAGAATGAAAGGTGTAGTCCTTCTCGTTTGCATGTTGGCAGCGCCATACATCGAATATATTTTCCGAGTGTAGCAGAGGCTGAAGTGAAGGAGGAGGACGCTTGGCCTTGGAGGTAGTGTCCAGAGATTGATCAGGTGATATATTGTGGTCTCCACAGACAATCAGAGATCCCTGTTGAACGGTAAAAATTTTACGGTAAAGTCTCCTCAGGAAACGGAGTTGGTGGGAGTTAGGAGCATAGAGATTAGCGATGGTGAAGGGTTTGTTATTGAGCTTTCCTATGAGTATTATGTATCTTCCAGCAGGGTCTACGTGTGTTTCTAAAAGTTGAAAGGCCACAGAGTCTCTGATAGCGATAAGGACCCCTTTTTGTTTTGAAGGAGCTGAGGCAAGAAAAACATGAGGAAATTGCTGGTGTTGAAAATGTGGGGTATTACCAGTGGCAAAGTGTGTCTCTTGAAGGCATAAGACATCTGCTTGGAGCTTTATTGCTTCTTTCCATGCAGAAGCTCTCTTGGCTGGGTGGTTGAGACCGTTTACATTAAATGAAACTATTTTAAGCGCCATTTAGTGTAGTATGGGGAGTGGTGCGTGTAGTACCTTGGTCTCTTTGGAGTAGTCCATCTTGTTTCGATGAGTCGACGTTGGTTGGGTTGGTTGTTGTTTCTTGGGTCCACTTTGATGAGGATGTCCACTTGGAGTCCAGACCAGTAGAGGGAGAGAGAGGTCATAGTAGGGGAAAAAATAAAAGGTAATAGTAAAAAAAAAACAAGTATTGCATAATAACTGTGGGGTTGAACTTGCATCTGAGGGCATAGTAAATGCCCATATCTCAAGCGGGGGGGAACTTTGGTACATGCTCCAGGCTTTAGTAGGAACCTTGATGCGATGATGTAGAGTTAATTTTTGTATTTGGGTGTTTTTGAGTTGTTTCGTTTGGTACTGCTCTTTCTGGACACTGTTTGCCATTCGTATTGAGTGTCGAGTTTTGCAGGGGGTGAAGGGCCCTCTGAAGGGCGATCAGGTAGTATGTCTAGTGATCGGAGTAGTTTGAGTCCCTCCTCTACGTCCGTGATTACCGTGGTGTTACCATCATGGGTAACTGTTATTTTCACGGGGTATCCCCACCTGTATGGTATATTGTGGTTGCGGAGAGCTTTGGTCACCGGCAATAAGGCTTTTCGTTTTTGCATGGTGAATTGTGAGAGGTCTGCGAACAGTTGGAGATGTGCAAATCTTTCTGGGGGTTGTTGGTTTTTACGGAACGCAGACATGAGTTGTTCCTTGGTCTGGTAAAAGTGCACTCGCATCAGCACATCCCTGGGTATGTTGTCAGGGAGGTGTGCTGGTTTTGGGAGTCTGTGAATGCGGTCTATATAGATTTCATTTTCTGGAATGTTAGGTAAGAAGGTTTGGATTAGATCCTGTGCATATTGCTGTAGTTGTGGGGGAAGAACATTTTCAGGGACCCCTCTAATCTTAATATTATTTCTTCTTGACCTGTCTTCAAGGTCGGCGACCTTTGACCTGAGCCATGTGATCTCATCAGACTGGTCATTATGAGCGTCAATCAGAGTATTGTGAGATGCTGCAAAATCCCCCATTTTATCCTCTATGTGATCAACTCTTCCCCCTATAGCTCCTAGTTCAGTTTTAAAGTTGTGTACACACTGCATCATATCTGTATGCATAGAGCTGCGTAGGGAGACAAGCATGTCTTTTAAGGTGGTGTCTGATACAGGCTTACCCGTTGTTGGGAAGGCTGTGAACGGGTCCACCAGCTCCCTTGTGTCCTCCATGGTGTCCGGAGTCATGCTGTCTTGCTGGATGTTCTCCGCCATCCGAGGTTTGGACTTTGCTGGGCTGCGGGACATGGGTGTGGAGGCTCCAGGAGAGCTGTGCTTAGAGCCTGCTTGTGAGCCCGGGCTGGAGATCGCAGACCGCGCGCTGCCTGTGGGGGAAGGAGGATCTCGCATGGCGCCGGCGCCATCTTGGAGAAGGCCGCGGTCTTTCATCTGGAAGAAATCCGGTAATTTCTTCAGCTGTTCGTTGTCCTTTTTCTTGCGGGTCATCTTGCGATAGTTGCAGGGCTTTTAGGCTCGTTTTTGAGGTTGAGCAGGTTCGTTGTGTCGTTCCCAAGGCTTCGGTTCCTGAAGCTGGAGCAGAGCTGTGGGTTTAAGCGTCCATTCAGCTGCGCGGTAGCCACGCCCCCCAGGTTATGCACTCTTGATAGACAGTATTGAAGCCTTCTGTTCTCTTTTTCTTTTATTTTCTTTATTCTGAATGTGACTTTAATGATATTATAATTGTCATGCAAAAATGTTAAATAAACAATTTAAAAAATTTTTTTCTGTCTTTTTCCATTTATAGCGCAAAAAATAAAAACCGCAGAGGTGAACAAATACCATCAAAAGAAAGCTCTATTTTTGGGAAGAAAAGGACGCAAATTTCGTTTGGGTACAGCATTGCATGACCGCGCAATTAGCAGTTAAAGCGACGCAGTGCCAAATTGGAAAAAGACCTCTGGTCCTTAGGGAGCTTAATGGTCCGGGGCTAAAGTGGTTAAATGCTTCTTCTTTGTTCTTTCTTCTATCTTCTATCTTCCTTCGGTTTCTTCCTCCATCTTCTTCTTCTTCTGCTTCTTCTGGCTCTTCTGGTTCTTCCTCCGGTGTTCTCGTCTAGCATCTCCTCCGCGGCGTCTTCTTCCCTTCTCCTCTTCTGACGGTTCTTAAATAACAGGGGGCGGGGCCACACGGTGACCCTGCCCCCCTATGACGCACGGTGACATGACGGGACTTCCCTGTGACGTCACGGGGAATGCCACAGGGAAGTCCCGTCATGTCCCAGTGCATCAGAGGGGGTGGGGTCACCGGGTGGCCCCACCCCCCCATTATTTAAGAACCGTCAGAAGAGGAGAAGCGTCACACTGTGGGAGCCTCCCTCCATGCAACCATGGATGCGGAGCAGCCCGGAGAAGAAGATGAAGAAGAGAAGAAGATGAAGAAGAGAAGAAGATGAAGAGAAGAGCGGGAGCCTCCCTCCATGCCATGGATGCGGAGCGGCCTGAAGAGAAGAAGGGAAGAAGACGCCGCAGAGGAGATGCTGGACGAGAACACCGGAGGAAGAACCAGAAGAAGAAGAAGATGGAGGAAGAAACCGAAGGAAGATAGAAGATAGAAGAAAGAGGAAAGAAGAAGCATTTAAATAAAGGAATTGTCAAAAACTCTCTTGTCATTTTTAACATTTTTGACAGTTTTTTAGTGAAATGGTAGGGGTACTTTTGTACCCCTTACCATTTCACACAGGGGGGAGGGATGGGATCTGGGGGTCCCCTTGTTAAAGGGGGCTTCCAAATTCTGATAAGCCCCCCCGCCCGCAGACCCCCACAACCACCGGCCAGGGTTGTGGGGATGAGGCCCTTGTCCTCATCAACATGGGGACAAGGTGTTTTGGGGGCTACCCCAAAGCACCCTCCCAATGTTGAGGGCATGTGGCCTGGTATGGTTCAGGAGGGGGGGCGCTCTCTCGTCCCCCCCTCTTTTCCTGCGGCCTGCCAGGTTGCATCCTCGGATAAGGGTCTGGCATGGATTTTTGGGGGGACCCCACACCGTTTTTTTTTTTTGGCACGGGGTTCCCCTTAATATACATACCAGACCTGAAAGGCCTGGTATGGAATTTAGGGGGACCCCCACGTCATTTTTTTTTTAATTTTGGCACGGGGTTCCCCTTAATATCCATACCAGACCTGAAGGGCCTGGTATGGAATTTAGGGGGACCCCCACGTCATTTTTTTAAAAAATTTTGGCCGGGGTTCCCCTTAATATCCATACCAGACCTGAAGGGCCTGGTATGGAATTTAGGGGGACCCCCACGTCATTTTTTTTTTTTTGGTTCAGGGTTCCCCTGTGGGGAAATCCCATGCCGTTTTTATCAATGAACTTCTATGTGTATTGTCGGACCGGCAATTCATTAATAGCCGTGAGTAGTTTTAAATGACTTTTTTTCCTTTGAAATGTCATTTTGCTGTCAGACTGTTCTAAACACGGGAAACATGCGCCCCTATACAGGCATACTATAGACACCCCCCAGGTACGAAATTTAAAGGGATATTACACTTTTATTGTTTCACTTTAAGCATTATTAAAATCACTGCTCCTGAAAAAACGTCCGTTTTTAAAACTTTTTTTGCATTGATACATGTCCCCTGGGGCAGGACCCAGGTCCCCAAACACTTTGTATGACAATACCATGCATATAAGCCTTTAAAATTAGCACTGATTTCTCCCATAGACTTTTAAAGGGTGTTCCACGGCATTTGAATTTGCTGCGAACACCCCAAATAGTTCGCTGTTCGGCGAACTTGTGAACAGCCGATGTTCGAGTCGAACATGAGTTCGACTCGAACTCGAAGCTCATCCCTACCTGTCTCCAGCTCATCAGAGTACCAGAGTACCTGTCTTCAGCCCAGAGTACCCAAGTACCTATCTCCATCCTAGAGTACCTGGGTACGTATCTGCAGATCATCAGAGTATCCAAGTACCTGTCTCCAGCCCAGAGTACCTGAGTACTTATCTGCAGCATTTCAGCATGCCTGAGTATCTTTCCCCAGCCCATCAGAGTACCCGAGTACCTTTCCCCAGCCCAGAGTACTGGAGTACCTATCTGTAGACCATCAGAGTACCTGAGTACCTGTCTCCATCCTAGAGTGCCCGAGGACCTATCTGCAGCCCACCAGAATAACTAAGTACCTGTCTCCAGTCCATCAGAGTACCCGAGTACCTGTTACCAGCTCATAAGAGTACCCGAGTACCTGTCACCAGCCCATCAGAGTACCAGAGTACCTGTCACCAGCCCATCAAAGTACACGAGTACCTGTCCCAAGCCCATCAAAGTAGGCCGAGTACCTGTCCCCAGCCCAGAGTACCTGAGTACCTATCTGCAGACCATCAGAGTACCTGAGTACCTGTCTCCATCCCAGAGTACCTGAGTACCTATCTTCAGCCCACCAGAATACCCGAGTGCCTGTCTCCAGTCCATCGGAGTACCCAAGTACCTGTCACCAGCTCATCAGAGAACCTGAGTAACTGTCACCAGCCCATCAGAGTACCCAAGTACCTGTCACCAGCCCATAAGAGTACCTGAGTACCTGTCACCAGCCCATCAAAGTACCCGAGTACCTATCTCCAGCCCATCAGAGTACCTGAGTACCTGCCCCCAGCCCATCAGAGTACCCGAGTACCTGTCCACAGCCCAGAGTACCTGAGTACCTATCTGCAGACCAACAGAGTACCTGAGTACCTGTCTCCATCCTAGAGTACCCAAGTACCTATCTGCAGCCCACCAGAATACCCGAGTGCCTGTCTCCAGTCCACCAGAATACCTGAGTACCTGTCACCAGCCCTTCAGAGTATCCGAGTACCTGTCCCCAGCCCATCAGAGTACCCGAGTACCTGTCACCAGCCCAGAGTACCTGAGTACCTATCTGCAGACCATCAGAGTACCTGAGTACCTCTCTCCATCCCAGAGTACCCGAGTACCTATCTCCAGCCCACCAGAATACCCAAATGCCTGTCTCCAGTCCATCAGAGTACCCAAGTACCCTCACCAGCTCATCAGAGAACCTGAGTACCTATCTGCAGACCATCAGAGTACCCGAGTACCTGTCACCAGCCAATAAGAGTACCCAAGTAACTGTCACCAGCCCATCAGAGTACCTGAGTACCTGTCCCAAGCCCAGAGTACCTGAGTACCTATCTGCAGACCAACAGAGAACATGAGTACCTGTCTCCATCCCAAAGTACCTGAGTACCTATCTGCAGCCCACCAGAAGACCTGAGTACCTGTCTCCAGTCCATCAGAGTACCTTTCTCCAGCCCAGATTACCTGAGTACCTATCTTCAGCCCATCAGAGTACCCGAGTACCTATCTGCAGCCCATCAGAGTACCCAAGTACCTGTCACCAGCCCATCAGAGAACCCAAGTACCTGTCACCAGCCCATCAGAGAACCCGAGTACCTGTCACCAGCTCATCAGAGAACCTGCGTACCTATCTGCAGACCATCAGAGTACCCGAGTACCTGTCACCAGCCCATCAGAGTACCCGAGTACCTGTCACCAGCCCATCAAACTACCCGAGTACCTGTTCCCAGCCCATCAGAGCACCCGAGTATCTGTCTCCATCCCAGAGTATCCGAGTACCTATCTGCAGCCCACCGGAATACACGAGTACCTGTCTCTAGTCCATCAGAGTATTTGAGCACCTGTCACCAGCCCATCAGAGTATCTGTCACCAGCTCATCAGAGAACCCGAGTACCTGTCATCAGCTCAGCAGAGAACCTGCGTACCTATCTGCAGACCATCAGAGTACCCGAGTACCTATCTGCAGACCAACAGAGTACCCGAGTACCTGTCTGCAGCCCAGAGTACCCAAGCACCTATCTGCAGACCATCAGAATACTCGAGTCCCTGTCTCAAGTCCATCAGAGTACCCGAGTACCTGTCACCAGCCCATCAGAGTACCCGAGTACCTGTCACCAGCTCATCAGAGTACCCGAGTACCTGTCACCAGCTCATCAGAGAACCTGCGTACCTGTCACCAGCTCATCAGAGAACCTGCGTACCTATCTGCAGACCATCAGAGTACCAGAGTACCTGTCTCCAGCCCAGAGTACCCAAGTACCTATCTGCAATGCATCAGAATGCCAGAGTACCTGTCTCCAGCCCATTAGAGTACCTGAGTACCTGTGTCCAGCCCATTAGAGTACCCGGGTACCTCTCTGCAGCCCATCACAGTACCCAGGTACCTCTCTGCAGCCCATCAGAGTACCCAAGTTCCTATCTGCAACCCATCTGAGTACCTGAGTACCTCTCACCAGCTCATCAGATTACCTGAGTACCTATCTGCAGCTCATCAGAGTACCCGAGTGCCTGTCACCAGCTCATCAGAGTACCTGAGTACCTGTCACCAGCCCATCAGAGTACCCGAGAACCTGTCTGCAGCCCAGAGTACCCAAGTACTTATCTGAAATGCATCAGAATGCCTGAGTACCTGTCTCCAGCCCATTAGAGTACCTTTGTACCTGCCTCCAGCCCATTAGAGTACCCAGGTACCTCTCTGCAACCCATTACAGTACCTGAGTACCTTTCTGCAGCCCATCAGAGTACCTGAGTACCTCTCACCAGCTCATCAGAGTACCTGAGTATCTATCTGCAGCTCATTAGAGTACCCAAGTGCCTCTCACCAGCTCAGCAGAGTACCTGAGTACCTGTCTGCAGCCCATTAGAGGACCTGAGTACTTATCTGCAGACCATCAGAGTACCTGAGTACCAGTCTCCAGCCCAGAGTATCCGAGTACCTATCTGCTGCCCACCAGAGTACCCAAGCCCCTGTCTCTAGTCCATCAGAGTACCTGAGTACCTTTCTCCAGCTCCGATTACCAGAGTACCTATCTCCAGCCCATCAGAATACCTGAGTACCTATCTGCAGCCCATCAGAGTACCGAGTACCTGTCTCCAGCTCATTAGAGTACCAGCGTACCTGTCTTCAGCCCAGAGTACCCAAGTACCTATCTCAATCCTAGAGTACCTGGGTACCTATCTGCAGATCATCAGAGTACCCAAGTACCTGTCTCCAGCCCAGAGTACCCGAGTACCTATCTACAGCACATCAGCATGCCTGAGTATCTGTTTCCAGCCCATTAGAGTACCAAAGTTCCTATCTGCAGCCCATCAGAGTACCCGAGTACCTATCTGTGGCCGTTCAGAGTATCCAAGCACCTATCTGCAACCCATCAGATTACCCGAGTACCTTTCTCCAGCCCATCAGAGTACCTGAGTACCTATCTGCAGCCCATGCCTCATAGGATATATGTTGGATGTTTGATTTCCAAAATGGAGTCATTTTGTGGGTAACGCCACTGTCCTGGTGCTCCAGGGCCTTCAACAGTGTGATAGGTCATTAGGAAATTATATGTGTAATTTATGCTGCTTGAATGCCTGACGGTGCTCTCTGCATTTTAGCCCTCTCTATGTGGCCAGGCTGTAAAAAAGTCTCACACATGTGGTATCACAATTCTCGGGAGGAGTAGAATAATATATTTTGGGATGTAATTGGAAGTATGCATATGCTTTGTGTGAGTAATAACTTGTTATTTTGACAATTTTGTGTAAAAAAAAAAAAAAAATCCTTTCTTAATTTTCCCAAGAATTGTGGGAAAAAAATGACAACTTCAAAAAACTCACCATGCATTTTATTAAATACCTTGGACTGCTGGTAAGCAGTGTGCTTAGGGTCATTGTCTTGTTGGAAGGTAAACCTTCGGCGCAGTCTGAGGTCCTGAGCACTCTCGAGAAATTTTTCATCCAGTATAACCCTATACTTGGCCGCATTCATCTTTCCCTTGATTGCAACCAGTCGTCCTGTCCCTGCAGCTGAAAAACACCCCCACAGCATGATGCTGCCACCACCATGCTTCACTGTTGGGACTGTATTGGACAGGTGACGAGCAGTGCCTGGTTTTCTCCACACATACCGCTTAGAATTAAAATTCTATCTTGGTCTCATCAGACCAGAGAATTTTATTTCTCACCATCTTGGAGTCCTTCAGGTGTTTTTTAGCAAACTCCATGTGGGCTTTTATGTGTCTTGCACTGAGGAGAGGCTTCCGTCGGGTCACTCTGCCATAAAGCCCCAACTGGTGGAGGGCTGCAGTGATGGTTGACTTTCTACAACTTTCTCCCATCTCCCGACTGCATCTCTGGAGCTCAGCCACAGTGATCCTTGGGTTCTTCTTTACCTCTCTCACCAAGGCTCTTCTCCCCCGATAGCTCAGTTTGGCCGGACGGCCAGCTCTAGGAAGGGTTCTGGTCATCCCAAACGTCTTCCATTTAAGGATTATGGAGGCCACTGTGCTCTTAGGAACCTTACGTGCAGCAGAAATTTTTTTGTAACCTTGGCCAGATCTGTGCCTTGCCACAATTCTCTCTCTAAACGCTCTTTTGGCAGTTCCTTTGACCTAATGATACTCATTTGCTCTGACATGCACTGTGAGCTGTAAGGTCTTATATAAACAGGTGTGTGGCTTTCTTAATGATGTCCAATCAGTATAATCAAACACAGCTGAACTCAAATGAAGGTGTAGAACCATCTCAAGGATGATCAGAAGAAATGGACAGCACCTGAGTTAAATATATGAGTGTCACAGCAAAGGGTCTGAATACTTAGGACCATTTGATATTTCAGTTTTTCTTTTTTAATAAATCTGCAAAAATGTCAACAATTCTCTGTATAGAATAGTCCCCACTATATATATATAGTGTGTGTGTTATGGCTTGCAGATATAAAATAAAAATTACTCTTTGTACTGCTACCCGATTCATTATTTGCAATACTAATGCTGATTTATGTACCATGTTGTGATTTTTTGTTTTTAATAATGTAAAAACTTAAATAACATACCTGTTTAAAAAAAAAATGAGGCCCACTTCATATCTGTATGGTTAGTTGTGGTATGGTAAGGCATGACCCGTAATGTATTTTACATTAAAGCAGCATATTCATTTTACTGGCTGTTGACACCAGTTCTCTTCCCAGGAATAGGGTACCTATTACCAAGCATATGTATGTTGTTATACCCTCATCCTTCTTCTGTACTACTTTCACCATAACTGGACATGGGGAGCCAATGGAACTATTCTTATATTCTATGTTTAGCTTACTATAGAAGGAGCCACACATGGAAAGATGATGGTATTCCTTTCTTCTCCAAGGGAATTGATAATGGCGAAGAGAGAAGGATGGTTTCTGTCAGTGCTTCAGGTAATGAAAGGTTCATGCAAAACTTTTCTGCTGCTGGTCAACTTTTGGCTGGTTTGCCCATTACTAAAAGTAGGGTGAAATAAATACCCAATGTGGACAGGGACTGTAAACTTTTAATACTTTCAGTAAGCTGTATGAGTATTGACATAAACATTTTAAAAAGCTTCAGTTTAGTCAGTGGTTGTACAGGCAATATACTACTATTTATAATATTGTAGTATGAGCTATGAATTTATCTCAGCAGTATTCCAAACATCAACATTTATAGAGCACCTCTTGATTATATTTTATGCTAAGTTTGTTTCTGGCAATGATACAACATGACAGAAACACAGAGGGGAAGAAGAAGATTGCAGGTAGAGAATGAAATCATTTTAGAAAAAAACAAATAAGGCATTCAGTTTTGTGTGGGCTGAACAAGAATGCTGTAGCTATAGTTTAACTGCTGACATTATGTAACTGGCTATCCTACTGTAGACCAGTACAAAAAGTCCACAAAGCCAGTGAACAATTATTTTCCATTTCTGCCTAGACTCCCATATTTAATTACTATAATTAACTCCAGCCAAACATAAAACAAAAAAAAATAAAACAAACAAAAAAAATAGCTCATTAAAAGATGGAATAAGAAAAACAGATTTTGTTGTTCCTTGCAGTATTTCATTTCTGCCTCAATATGATCTCAGTCTTTTTGAAATAGAATGATGGCCAGTATCAGTCAACTCACTCCCTCTGAGCAAAGGTTGTTATGGTCCCATCCTTATTTGGTGACTAGACAGTGAAGCAGAAGCAGCACAGTGATAAGCTCATCTCCCTGTCACTCTGATTTTTCCTCCTATCAGTATGCTCCTTGTCAACACAGCTCCTTGTGTTGCTGTTTCCTCTCCCACTTAGTTTTGCTGTGTAGTAGACTGTAAAGGCTCCTACTAGGTCAAATGTATGTCATTACACTGCTTGCATTAAAAATACATTTAAGGATGTATTCATAAATAATCAAATGCTTTAATTTGTGTCTTTTTTTTAATCTAGCAGTCAGTATTACATAAAAGTATCAGGCTACCCTTTGTCACTTTTTTATTAAAGTGGACACAGTCGGATGAAGAAATCAAACACTATCCCACTGCAACCAGAGAGGTTTTGAGTTAAGTTATGCAAAGAAAGGTATCCAGCTTGAATCTAATAACTGAAACAATTATTGTATAGGCTACATTGTTAGACAGAATGTATATTACTAAATTAATTTTATAACCATGTTAATAATCATTAAGCCTAATAGAAAGGTCGCAACCGATTTAACAGAACATTGCATCTTCTATCTGCCTACTAGGGATGAGCTTCGAGTTCGAGTCGAACTCATGTTCTACTCGAACATTGGCTGTTCGCAAGTTCGCCGAACAGCGAACAATTTGGGGTGTTCGCGGCAAATTCGAATGCCGCGGAACACCCTTTAAAAGTCTATGGGAGAAATCAAAAGTGCTAATTTTAAAGGCTTATATGCAAGTTATTGTCATAAAAAGTGTTTGGGGACCCGGGTCCTGCCCCAGGGGACATGGATCAATGCAAAAAAAAGTTTTAAAAACGGACGTTTTTTCAGGAGCAGTGATTTTATTAATGCTTAAAGTCAAACAATAAAAGTGTAATATCCCTTTAAATTTCGTACCTGGGGGGTGTCTATAGTATGCCTGTAAAGGGGCGCATGTTTCCTGTGTTTAGAACAGTCTGACAGCAAAATGACATTTGGAAGGAAAAAACTCATTTAAAACTACCCGCGGCTATTGCATTGCCGACAATACACATAGAAGTTCATTGATAAAAACGGCATGGGAATTCCCCACAGGGCAACCCCGAACCAAAATAATAAAAAAAAAATGATGTGGGGGTCCCCCTAAATTCCATACAAGGCCCTTCAGGTCTGGTATGGATATTAAGGGGAACCCCAGCCAAAATTTAAAAAAAAAATTGACGTGGGGTTCCCCCTAAATTCCATACCAGACCCTTCAGGTCTGGTATGGATTTTAAGGGGAACCCCGCGCCAAAAAAAAAAAAAAAAAAACGGCGTGGGGTCCCCCTAAAAATCCATACCAGACCCTTATCCGAGCACGCAACCTGGCAGGCCGCAGGAAAAGAGGGGGGGACGAGAGTGCGGCCCCCCCCCCTCCTGAACCGTACCAGGCCACATGCCCTCAACATTGGGAGGGTGCTTTGGGGTAGCCCCCCAAAACACCTTGTCCCCATGTTGATGAAGACAAGGGCCTCATCCCCACAACCGTGGCCGGTGGTTGTGGGGGTCTGCGGGCGGGGGGCTTATCGGAATCTGGAAGCCCCCTTTAACAAGGGGACCCCCAGATCCCGGCCCCCCCCCTGTGTGAAATGGTAAGGGGGTACTTACCCCTACCATTTCACTAAAAAACTGTCAAAAATGTTAAAAATGACAAGAGACAGTTTTTGACAATTCCTTTATTTAAATGCTTCTTCTTTCTTCCTTCATCTTCTTCTTCTTCTGGTTCTTCTGGCTCTTCTGGTTCTTCCTCCGGCGTTCTCGTCCAGCATCTCCTCCGCGGCGTCTTCTATCTTCTTCTCCTCGGGCCGCTCCGCACCCATGGCATGAGGGGGGAGGCTCCCGCTCTTCTCTTCATCTTCTTCTTCATCTTCTTCTTCATCTTCTTCTTCTTCTCTTCTTCATCTCTTCTTCCTTCTTCATTTCTTCTGCGGGCCGCTCCGCATCCATGCATGGAGGGAGGCTCCCGCTGTGTGACGGCGTCTCTTCGTCTGACGGTTCTTAAATAACGGGGGGCGGGGCCATCCGGTGACCCCGCCCCCCTCTGACGCACGGTGAATTGACGGGACTTCCCTGTGACGTCACGGGGAATGCCACAGGGAAGTCCCGTCATGTCCCGTGCGGCAGAGGGGGGCGGGGTCACCGGGTGGCCCCGCCCCCCGTTATTTAAGAACCGTCAGACGAAGAGACGCCGTCACACAGCGGGAGCCTCCCTCCATGCATGGATGCGGAGCGGCCCGCAGAAGAAATGAAGAAGGAAGAAGAGATGAAGAAGAGAAGAAGAAGATGAAGAAGAAGATGAAGATGAAGAAGAAGATGAAGAGAAGAGCGGGAGCCTCCCCCCTCATGCCATGGGTGCGGAGCGGCCCGAGGAGAAGAAGATAGAAGACGCCGCGGAGGAGATGCTGGACGAGAACGCCGGAGGAAGAACCAGAAGAGCCAGAAGAACCAGAAGAAGAAGAAGATGAAGGAAGAAAGAAGAAGCATTTAAATAAAGGAATTGTCAAAAACTGTCTCTTGTCATTTTTAACATTTTTGACAGTTTTTTAGTGAAATGGTAGGGGTAAGTACCCCCTTACCATTTCACACAGGGGGGGGGCCGGGATCTGGGGGTCCCCTTGTTAAAGGGGGCTTCCAGATTCCGATAAGCCCCCCGCCCGCAGACCCCCACAACCACCGGCCACGGTTGTGGGGATGAGGCCCTTGTCTTCATCAACATGGGGACAAGGTGCTTTGGGGGGCTACCCCAAAGCACCCTCCCAATGTTGAGGGCATGTGGCCTGGTATGGTTCAGGGGGGGGGGGGGCCGCACTCTCGTCCCCCCCTCTTTTCCTGCGGCCTGCCAGGTTGCGTGCTCGGATAAGGGTCTGGTATGGATTTTTAGGGGGACCCCACGCCGTTTTTTTTTTTTTTTTGGGCGCGGGGTTCCCCTTAAAATCCATACCAGACCTGAAGGGTCTGGTATGGAATTTAGGGGGAACCCCACGTCAATTTTTTTTTTAAATTTTGGCTGGGGTTCCCCTTAATATCCATACCAGACCTGAAGGGCCTTGTATGGAATTTAGGGGGACTCCCACATCATTTTTTTTTTTTAATTTTGGTTCGGGGTTGCCCTGTGGGGAATTCCCATGCCGTTTTTATCAATGAACTTCTATGTGTATTGTCGGCAATGCAATAGCCGCGGTAGTTTTAAATGAGTTTTTTCCTTCCAAATGTCATTTTGCTGTCAGACTGTTCTAAACACGGGAAACATGCGCCCCTTTACAGGCATACTATAGACACCCCCCAGGTATGAAATTTAAAGGGATATTACACTTTTATTGTTTGACTTTAAGCATTATTAAAATCACTGCTCCTGAAAAAACGGCCGTTTTTAAAACTTTTTTTTGCATTGATCCATGTCCCCTGGGGCAGGACCCAGGTCCCCAAACACTTTTATTGACAATAACTTGCATATTAGCCTTTAAAATTAGCACTTTTGATTATTCATGTTCGTGTCCCATAGACTTTAACGGTGTTCGCGTGTTCGAACGAATTTTTTTCCTGTTCGCATGTTCTGGTGCGAACCGAACAGGGGGGTGTTCGGCTCATCCCTACTGCCTACCAATTGCAAATGCATTACCTGTTCTCTTGATTTCACTCCTTACATCTACATACTTTTCCTTTAACCTATATTACTACCTTTGTGTTTAATTTGAATACAAATTAGGCCAATTTAGTAGTTCAATAATGCTTAAAACATTCTACTTATATGCACATAAAATATAATTAGTAATTAATAAATTCTAGATTGTAATAAATAGATAAATCATTCCCTCTCTGTAGGCAGTCCAAGCTGTGTGCTAGGCAGGCTAAATGCCAGGTCTCCATATGATTTGTCACTGTACATTATCAATAAGCAACATAATCTTTGTAACGTCTATATTTAAATATTTTTGTAGTAACATTATTCCAGCATTAAAGGATATCTAAATCCAAAAACAAAGAATGAATATACTGCAGCTAATCAGACTTTAAATGTTTGGCTGCATTCATTTTTTGTTTTTTTTAGCTAAGAACATTCAAACTCAAACTCAACCTATCCAAAACCGAGCTCATGATATTTCCTCCCTCAGGTTCCGCTTCCCCTGATTTCTCTGTCAATATCAACGGCTCAACTATCAACTTGTGCCCCACGCCAAGGTCCTAGGTGTAATCCTGGACTCTGAACTAACCTTTCGGCCCCACATCCTATCGCTATCCAAAATTTGCCGCCTCAACCTCCGCAATCTCCAAGATACGCCCCTTCCTAACAAATGTCACCACAAAGCTTCTAATCCACTCCTTGGTCATCTCCCGCCTTGACTACTGCAACTCCCTCCTCATTGCCTTACCTCTATATAGGCTATCCCCACTTCAGTCCATTATGCACACTGCTGCCAGGCTCATCCACCTCACAAGCCTCTCAGTGTCTGCTATACCCCTCTGCCAATACCTCCATTGGCTGCCAATCAGTCACCAAATTAAATTCAAGATACTAACTATAACTTACAAAGCCATCCACAACCTGGCCCCCAGCTACATTTCTAACCTAGTCTCAAAATACCAACCTAATCGTTCTCTTCGCTCTTCCCAAGACCTCCTGCCCTCAAACTCCCTTGTCACCTCATCCCATGCTCGCCTTCGGGACTTCTCCAGAGCCTCTCCCATTCTCTGGAATGCTCTACCCCAATCTGTCCAATTTTCTCCTATTTTATCCACTTTCAGACAATCCCTGAAAACTCATCTCTTCAGAGAAGCCTATCTGGCCCCCAACTAACAACTGTACATTTATCTTCTCAATCAGCACATCGCCCACAGTTATTACCTCTTGTATCTCTTGACCTTCCCTCTTAGATTGTAAGCTCTAATGAGCAGGACCCTCTGATTCCTACTGTATTAAAGTGTATTGTATTGTACTGTCTACCCTCAAGTTGTAAAGCGCTATGTAAACTATTGGCGCTATATAACTGCTGCATAATAATAATAATAAGAAGAAGAAGAAGAGTAGCTTGGGTGACAACCATGGCTTCCTCTATAGATACAATGGAGGAGTGGGCAAAGCCACCAACAGAAAGGACGTGTGGAGTTACTATTATCACTAAACTGCAAATAAGTGAAAAAAAGCCTAAAAGAGAAAACTAGTAAAGTTACAATGTTTGATATCAGGATTGTTAAGCTACAATACTTTACATTCTTGTTTTTTGGTTTAAATACACTTTAACTGTCACTTGTTTAGGACTTATGTTGACTATATGTTCACTAATATTAGAGCTGATGCTCTAATATTATTTATACTTATTGGGAATTTATACTCCCAGCCAGTAAGCAACATTATTGTAATTGCTTTTAAAGTTATCAGAATGCACATGCTCATGCACATGGAGGATCAACATGTATGTAGCCAGTTAGCATCATCATCATAGGCATATGTACGGGGCATGTTGGCTGCGCCTGGATACACCTTAATCCAGGAGTTGGCAACCCGTTGATCACGATCTACCTGTTGATTGCGGGTAGGTGATGGGTAGATTGCGATCCTTCCTTGCCAACCCTGGACCTCTGTGAAACCTGTACAGGAGGGGCAGTGGGGGTGGTATTTACCCCTGCATTTTCCCCTGCAGCAGCTAAAAGTAGACTTCTCTTCCTCCCCCCCACCGGCTGGAACTCAGCTGTCACAGTAGGAAAATACAGGGTATCAGTACTAGTATATGCTGCCCCCACTGCCTCTCCTTGTCCCTGTTCCTCTTCTTTTTGCTGCCCCTGTATGCTCCACTGGTCACCCCCTCCCCCGCAGTACTGGCTGGCTTACCCTCCTCTCCTGCCAGCTGCTGAGGAGGATTGTTTCAGGATGGAGAGTGGGGAAGGGTCCTGCAAATATGTAATTTACCAGCTTCTTATTTTCTGAATGAACACAGTGAATGATGAGTACCAATCACTTGCCGTGTTCATTCATAACTGAAGCATAGTAAACTGTGTTTACTATGCTTCAGTTTGTGAATGAACAGGAAGCCACACAGCACAGAGCACTTCTCATTCGTCCACTGTCCAGTGCAGTTGAGACTGCATGGAAGGGGACTGAGTAATCTCTGTCCTCAGTCCCTTTCTCTTTCTCAGAAGTGAGACATCAGAGGCATGTGTAGACCCCTGATATTTCACAAAGCCCCCAAAGGGGCTGCTAAAAAAAAGTAAAAACATATAAAAAATAATATTCTAAGAAAAAATAATTTAAAAATTGTAAAAAAAAATTTAAAAACATTTAAAAAATACAAATGAAAAAGTACTGACACTGTCCACTGCCTTACTGACACCAATCTCTACCCTACTGACATTTACACTGCCCTACTGACACCATCCACTGCTATACAAATGCATGTGTGTTTGAGCTCTGGTATGCACACCCTAATGCAATAGGCTGCGCACATCCATGATTAACATCAATGCGGTTTGGGAAATAACCCATTCCACTTCCTCAGTCCCAGGATTTTGAAATAGAGTTCACCTGATATGAGAATTAATACTCATGACTTAATACATTACATACTAAATCAATGAAAATAGCATGCTATAAATTCTGTATTTGTTTAAAAGATGAAATCAAATTGGTATATGTTCTTTTATGCTTTGGTATTATTTGTGCCTCTTGATAATATTTTCCTTGTTTTCATTGTCCCTAATAAAAAGTACACATGAGAATGATAAGTGAATTTTATAGCCATGTGAAATATTGTTCAAATGACACAATTTGGGAAACATGCTGAGAAGATTACTGCTAAGAGCATGTTACACTGAAAATGAACAGATGCTTTTTATTGATTTTTATAAGGTCTTAAATGGTGTAATATGCACAGGGATGTAACAATAACTATTTTACATATTGAATTTTACAAATTAAAAGTATATCCAAGGAAGCATTATGGCTATGTACTATATCCTAGGAAACCAGAGTCAGTAATGCAATACTATATATCACAGTTTGCCAGAATGTATTACCTGGCATTAGTTTGTCAACCAAATCTGTAATGACAAATGACAATGGGGGAGGGGGACGATTAATAAAACTGGTGCACACAGAAACTGGTGCAGCTGTGCAAAGTAACCAGCTTCTAATTTCAGCTTGTTCAATTAACCACTTTACCCCCGGAAGGATTTGCCCCTTTAATGACCAGGCCATTTTTTGCGATACGGCACTGCCTCGATTTAACTGACAATTGCGCGGTTGTATGGCGTTGTACCCAAACAAAATTGGCGTCCTTTTTTCCCCACAAATAGAGCTTTCTTTTGGTGACATTTGATCAACCCTGCGTTTTTTATTTTTTGCGCTATAAACAAAAAAAGAGTGACAATTTTGAAAAAAAAAACAATATTTTATACATTTTAATATAATAAATATCCCCCAAAAAATGTAAAAAAAGAAATTTTTAGGCCGGTATATATTCTTCTTCATATTTTTGGTAAACAAAAAACGCAAAAAGTGTATATTGATTGGTTTGTGCAAAAGTTGTAGCGTCTACAAAATAGGGAATATATTTATGACCTTTTTATGGCATTTTTATTATTTTTTTTTTTTTTTAATAGCAATGGCGGTGATCTGTGATTTTTAGTGGGACTGCGACATTGCGAATACTTTTGACACATTTCTGGGGCCATTGACATTTATACAGCGATCAGTGCTATAAAAATGCCCTGATTACTGTGTAAATGTCACTGGTAGGGAAAGGTTTAACACTAGGGGGCGATCAAGGGGTTAAACGTGTTCCCTCATGTGTATTTCTTACTGTGAGGGGATGGGACTGACTAGAGGAGGAGACAGATCGCTGTTCCTACTTAGTAAGAACAGACAATCTGTCTCTCCTCTCCTGTCAGAACAGGGATTTGTGTGTTTACACACACACACCCCCGTTCTGGCTCTCGTGCATGCGATTGTGCATGGCCGGCGGACATCGCGCCCGCCAGCCATCGCGCCCGCTGGCCACACGCACCGGGTCCCCCGCCATACAGCGGGTATGCTATGGCGATTTACGGGAACGAGCCAACCTGTCACAGTATAGTGACGGCGGCTGGTCGGCTGGTGGTTAAGCTTTGACAATAAAACCTAGAAGCTGACTGGTTACTATGCACAGGACCAGCAGATTCTGTGTGCATCAGTTTTAGTAAATCACCTCAATGTATGTTCACCACTGTAAAACTTTGTGAGTTCAGAAGTCTAATAGAAAAGTCACAAGTTTCTCTTCATATTCCATAACATCTTTTTGTCTTCAAGCACCTAATAGATAGGCAGGCAGTACACATAAGCAGTAGCTCTGCACAGAGAATGCAAAGTTCCTGTAGTAAGGTCTAGCCATTTTCAAGGAAATATTGAAACATATATGTCAATGTTTGGGCATATCTTTGATAAACTCTAACACTAAGCATTATAGTTCTGGTCTTACATGGGAGAATTCAACTAAATAAAGCCATGGGAAAGACCGGTTTTACCTGCACTGCATCTCCATAATTTTCCCAGTCACATTTTCCTGATGAAGTAGGTGGAAAATGCATGAACCGCATTAGGGTTAACAAATCCATGCCCCAGGGCCGGAACTGTCAGCTATATAATCTAAAGGAATATACCTCTCCATCAAGATGTTTTCATGTATTGAAACTCTGGGGTAATATATGGGCAGTGCCCATGGATAAAGTATTTATGTATTACATAGAAACCTATAATATCGTATGTAGGGTTAATACTCATACTACGTATTCTCCATCTTTTCTCCATCTTAAATTTTAAAGCATTTTACCACAGATTACCACAAATTGAAATTTTTGGCAAAATAACTGACTAGTCTGACTATTTGTCTTTGGAGTGTATTTGCGATCATGTTAAGAACATTTAAATATATAAATGTGCTAAACAAACAGTAAATGAGCACTAAAACTGCAGGCACTGGAATATTTCATAATCAGATTCACAACATAAGCATAGTACTTCTCTAAAGTGGTTGTAAACCCTTACATATACCCAGTGAAGTTACTGGCCTCAAGTAATACACAGAGATAAAACAAATCTTTTTACATACATTGTACCAGTTTATCTGCAGCACCCTCTCCTCTACAGCCTTTCAAAGTGGAGAATTCATACACTTTGTCTTAGCTGTCAGGAAAAAGGGGGCAGAGAGCTGAAGTCATACACTGCATAGCCCAGTGAGAAGAGCTCTGAGAGCTGATTGCAGGAAAGGGACAACCCCCCACCCTCCTTTCACACAGCACACAGGAATAGAGCTGAGGCTGTCAATCAGCTGGAAATACCTCCCCTGTCACATTTTTTCTCCTGGTGTCAGTGACAGATAGCAGAGGAATGGAATGGCAGACAGAAATTACACTTAGTGCTCTGAACTGAGACAAGTACACACTATAAAGGCATATGCATTGCTCATATTTCTTGTCTGAAGTTTAAAACCACTTTAACCACTTGCCTACAGGGCATTTTCACCCCCTTCGTGCCCAGACCAATTTTCAGCTTTCAGCGCTCTCACACTTTGAATGACAATTACTCAGACATGCAAAACTGTACCCAAATAAATTGGCGTCCTTTTTTTCACACAAATAGAGCTTTCTTTTGGTGGTATTTAATCACTAGTGGGTTTTTTATTTTTTGTGCTATAAATAAAAAAAGACTGAAAATTTGGTGAAAAAATGCCTTTTTCTTTGTTTCTGACATACAATTTTGCAAATTAGTAATTTTTCTTCATAAATTTTGGCCAAAATTTATACGGCTACATACTGTATCTTTGGTAAAAATAACCCCAATTAGTATATATTATTTGTTTTTTGTGAAAGTTATAGAGTCTACAAGCTATGGTGCAAATCATTGAAAATTAATCACACCTGATGTACTAAAGACCTACAGGTATCTCATTTCTTGAGACACTCACAAGACAGGAAAGTACAAATACCCACAAAATGACCCCATTTTGGAAAGCACACACCCCAACATAAAATCTATAATGAGTCTTTTGAACTGTTCATTTTTTTCCAGAAGTTTTTGGAAAATGTGAAAAAAAAATGAAAACGCATTTTTTTTCCACAAGGTTGTCCATTTTTAAGATATTTTCAACACATAGCATGTATATAGCAAAAATGACACCCCAAAATACATTCTGCTACTCCACCTGAGTATGGTGATACTACATGAGTGAGACTTTTACACAGCCTGACCACATACAGAGGCCCACCATTGAAGTAGCACCTTCGGGCATTCTACAAGCATAAATTACACATCTAATTTCCTGACAACCTATTATTTTTGAAGGCCTTTATATTTCTAACACATAGCATTTAGATACCAAAAATTACACTCCGAAATAAATTCTATAGAGGAAAGGGTAAAAAAAAAGTATTACCTGTGGTTTTAGTAGTGTCCCCAGAGGAGAGAATTGGTGCAAGCAGCAGGCAGCAGGCAGGGATGTGCTTAGCAACAATAGTAATTATCCAGGCAGCAGGCAGGAATATTGTCTATAGTCAGCACAAGGATATCGTCAGCACAGCCAAAGCATTTGTCCATAGAAAATGTCCAGGCAGAGACAGCCAGCACAGCCATAATATTGGTCCTGGTACACCGTTACCTCCCTGCACTTATTATTGTACCACTCTCCAGCCCTTCATAAACATACTGCCTCTTGCTAAAGCTAATTATTTCTATAGTCCAGGTAGCAGGCAGAGGTGTGGTCAGTTTATGCTGCAGACAGGGGGATGGTGGCAGTAAGTCAGCAGCAGGCTGAGGGCCACAATCAGGTAAGGGGCACAGGGGTAGAGGCTTCGACCCACCCAAATCTCTATGAAGCCTCCAGACTCTAGACCCTAATTCGGAAATTACATAACATGGAGACAACAACAAAAGATGTTTTCTCCATCTGGAAAAACATTTCTGGACCCCCTCACATGTGAGATCCCTGTGTCCTACAGTAGCAGGGCAACAGATCAGTCCAAGGGGTAGGCAAAAGCATAGTCTATAAAACAGGCCAGGGTCAGATGACGTGCAAGCAGTCCAAGCGGTAGGCAGAAGCGTAGTTGATAAAACAGGCCAGGGTCAGTTCACATGGAAGCAGTCCAAGCAGTAGGCAGAAGCGTAGTTGGTAAAACAGGCCAGGGTCAGTTCACATGTAAGCAGTCCAAATGGTTGGCAGAGGCATAGTCAAAAAACAGGCCAGGGTCAGTTCAAGTAGAAGGCAGTGGCATGGTTATTTGAGGAAGCATGGGAAATGGTCAGCACAGATGATGAAAATGGAGAAATGGTTAAGAATATGGGCTAATATTTTAGGGATGTGTGATATAGTCTGAAGCATTCACCAATTCAAAGGCCGGGTTCGGAGGGACACTGGGGACAATGGTAGCTGGTATCTCTTCTAAATCCTTTATTGCTGCATACTCCACATCTTTTTAGGCGTCTTCGGCCTGCTTCAGATGGTGGAATGTGGTCCGGGAAGTGGCGTTCATGAAGTCGGCTAACAGCATCAGAGCGAAGGTTTTCTGGGGGGGGGGTCTTTGTTGGTAGATGAGGGACGTGACAACTTCTATGAATTTTAGGAAGTGGGCAGGGCTTTCTGTGGATTTGGTGTAAATTATGTAGGCATTATAAATCACCAAATGAATTAGAGTGCTACTTTCTTGTACCAGAAACGGCACCTCCTTATTGCTAAATAGGGCTGAAGCATTTGGTCATTGAAATCCACCCCCCATGTACAGATTATAATCTTGTACACATTTTGGCTTTGCATAGGGACCTCGTCTTCTCTGAACTTCAACTGTAGTGTCGTCATGGATGGTGGACATCATGTACACATTCCTGGTATCCTTCCACCTCAAGGTCAGCACTTTGTTGCATCTCAAAGTTGCTCTTTCTCCCCTTCGCAATTTCTTATTTACTATGGCTTGTGGGAAGCCCTTCCTATTCTTTCTGGAGGTTCCATAGGCCAGAGTTTGTGCGAGGTATAGGTGTTTGAAAAGGGGCAGGCTGGTGTAGAAGTTATCCAGGTATATGTGGTACCCTTTCTTAAGCAGTGGGTATGCCATGTCCCATACACTTTTACCAGTTGTGCCCATGTAGGCCGGGCACTCAGGGGGCTGGAGTTGGGAATCTCTTCCTTCGTATATGCGGAATGCATACAGATATCCCGTGACTCTCTCGCAAAGCTTATAAAATTCCACTCCGTAATTGGCCCTTTTGCTAGGAATGTATTGTTTTATTCCTAGCCGGCCTGAAAAGGGTACCAGATTCTCATCTACACATATATGCTTATCGGGGACATAGATTTCATCAAATCGTTGGGAAAAGAAATTAATGAGTGGGCAAATTTTATATCATTTATCGTAATTTTAATGATTGCGGGGAGGGCACTGGGTGTTGTCACTGAAATAAAGAAAGCGCATTATCATCTCGTATCGGGACCTAGACATTATGGAAGAATAAATGGGCATGTGGTGGATGGGGTTGGTGGACCAATAGACATGTCCTTCATTTTTTTTGTAAGCCCCATGTTTATGGTGAGGCTCATAAATACTTTGAACTTCTCCAGAGTCAAATCCTTCCACTCAAATGGACAAGCGTATGAAGATTGGAGGTTGTTGGCAATATGCTGCTGGGTATATAAATTGGTCTGATCCACTACTATCGACCAGTTCAAATGCTAAATTTGATTTACAATCGGAATTGGCATTTGAATCTGATGAGAACTCCCCGCTGCTCTCATCAGTCATGGAGAGGATCTGGAACGCCTCCTCACTTGTATAGAATCTTTTGGACATTTTTTCTGATGGGCTGTGCGACAGGTGACAAATAATGGTCACTGATGGGCGACAGGTGATGGGTGACAGGTGACTGTCACTGATGGGCGACAGGTGATGGGTGACAGGTGACGGTCACTGATGAGTGACAGGTGACGTATGACGTCCACTGGTGGGTAGCAGGTGACGGTCACTGGTAGGTGACAGGTGACGTGTGACAGTCACTGGTGGGTGACAGGTGATGGGTGACAGTCACTGATAGCAGTCTCTGATGGTGACTGGTGAACTTTATGGGACTAATAGGTGACAGATGAGGGTCACGGATGGGTCACTGATGACGGTCACTGATGTCGGTCACTGAAGACGGTCACTGGCGATGGTCACTGATGGGTGACAGGTGCACCGCTGATGGCAGTCTCTGACGGGGAGAGGTGCACTCTGTGGGCACAGATGGGTGACAGGTGCACTTTTTGGGCACTGATGGGTGACAAGTGCACTTTGTGGGGACTGATGAGTGACAGGTACACTTTGTGGGCACTGATGGGTGACAGGTGCACTTTTATGAGCACTGATGTGGTGACTGATGTGACTGTTGGGTGACAGCTGTAATGGGGGGGGCGATGTGACAGGTTCTCTTTTTTGTGTTGGTGCAGTAAACTACAGCACAAGCACAGATCAGTAACTCACTGCTCCTGGCTCTTCTCTCCTCACACTGGAAACGGTGTGTGAGGAGAGAAGAGCTGGTAACAGCTAGTAACCGGTCTTTGTTTACATTTAGTGATCGGCTGTGAATGGATAACAGCCGATCATGTGGTAAACAGCCACCAGCCATTGGCTGTTTACCCTTGTCAGTGACGAGTGGTGTTCCTGGGTACACGCCGCCACCGACGTGACCGCGCTGCGAGCTCCCGATCGCGCGCATGCGCGGTCTAAAGCGGGGAATACCCATTTGTGATAGCCCGTGACGTAATCGCGGCCGATCACATGATGAACAGCCATGCCCAATGGCTGTTTACCCCTGTCGGTGATGCGCTGTGTCTTGGGAGATGGCACCACTGACAGAGCAGGGCTGCGCGCCCACAATCGCGCGCATGCCCTGTGTGAATCAACCGCCATCTTTTGACGGTGGCCCAGAACAAGAGCCGCACCGCTCCATCGTCATATGACGGTGGGCGGCAGCAACAGGTTAAATGACTAAAACCAGATACTATGTGAACTGCATGCCTTATAAAGTTAACACAAAACTTCCTTTACCTTCCCTGACTGCCAGATCTTTATTTATTTGTTTCTCACATGCCCCCCCCTCCAAGACACTGCAGCTCACAGTAGAAGGTTTAAGCAACAGAGGCAATTGTTGTCAATTCATAAAGCAGTGGGCGTGACCAGGTGTGGGCAGAAGCTGCTTGACAAGTCATATACTTTTTTAACCACTTAAACTCAGAAAGATTTACCCTCCTTCATGAGACTGACCAGGCCATTTTTTTGTGATACGGCACTGTGTTGTGTTACCAGACAATTGTGCTTCATGCAATGCTGTACCCAAATAAAATGTATGCCATCTTCTTTCTCACAAATAGAACTGGTGGTCTTTGATCACCATTAGTGATAGTGATTCATTTTTTATTTTTTGTGCTATAAACAAAAAAAGACAGACAATTAAAAAAAATATATATATATACAGTGCCTTGCGAAAGTATTCGGCCCCCTTGAACTTTTCAACCTTTTGCCACATTTCAGGCTTCAAACATAAAGATATAAAATTTTTATTTTTTGTGAAGAATCACCAACAAGTGGGACACAATTGTGAAGTGGAACGAAATCTACAATTACAGGTGCAAGTCGCTTGGGGTATGTCTCTATCAGTTTTGCACATCGAGAGACTGAAATTCTTGCCCATTCTTCCTTGCAAAACAGCTCGAGCTCAGTGAGGTTGGATGGAAAGCGTTTGTGAACAGCAGTTTTCAGCTCTTTCCACAGATTCTTGATTGGATTCAGGTCTGGGCTTTGACTTGGCCATTCTAACACCTGGATACGTTTATTTGTGAACCATTCCTTTGTAGATTTTGCTGTATGTTTGGGATCATTGTCTTGTTGGAAGATAAATCTCCGTCCCAGTTTCAGGTCTTTCGCAGACTCCAACAGGTTTTTATCCAGAATGGTCCTGTATTTGGCTGCATCCATCTTCCCTTCAATTTTAACCATCTTCCCTGTCCCTGCTGAAGAAAAGCAGGCCCAAACCATGATGCTGCCACCACCATGTTTGACAGTGGGGATGGTGTGTTGAGTGTGATGAGCTGTGTTGCTTTTACGCCAAACATATCGTTTTGCACTGTGGCCAAAAAGTTCGATTTTGGTTTCATCGGACCAGAGCACCTTCTTCCACATGCTTGGTGTGTCTCCCAGGTGGCTTGTGGCAAACTTTAGACGAAACTTTTTATGGATATCTTTGAGAAATGGCTTTCTTCTTGCCACTCTTCCATAAAGACCAGATTTGTGCAGTGTACGACTGATTGTTGTCCTATGGACAGACTCTCCCACCTCAGCTGTAGTTCTCTGCAGTTCATCCAGAGTGATCATGGGCCTCTTGGCTGCATCTCTGATCAGTCTTCTCCTTGTCTGAGCTGAAAGTTTAGAGGGACAGCCAGGTCTTGGTAGATTTGCAGTGGTCTGATACTCCTTCCATTTCAAAATGATCGCTTGCACAGTGCTCCTTGGGATGTTTAAAGCTTGGGAAATCTTTTTGTATCCTAATCCGGCTTTAAACTTCTCCACAACAGTATTACGGACCTGCCTGGTGTGTTCCTTGGTCTTCATGATGCTCTCTGCGCTTTCAACAGAACCCCGAGACTATCACAGAGCAGGTACATTTATACAGAGACTTGATTACACACAGGTGGATTCTATTTATCACCATCAGTCATTTAGGACAACATTGGATCATTCAGAGATCCTCGCTGAACTTCTGGAGTGAGTTTTCTGCACTGAAAGTAAAGGGGCCGAATAATTTTGCACGCACCACTTTTCAGTTTTTTAATTGCTAAAAAAGTTTAAAATATCCAATAGATTTCGTTCCACTTCACAAATGTGTCCCACTTGTTGGTGATTCTTCACAAAAAATTTAAATTTTATATCTTTATGTTTGAAGCCTGAAATGTGGCAAAAGGTTGAAAAGTTCAAGGGGGCCGAATACTTTTGCAAGGCACTGTATATATGTATATAACCTACGGCTATTAAACACATCCAATAAAAAATGTAAACATTTCTTAATAAATTTAGGCCAATATGTATTCTGCTACATAAAAAAATCCCAAAAAGCATATATTAATTGGTTTACGCAAGCGTTATAGCATCTAGAAACAATGGGGTATATTTCAGGTATTTTTTAAATATATTCTAGTAACTACTTATAGTGAGACTGCGATATTGCGGCGGGGAATTGGACACTAACTGACACTTTTGACACTATACGGTAACCAGTGACACTAATACAGTGATCAGTGTTAACAATATGCACTGTCACTGTACTAATGACACTGCCTGGGAAGGGGTTAACCATCTAGGGCGATCAAAAGGTTAACTTTTTGCCTTGCCAGCGTTTTCATGTACACAGTGTGCTGCTTTCACTAGGCAAATTAATTATAGTACCTGCTCTGCTAGTCCCTTCATACCTTTCAGAACTGAGATATGCCTTGTTCACTTCTGGTGTCTCGGAGAACCTGGAAGGTGGTGAGAAAGGGATCTCTGATGTTTTTAAATGATATGCTTTACTCAAGATGTACCTAATGTGAATGTATAAGAATATATTCTAATAAAGCGTTTTAGATTGATATATTGCATGATGAGAGGATTTATTTTATCTATTTGAGCTACTTCCATGGAGTAGCGCAAGTCCCTTAAAGGGGAAAACACATAGGATTGTGCTGTAAAGAGTCACATGGTGGATTAGCAAAGTTATTCATTGAAACTGCAATTACTGACCTTTTAGGTCAGTGTATAAGGTGAGCGAGCATCACACCCAGAGGTGTTTGGTGGCTGGGGCATTCCTCAATATTCACCTTATTGTCATTTGCTTGAAGTGTGGAGTTTTTTGTGGAACACCTATTATCATATTATGGACACTTACAGTATCTCACAAAAGTGAGTACACCCCTTACATTTTTGTAAATATTTTATTATATCTTTTCATGTGACAACACTGAAGAAATGACACTTTGCTACAATGTAAAGTAGTGAGTGTACAGCTTGTATAACCATGTAAATTTGCTGTGCCCTCAAAATAACTCAGCACACAGCCATTAAAGTCTAAACCACTGGCAACAAAAGTGAGTACACCGCCTAAGTGAAAATGTCCAAATTGGGCCCAAAGTGTCAATATTTTGTGTGGCCACCATTATTTTCCAGCACTGCCTTAACCCTCTTGGGCATGGAGTTCACCAGAGCTTCACAGGTTGCCACTGGAGTCCTCTTTCTATGATGACATCACGGAGCTGGTGGATGTTAGAGACCTTGCGCTCCTCCACCTTCTGTTTGAGGATACCCCACAGATGCTCAATAGGGTTTAGGTCTGGAGACATGCTTGGCCAGTCCATCACCTTTACCGTCAGCTTCTTTAGCAAGGCATTGATCTTGGAGGTGTGTGTTGGGGTTGTTATAATGTTGGAATACTGCCCTGCGACTCAGTCTCTGAAAGGAGGTGATAATGCTCTGCTTCAGTATGTCACAGCACATGTTGGCATTTATGGTTCCCTCAATAAACTGTAGTTCCCCAGTGCTGGCAGCACTCATGCAGCCCCAGACCATGACACTCCCACCACCATGCTTGACTGTATGCAAGACACACTTGTCTTTGTACTCCGCACCTGGTTGCCGCCACACAAGCTTGACACGATCTGAACCAAATAAGTTTATCTTGGTCTCATCAGACCACAGGACATGTCCTTAGTCTGCTTGTCTTCAGCAAACTGTTTGCGGGCTTTCTTGTGGATAATCTTTAGAAGAGGCTTCCTTCTGGGACGACAGCCATGCAGACCAATTTAATGCAGTGTGTGGCATATGATCTGAGCACTGACAGGCTGACCCCCCCACCACTTCAACCTCTGCAGAAATGCTGGCAGTACTCATACGTCTTTTTCCCAAAGACAACCTCTGGATATGACGCTGAGCATGTGCACTCAACTTCTTTGGTCAACCATGGCGAGGACTGTTCTGAGTGGAACTTGTCCTATTAAACCACTTTATGGTCTCGGCCACCATGCTGTAGCTCAGTTTCTGGGTCTTGGCAATCTTCTTATAGCCTAGGCCATCTTTATGTAGAGCAACAATTCTTTTTTTCATATCCTCAGAAGAGAGTTCTTTGCCATGAGGTGCCATGTAAAACTTCCAGTGACCAGTATGAGAGAGTGAGGGCGATAAAGCCAAATTTAACACACCTGCTCACCATTCACACCTGAGACCTTGTAATACTTACGAGTCACATGACACCGGGGAGGGAAACTGGCTAATTGTGCCCAATTTGGACAATTTCTCTTAGGGGTGTACTCACTTTTGTTGCCAGCAGTTTAGACATTAATGGCTGTGTGTTGAGTTATTTTGAGGGGACAGCAAAATGACACTGTTATACAAGCTGTACATTCACTACTTTACATTGTAACAAAGTGTAATTTCTTCAGTGTTGTCACATGAAAAGATATAAAAAAAATTTACAAAAATGTGAGGGGTGTACTCACTTTTGTGAGATACTGTATAAGCACTTTTTTTTATCACTGACAGGATGTGTTTATGGTGTTATAAGTTTAATTAAGGCTGATTGAATTACTATGACAAACGTTTTTTTTTATATTATATTGCACTATTTAGTAGTATTTATATTTTTAAAGGAACAGCACACCATTTTTTTTAGGTCATATTTATTGATAAAGTGATTGAGTACACTTGATAGGTGGTTGCAGCAGTTCTAAGCACATTTATAGTTATTCATCTATTTATATTTATATACCTAGCAGCGTATGAGTTCACCAATATTATTCTATCTTAAAGATACTTATGACACTATTGAGGTTTTAAAAGAGATGTCGGTGGATGGGGGATTGTCTGCTTGTTACGACCGACATCTTCTCCCTTTATACTATCATACTCCACGATAGTGCTATGGCAGCAATTAAACATTTCTTAGATGGAGCAGATGTATTACCAGAAGTGACAAGATTTATTTTGTCATTATAATGCCCCGTACACACAGTCGGACTTTGTACGGACTTTCCGACAACAAAATGCTAGGTTTTTTCCGACGGATTTTGGCTCAAACTTGTCTTGCATACACACGGTCACACAAAGTTGTCGGAAAATCCGATCGTTCTGAATGCAGTGACGTAAAACACGTACGTCGGGACTATAAACGGGGCAGTGGCCAATAGCTTTCATCTCTTTATTTATTCTGAGCATACGTGGCACTTTGTCCGTCGGATTTGTGTACACACGATCGGAATTTCCGACAACGGATTTTGTTGCAGACAAGACAGAGAGATTTGTGTACACAGCTGTGTCTGTACTTCCCGCCTGATTGTCCTGTTTTTTATGATCCAAGTTTTACAATAAAGAAGATGTTTTCAACTTTATCCGGTGTGCGGCATCCAGATTTTCCTGTTTCAAACCCAACGGATTTTGTTGTCGGAAAATGTTATATCCTGCTCTCAAACTTTGTGTGTCGGAAAATCCGATGGAAAATGTGTGATGGAGCCTACACACGGTCGGAATTTCCGACAACAAGGTCCTATCACACATTTTCCGTCGGAAAATCCGACCGTGTGTACGGGGCATTAGACTTCTGCATGCATCATAACTACTTCTGGTTTGGTGGCCACTTTTATTTAAAAAAACTGGGGTTGCCATGGGAGCAAAATTTGCTCCCAGTGTGGCCAATTTATTTATGGGCCACCGGGAGGAGGATGCTATCTATAGGTCATCCAAGGAGGATGCCTTATTGATTTGGAAAGTTTCTGAAGAGAGACTGTGCCAGTTTATGATGAATTTGAATTCCAACTCTTTGGGTATTAAATAGAACTATAAATACTCTCAGATTCATTTCTTAGACTCCACAAATATGAGGGATGGGAATGGTTCAGTACCAAAATCTTTTTTTAAAAAATGAATAAGAATGGGTACATTTTTTTTTATCATTAAAATTTTATTGTTTCACAGAAAAACAACATAACAGCAAAATTAACAATGAGATCATATAATGTAACAGTAGACTACTGGTTAAAGTGGGGTTCCACCCAAAAAACAAAACTACCTGTAAAAATTCTAAAAAAAAAACCAAAAAAACATTTGGATATATATTTTTTTTTCACTTACCTCTAAATGCCTGTTGCTAGGTGGGCCCTCGTAGTCTGCCTGTCCCTTAGCCTGGGCTGGTGACATCACTTCCTCCTCGGCACAGGAAGGGCTCCGCTCTGCTCCCTCCCTCCTGTCAATCATCTAGGACCCATTACAGGTCCCAGGTGATTGAGCGGCCAATCACGGCGCACGGCGCCGCTCGCGCATGCGCAGTGGGTGCCAGGCTGTGAAGCCACAGCCTGGCGCCCACAGTTGTAATGCCGGCGCCGACGAGCGGAGGGGGGAGACGAGCGGGGCTTCGATCCCCCGCATCGCTGGACCCAGGGACAGGTGAGTGTCCAATTAAAAGTCAGCAGCTGCAGTATTTGTAGCTGCTGACTTTTAATTTTTTTTTTTTTGGACGGCCCCCCTGGGTGGAACTCCTCTTTAACATACCGGTTATACATTGGGAAAAGATAAAGTGAGAAATAGTCATGTTCAGCTTACTATGATGACTCATTATCATGTGTTTGGAGCTCTGCTCCCCTCCGGACACCCCAAAAGGGATCATACTGTGTCCAGCGAGGTGCAAAGACCCCGCCTCCCAGTGTTTAGTGTTGTTCTTAGATGGCTCAACTAGAGAGGAGGCGGAATATCTTTGTCTTCTTAGATTACCCTGTCTGAAAAGTATTTTGGACTTTAAAGTGGATGTAGGTCCGTAATTCTGTTGGACTCAAGTATAACCTAAAAACCGAAACATGGAGTGATAAACCAGTGTCCACTCATGAGAATTCATATGAAAAAACTACAAAGACAGAAGGAAAAATCAGAGGGATGAGATGAGAAGAAAGAAAGGAAAATAGTGGGAGAGAGAAAAGAAGAAGAAGTGCCTTTCTACCGGATGCAAGTTCCAGTGGTCTGTGATCGGTGTTGCCATCAATGCCTGTGTCAGGTCACCTGGGACCAGGTGACAGATGCACTCTGTAGGAGTCGGAAGTGCACTGCTAAGGTAGTAGACCCTAGGACTGACTGCTGCGGATTGAACCCTGGAAGGTTCAGGAGGCAGGTCTACAGGATAACTAACATGGATCCCAGTGGGAGCTAGAGCATAGATTCCCCAGGGCACAGAGTCTAAGAGCCAGCGGGTGTTCACCAGAGCCTCTAGTGGTTAGGATGGACTGCGCTGCAGTCTGGCTCCAGGTCGCGGCCCCCAGGGTCTCACAGCTCACGCTCACCGTAGACTACAGGAGAAGAGGAAGGAGGCAGCAGGCTGGAACGACAGGGAAGTAAGGGGTAAGCCAAAGGTCAGGGCGACTAGCAAACAAGGATAAACATAACACACCAAAGGTCAGGGTAACAAGCAGACAGGGAGAGTCGAGAACAGGCCAAAGTCGGTAACAGGAATCAGACGTAGGAAACCCAGCAAGTACACACGGAGGCTAACACACAATGGTTGATCAGCACTGCTGGCTTGCAGTGCACAGGTCAATATAGGGTTCTTTGATAGGGCCTGAGGTGGGGCCATGCTTAGAGGAGAGGTTATAAAACCAGTCAGGTGAGAGGCAGCTGGTCTTTAGAGATGAACACATGGAGACAGGTAAGCTGACAGGGAAAACTCTATTGCATAACCATGACAGCCTGGTATCAGGGAAATTCCCAGGTACTGAGCCCAGGGTTCCCATATTGCTTCAAATTGTTTGGTCTTGTCCGATAAGGAACTGACCAGTTTTTCTTGTGCCATTATCCAGGAAATCTTCCTTTTCATGGATAATAGAGATGCTGAGGGTAGCTTCCACATTTTGGCTATGGTCATTTTAGCTCCTGTGAAAATAAACAGAATCAGTTCATGGGTAAGTTTAGGCACGCATGGTGCTAGGCCACTGAGCAAGGCAATTGCTGACGTTTGGGGAATAGCACAACCTGTGACCCTGTGGATAAGGTGGAAGACCCTATTCCGGAATACCTGGCATTTCTGACATTCCCACAATATGTGGAGCATAGAACCCAGTCCCTTGCAGCCCCTAAAACACAAAGGCAAGGTGGATGGGAACATAGAGGCCAATCTTGTTGGCACCAGGTACAATCTCGTAGATAGTTTGATGTTGGCCTCCATGAGTGAGGCATTGTAGATGCCTTTGATTAATCGAGAATATGACTGGTGCCAGTCCTCCAGTTCCCAAGTGGTCCTTTTCCCAAGCAATCATGTAGGGTCATTTGTTAGAATTTGTAGCAAGTGACTCATAAATTACAGAAATCCCTCCCCTCTGCTCCATGGCTTGGCCACACCAACGTTCATATTTCCTGAACCCCGGAGGGTAAGGTTTATTTTTCCAGGTGAAATGGATGAAGCAGGAGATCTGGTGGAATCTAAACTTTTCTGTGGATGGGATTTCTAGTTCCTTTTCGAAATGTTTAAGAAGCAACGGGCCTGTGCAAGAGAAAAAGTGTCCAATGCAGTACACCTCCTTGTCCAGCCACCATTTGAAGGCTCTAATGTCCATGCCAGATTGGAATAGAGGATTTCGGAAAATAAATGAGCTAATGGTTGAGACTCAGAGGCCACGGAGGGAAGCTTCCCGAGCGAATCCCACATAGAAAGTGAGTGTGAGAAGGTTGGAGAAAAGATGGGAGGTCTGCTTTTGGATGGGCACCATAACAGGTAGTCTAGAGTGAACGCAGGTACTGCTTGTCTTTTTATGGCTATACAGTCTGGCTTCTCAACTTTGAGGAATATGGTGGAGAATTGTGCTAACTGAGCGGCTTGATAGTACCATAGAAGATTCGGAAGACCCAAAACCCCTTGTGTGGGAAGATTAAATAGGTTGTGGTGTGAGAGGCGAGGGCCTTTCTTGTTCCGTATAGATTTAGTAATTTTGCCTTGAAAGGCTTTCAGGTGATCCCTTCTAATCAGGATAGGAAGAGAATGGAACAAATACAGTAGCCTGGGTAAAAGGGTAATCTTGACCGAATTAATTCTACCTGGCCAAGCTATATTATGTATATTCCTCAGATCCGCTTCTAGTTTTTGATACATTGGGGGGTAATTTGCTTGATAAAGGCTTTCAATCTTAGACGTGATATTAAGTCCTACGTATTTTTTTTTTTTTGATTTTCAAAAAGTTTATTGAAGATCAGTATCATACAATGTAAGAAAAAAAAAATTTCCATATACATAGGAAATTGGCATAGAAAGTAGCCTGTAACAGTTATTGCCATTTCCATACAGAAATTAAAGCACCTATAAATTGTGGTAGTACCAGTTTTGCCAACATTTGTTTTGAACAATAAGATGTAAGTCATTCAGCAGTGACAAACCAATAGGGAGACGGGACAGTCGGGAGGCGACCCACCCAGAAGGTGATCGAAGAGAATTCTAGCTTATTACTGTCCGGTGCTGTGACCGCTCTTTCCCCCCTGGGTTCCCAGAAGCCCCACCCCAATGGGCTCATACTGCGGGGACATCTGGGGTGATACCAGGAGCTAGAAATCTATGTACCAACTCCCTGAAATTTAGGAGTCGGGTATCCCTGAGGGGTAGAACTCCATCCCGACTATCCGTTCCCTGCTTAGAAAAAATCAAAACACGTTAAACAGAAGCCACCAAAAAAGAGAAAACCAAATACTTCAGAAGTGCTTGTACAGAAAAGACTGTTCGTCTGTTGAGGAACGGGCAGAGTGTCCCGAGAGAGAAGAGAAGAAACGTGAGAAAAGGAAGGTAAGGTTAGAGAAGTAGAGGTCAGTGAGGAGGGGAGAGGTTCCGAGATGTATTCTCCATACCAGGCAGGATTGAGATACCACAATGCGTAGCCCATGGTTCCCAAGTAGTGTTAAATCTCTCAATCTTATCGGTAAGTTTTGCCACTATAAGCTCTTGTGCCATAATCCATGAGATTTTCCTTTTGCAAGCCTGGAAGGAGACCGAAGGCTTCTTCCAGGCTTTTGCCAAGGTAATCTTGGCTCCCACCAGTATGAAGAAGGAAAGGACTTGTAAACGTTTAGTCAGATTAGGAATGTATTGATTAAGCAGTACTATCGTCGGACTGGGGGCGATTAGTTCACCCGTCAATGTGCTAATGGTGCGGAAAACTTTCTTCCAGAAGGACCTGATGCGGGGGCAAGTCCACCATGTATGAAACATAGAGCCTTCTAGCTCACATCCTCTAAAACAGATCGGGGACGTTCCCGGGTATATTATTGCCAGTCTGGAGGGAACATAGTACCACCTATTCATTACTTTTAAGCTGGCTTCCATTAATGATACATTGCATATACCTTTGGATGAGCGTAGGGAAACTCTAAACCAATCAGATGCGTTCCAGGAGCAGCCCGTGTCCTCTTCCCAGGCCCGTGCATAAGCTGGTTTTTCCAAGTTCGATTGGAGTGCTGCATAAATTGGAGAGATACCCCCCTCTGGTTCATAGAGTCAGTGCACCATTGCTCGTAAGGAGTAATAAAGGGAGGGTCCTTCCTAGTTGACCAAATAGTGTGTAAGAAGTGGGAAATTTGTGTGAATCTGAATTTTTCGGAATCTGGCATGCCTAGATTTTTCTTACAGTGGGCCAAGGTAATCGGACCCTTTGAGGACAGGAAGTGCCCTATGCGGTAAAGGCCCTTGTCTGTCCACCAGCGGAACGCCTTTATATTAAGTCCCGGAGGGAACTTTGGGTTATGAAATAGGTGGGCCAAGGGTCTCAGACTGGAAATCAAAGAGTGATTTGTATAAAGCTTGGTACATAAAGCTATCGAGTGTGACAGGGTGGGAGCCAATATGGCTGGCCTACTTCTGGTGTCCGACCACAAGAGGTAATCAATAGTGTTAAGAGGGATTGCTTTCCTTTCCATTGAAACCCAATCCGGTTTGTAATTTCTGGAGTAAATGATTGACAGTTGTGCTAATTGTGCTGCCTGGTAGTAACCCCACAGGTCTGGCAGCCCCAGTCCCCCTGTGATTTTAAGCGTGCTAAAGTGCGAGAAGGACATCTGTAACCCTTGTCCCCCCAAACAAAGCGAGTTATGTCTGACTGGAAGCTGCTTAGGAAGCGCTTCCGGATGGGAATCGGAAGAGAACGAAAAAGGTATAAGAGGCGTGGGAGGAGCGTCATCTTAACCGCATGTATCCTACCTAGCCAGGATAGACCACCCTTAGACCACTTCGTCAACTCTGCTCTGCATTTATTAATCATAGGCGGGTAATTAGCTTTGAAAAGATTGTTTATATGTGATGTTAGTTTGATCCCTAGATAAGGGAGGGCATCTGGAGCCCAGGAGAAGTCAAAGTTATTCGAGAGGAGTGTGAGAGAGTCATTAGGAACTGTGATATTTAGAGCCATGGATTTAGTCATATTGACTTCCAATCCCGAAATCGCAGTGAACTCTTTCAGCGTCTTATAAATCATAGGCGTAGAGATTAATGGGGAGGTAATATACAGAAGAAGGTCATCTGCATAGAGTGCACACTTGTGTTCCTGACCCCCACACATCACCCCCTTTATGTCAGGATTCGATCTGATCGCTATGGCCAGCGTTTCGATGGCCATAGCGAATAGGAGGAGGGAGAGAGGGCATCCCTGTCTGGTACCCCTGTTGATAGTAAAAGAAGATGAGTATCTGCCCATCAGTCGTACTTGTGCTGAAGGGTTAGAGTAAAGTGTATTGATTAAGTTCAGAAAATGAGAACCAAAACCCCATCTCCGTAGGATACCAGACAGGTAAGCCCAGTCCACCGAGTCAAAAGCTTTGTTTAAATCAATCGATAGGAGAAAGCCTTTCTGGGGGGGTCCCCCGTCCCACTGCGATCGCAGAAGTGAGATAATATCTATGGAGCGGCGAATCTGGTCAGGGCCCTGCCTCCCAGGGATAAATCCCACCTGATCTCCATGTATATATAGTGGTATGAAGCTCGCTATTCTGTTTGCTAGGATCTTAGTCATGATTTTGATATCATTGTTTATTAACGAGATGGGCCGATAGTTGCCCACCTCGCTGGCGTCCTTGCCCGGTTTTGGTATAACTGAGATGTACGCCGAGTTAAGGTCAGCGTCAAGAAGAGACCCCTCCCGAAGCGCATTAAAGAGTTTCGTCAGATGGGGAGCTAGAGAAACGCCAAACTTCTTATAGTAACCATTTGAAAAGCCGTCGGGCCCTGGTGAAGAGCCTACCTTTAATGATTTGATTGTGTCTAGTATTTCCTGATTGGAGAAGGGAGCCTCCAGGAGGTCCCTGTGTTCGGGTGACAAAGTAGGTAGTGTCAGGGAGTCCAAGAAAGTATGCTGCGAGCTTTGAGTGGGGGAGAATTTCGGTTTGTAGAGTTCGGAATAGAATTTATGGAAAGCTGTCATGATCTTTTCGGGATTTTGAGTCAGGTCCCCCGAGGAAACTTTAATTTTCGGGAATGCCAAAGAGCGGGGTCTGGGGCTCAGTTTGACTGCTAGTTTAGATCCTATTTTATCTTTTTGTGTGTAAAGTTTAGCCCCCGTCCATCTAAGGTGTTCTTCGGCAGCCGTGGTCAACTGAAGGTTTAGGAGGGTTCTGGCCTTATCCAAGTCTACCAAGGATTCAGGCGAGGGGTTTTGTTTATGCGCCTTCGAAGCTTTATGGTATTCCTCTGTCAGTCTGATTGTGTCTATTCTGTGTTCAGCTTTAAGTTTGAAAGACATCTGGATCAACTTCCCTCTAATTACTGACTTGTGGGCCGCCCATACTGTTACCGAGGAAACCTCACCGGTCGCGTTAATTTGGAAGTATTCTTTGATGGCCTCTTCCAATAAGGAGCATTGTACCGGGTCACTCAAAAAGGATTCCTGCAGGCGCCAGCGAGGCGGGCCCCCTGCTCCCCCCGACCTCTGCATGAGGAGAGTCACCATCGAATGATCTGACAGGGGGGTATCTACTATCCTAGATCTCCTGATTAGGGGAATGGATGCTGACCGTGTGAAAATGTGGTCTATCCTGGCGTAGGAATTATGCGGTGCCGAAAAGTGGGTATAATCTCTCTTACGTGGGTTAGTTTCTCTCCAGATATCAATCAGTCCCTCCTCATGAAGCAGCCTCGCAATTTTAACGCTCTGTTTGGAGGGGCGTCTAGAGGTCGGCCTATTCCCAGCAGACTTATCAATAGAAAAGTCAAATGCCGTGTTCGAATCTCCCCCAACAACGATCCTGCCTCGCAGGTGGGATTTTAATTTGTGTAGTAGTGTTACAAAAAAGTTTTTTTGTCCCTTATTAGGAGAGTAGTAGGAGACAAACGTGTAGAGTTCTCCGTCTATATGGCCAGACACCAGAATATATCGGCCTTGAGGGTCAGTTATTATTTCTGATTGTGAGATGTTGATGTGTTTGGCAAAGCAGATGGCTACTCCTTTAGTTTTATTTTCTCCGGAAGCTAAAAAGAATTGTGGGAAGCATTGGTGGAGAAAGGAAGGCTTATAAGTAGAAGGGAAATGGGTCTCCTGAAGGAGTATTACATCTGCATGCATGGTGTGGTATAATTGGAACAATTTCCTATGTTTAACGGGGGAATTGAGTCCCTGTGTGTTATGGGATAATATGTGAAGGGAGGGGGAAGGACCATGCGGGTCAGCCATGAACCAGAGGGGGTGCCCCTATAATGAGAATTTTTGACTTACCCCATGCGGGCAGAGATATCAAGTCAAGCAGCCACACGAACCTTTGGAACAAATAATCCGGACCTGCGGTGAGAGGGCACAAGTCCATCCGGAACCTTGGAGGGCTCAGATGAGCAAAGAGAAGTAAAGAGAAGGGAGGGAGAAGATAAGAGAAGAAGAGAGGCAAAAACATTATGTTAGGCAGAGGTACATGTATAGCAATCCAGTACATTCCCTGATAACAATGAGCCTTAGGGTCCTTGAACCCCTTCCCACCCCTGGGTTGAAGTGAACTAGCCACCTCAACCCTCAAATCCTGAGAGGACCAGAAACCCCTACTATGGGGATCTGGAAAGGAAACCAAGTGCGCCTACTGTGGACCTGGAATCCGCTGGAGGCGTGCTGGGTCCAAAAATGCATCTTGCGTCTTTACCTGGTTTGGGGATTAAGGAAATATACGCCATGTTGAGTTGGTTTCCTATTGGGATGCCATTAGTCATTGAATTGAAGAATCTAGTGAGGTAGGGGGTTAGGGTTTCAGAAAAAGTTTTATAATAGGGCTTTGAGAAGCCATCAGGACCTGGTGCTGTTCCTCCCTCCCTGTTCCTCGGATTTTCTGACACACAAAGTTTGAGAGCAGGCTATAAAATTTTCCAACAATAAAATCCGTTGTCGGAATTTCCGATCTTGTGTACACAAATCCGACGCACAAAGTGCCACGCATGCTCAGAATAAATAAAGAGATGAAAGCTATTGGCTACTGCCCCGTTTATAGCCCCGATGTACGTGTTTTACGTCACCGCGTTCAGAATGATCGGATTTTCCGACAACTTTGCGTGACCATGTGTATGCAAGACAAATTTGAGCCAACATCCGTCGGAAAAAATCCTAGGATTTTGTTGTCGCAATGTCCGATCAATGTCCGACCGTGTGTACGGGCATAAGTGTGTTGGTACAAATACAGTGAGGACCCAAACTTTTCATTCCACAGTTACTGGTAGGACTTACCTTTTATGCCGCATACACACGAGTGGACCTGCCAACGGGCTAAACTCCGTCTGCATTTCCGACGGAAACATTTAGAACATGTTTCTATATCTGAGTCCGTCGGAAATGATGACAGAAAAAGTCCAATGCGGCATACACACGGTCGGAACGTCCGACCAAAAGCTCCCATCGGACTTTTTCTGTTGGGAAATCCGGCCGTGTGTACGCAACATTAGAGTGCAAATGTGGTAGGGAGGACGAAAAGGGCCCTATAAGTGCAGATAGGTGAGCATCTTGCAAATATCAGAAAGGGGTTCCCCAAGCATAGTCTGTCAAAGCATTTTTCTCAGAAATAGGGATCTGTCTTGTCTTAAAGTTATTAGTATTGAGTCCTTTGTACCTCATTGAATTTCTTGGACCATATTGATTTATTGGATCACTGTGAGCCTATATAGTTCAGCTATTGTTATACACCGCTATCTCTGTTGTTCCAGTGCTGGATGCTTTTGTGTATTTGAAGCTTTTGTTACTCCTCTTTATGTAAGTAGATTACTTTTTATAATAAGGGCAGTTTTAAGATATTGCCTTGTTCCTGTTTAAATTCACTCATGGCTGTGAGTGTATAGCCCTGGAGGTGGTCTGAGAAGTATTAGAGGAGACTGTATATGGCTGCCGAGCTTGCTCTGATGTGTCTGGGATGGAGTGAAGCTGTATTACATCTATCCATCTAGCCATTCATCCAATTGAGGGTCTATTGCTAAGGCACAGCTAGACCTGTAAGAGGGTCTTTATCTTTGGTGAGAGACAACTTTATCACTTGGTTGGTGCACTTTTGCAGTGGTTACCAGGAACACTGGATCTTTGTGTGAACCACACGAGTGGAGCACCATACAGAGAGTCACGGAGCCAGGGGGACCCTAAGCGCAGGGACGGCATGACAGTGCTGGACTGCACATCTGCCTGTCCCTGAAAGGGTTACACTTCTCCTTTTAGAGAAGGGGAGGGGCTGCAGGAAGTTTTGTGTAGGAGATGTAGGAAGGGGAAGTGATGTCAGTTTGAGAGTGGTGGTGGTGGACGAGATTAGAAGCACACCTCACAGCTCTCCACCTTCCCCTTCCTGATACACAGCATGGCAGCGATGGAGGGTTTTGTAGAGTAGCTGAGAGCGGCGGTTACCGCTAACGGAGCGGACTGGCTGCAGGAGCAGCTGCGTTTGATCACGGACGGCGGGGCGACGGTGAGCGGGGGGGTCACCAACTCCCAGGGCAAGGCGATCACGTCCACCAGAGAGATACAGCCCTGAGGCTGATATGGGCTCATCTAGAACAGCGCAGCGGGGGATGGCAGCGGCAGAGGCCCAGACACCCATCATACAGGCCAGGCAGAGGGATGGACGAGGAGAGGCCCGGGGGAATCGGAGGAAAGTTGGAGGGACTGGGGGAAGGGTGCCCAGCAACGCACGCGGCTCTTCCCCCCCAGCCAGGCGCAGATGCTTACAGCCCCCTGAGAGGTCAGCAGGAGAGGGACGGAGGGCACAGGATGCACAAGAACGCACCGTGGCAAGTGGAGGGTCACGGGCGACCGAGATGGACAGTAGTCCGCCGCAGGGTGATAGCGGGTCAGAGAGAGACGCCAGTGCCAACGTGAGGGGAGGTAATAGACGGTCGGCACGCACCCCGCGCAGCAGTAGACGCATGAGTCCATCACCAGGGGTATCCAGCGGGCCTAGCGGTATCCAAGGGAGGAGTGTCCGTACACAGCACCGCAGGCCCTCGGCAACCACTGCATCCGCAAGTGGGGTGCAACGAGAAATCGGCAGGACGAACGAGCACGACAATCAGTCGGAAGGAGAGCTGTCCGGGTCTGACGGAGGCGACGAACAGGGACATCAAGCATCGCTGGTTCCAGGAGTGGCGGCTGTTGGGCGCAGTCCAGTGCAGCCCGGTGAGTGCGATTCTTCTAATCCTGTTACTATTCTTTTACATAATTTATTGGGACAAAATGTGCAGGGGGGTAGCTCACGGTCGGGGGGTGTAGTCAGGCCAGGGGGAGAGAAGGTATCAGCTCCACCGTCAGCAGCAGCGCCTCAAACAGGGAATGAGGGGTTGCGGGAGTTGTTAACTGGCCTAAAAGAACTTGTAGCACGGGTGGAATCAGGGTCAGGTGGTGGTCCGGCGACTGCGTGGACAGCAGAGAGGAATACCCCACAGACAGGGACCACCCCATCTGTTGCGGGTGAGGTTCAGGTTTCACCGGAGGCAGCTGTTTCAGCGGTCGTGGTGCCCCCCTCTGGCACTGCGGTGGCTACGACTTCGGGGGACTAGGTGAAGACAACTGAGAAAAAAGCTGATTCAGTTAGATTAGCAGATGCGGCAAGGAGCGAGGTATATGTCTGCTTTGAGGGCCCTTTGGGGGCTCTTTTAAAATTAGAGGTAAAGGAAAAAATATGGAAAGGCGAGTACGTGGAAATTTTCACGTTGCTGCCGCTAGAAAAATTTAATCTGGATAGGTTAAAACCGGTGGAAGGAAAAAAGGAGGATGAGGAGAAGCGTAGGTATCGCTTGATCCCCGCGAACGTTCTCCAATTGGCTACAAGCGTTCGCCATTTTGGCGAGTGTGGTAGGTGAGAAAGCGCCAGAACATTGTTCAGCGCTGTTTGTGTACCTAGAGGCCATTAGTGAGGCCCATAGAACATACGGGGGCATGGCGTGGCTACGCTATGATGAGCAATTTCGTCAGAGGATGGCGGTGCGACCGAATTTACGCTGGGATCACAAGGACATCAGCTTGTGGATGAGGTTGATGACGGCAGCGAGGGCCCCTAGTCAGTTTTTTCAGGCAGGGGTCGGAGGTTCAGCAACCCCAGGACAACCGGCCGAGAAAAAATGGGGATATTGCTGGCAATTTAATGAGGGAACTTGCAGATTTGGAGCCAACTGTCGTTTCAAGCATTTGTGTTCCGGCTGCGGGGGATCCCATGCATTGGCTAAATGTTTCAAAAAAGGAAAAGGACGCGCCGGAGATACTTCAGGTAAGAGGGAGGACCCCGGTATGGGTGGAAAGGATGCGGCCTTTCCTCAGTAGGTACCCTGACCGAACAGCGGCCGCCACGCTGGAGGCAGGTTTTAGGGAGGGTTTTCACATTCCTTGTGCCTTGGCGGAGGTGCCGCCTGAGGCCAAAAATTTGAGGTCAGCTTTGCTGCATGCAGCAGTGGTCTCTGAAAAATTGGAAAAAGAATTGTCATTGGGACGCATGGCGGGTCCGTTTAAGGAAAGACCACTACAAGGGTTAGTGGTCTCTCCCTTGGGCGTGGTACCAAAGAGAGAGCCCAATAAGTTTAGACTCATACATCACCTTTCCTTCCCGAAGGGAGGGTCGGTGAATGATGCTATAGCCCCGGAAGATTGTGCGGTTACGTACACATCTTTTGACGCAGCGGTCTCATGGGTTAGGAGATATGGGCAGGGGTCATTAATGGCCAAGTCCGATATCGAATCGGCTTTTCGGCTGTTGCCAGTTCATCCCGACAGTTTCAGATGGCTAGGCTGTAAATGGGAAGGGGCCTACTATGTAGACCGATGCCTTCCAATGGGATGCTCTATATCCTGTGCTCTTTTCGAAACGTTCAGTTCGTTCTTGGAATGGGTGGTACGGGATGTGTCTGGTATCAATTCAGTCATCCATTATTTGGACGACTTCTTATGTGTGGGTCCAGCGGGTTCCAACATATGTGCAGTGCTTTTGGGTACTTTGCAGCATCTAGCGGAAAGATTTGGGGTGCCGCTAGCCCCGGAAAAAACAGAAGGTCCAACGGTGATTATCACATTTCTCGGAATAGAGATAGATTCAAGGAGGATGGAATGCAGGATTCCGCAGGACAAACTGTCGAAGTTGAAAGAGGAAGTTCGAGGGACCATTGGAGTTAGGAAATTGCAACTTCGCCAACTCCAATCTTTGCTAGGTAAGCTAAACTTCGCTTGCCGAATCATCCCTATGGGACGAATTTTCTGCAGGCGGCTGTCAGCTGCCACTGCAGGGATCCGGGCGCCGACACATTTCGTGAGTCTGACTAGAGATCACAGGGAGGACTTACGGGTGTGGCAGGTATTCTTGGAGTCTTTCAATGGAAGGGCTTTATGGATGTCTGGGCCGGTCAGCAACTGGGACCTAGAGTTGTTTACTGACGCCGCCGGGTCAACGGGGTTTGGTGCTTTTTGTAAGGGCCACTGGTGTGCGGCTATGTGGCCGGCGGCTTGGCGGGAGGCTGGGTTCTTAAAGAACCTGGTACTTTTGGAGCTGTTCCCCATTGTGGTGGCCATGGAGCTATGGGGCGAGTCGTTGCGAAACCTGAAGGTTCGCTTCAATTGTGACAATCTGGGGGTGGTGCAAGTGGTTAATCGGCTGACCGCGGCATCAGTGCCGGTGGTCAGGCTTTTGCGCCATCTAGTACTTCGTTGTTTACAACTGAATGTGTTAATTTATGCCGTGCATCTACCAGGGTCGGAGAACACCTTGGCTGACGCTTTGTCTCGTTTTCAGTGGGACAGGTTCCGGAGGTTGGCACCAGAGGCAGATCATCAGGGGGTCGCCTGTCCCAGCTGGATATGGAACATTGCCTTGGAACAGCAGCAAAATGGATTCAGCGATCCGTGAGTATGGCTACATGTAATGCCTACTCTAAGGTATGGAAGGAGTGGTTAGCCTTTCTGCAGGACTTGGGTATGGGATCAGATGATCCGGACGTGGACAAGGCAGTGCTGTATTTTATAATTAGGGACTTTGAAAAAGGTATCTCGGCAGCTGCCATCAATCGTGAATTGGCAGGTTTGGCCTTCCTTTTTAAGTGGCAAGGGAGTCGGGACCATACGAAGGAATTTTGGTTACGGCAAGCAGTCAAGGGATATAGAAAAGCTTATAAACAGAGGGACGGGAGGCGCCCTGTCTCTTTTGAAATGCTTAAGCAGTTGATGCTTAGTTTGGAAAGGGTCAGCAGATCCGAGTACGAATGCGCATTATTCAAAGCAGCGTTCGCGCTGGCCTTTTTTGGGGCGCTGAGGATAAGTGAGTTGGTGAGCCCGTCAAAGACGGTTCCGGGCGGGCTTTTCCACGGGGAGGTTGAAGTATGGGCAGATAGAGTCCGCATATGGATTCATAGGTCAAAAACGGATCAAGCAGGGAGAGGAAAATATCTGGAGTTTGGGAAGATTGCAGAGCATGACATATGCCCGGTTAGGCTTGTGGGAGCTTTCATGACGGTTAGGCCTGCCGTTACTGGCCCCTTCTTGATACATGTGGACGGTTTGTGCCTTTCAAAATACCAGTTTGTAACAGTTTTTAGGAAATGCGTGGCCAGGGTGGGATGTGACCCTTTACAATTCTCATCACATTCTTTTAGGATTGGGGCGGCCACAGAGGCGGCCAGGGCAGGTTTGAGTCAGGAGGTGATTAGACTTATTGGCAGATGGGATTCGGATAGATTCAAACTGTATGTCCGCCCTAACATGGTTCAAATGTAATGTTAGCTGGGGTTGTTTGATGAGTGGGGTGTTGGGTTTAAAGTTCATGAGGTTGTATTATCTAATTTGTCTACAGGTCAAGATGCATGTCTGGTTTGGATACTCGGTCACTCCTACGTGTTTTGGGGGGCCAAGAGAGCGGACGTTCGGCCGAACGGCAGACAGCTTCGCATCCCCAGACAAGAGGCCCTCATCAGGTGGATTGGGGTTCCGGGCATGCAGTGGAATAGGGTATTGGGGGAAGTGCATAGATTCTCTCGCCTGGACAGGGCCCCTGATGTATTGTTATTACACGTGGGTGGAAATGACATGGGAGCTAGATCCATGAGGGACCTTATCAGGGACATCAAGTGTGATTTCCTGCGTTTAAAAGCTGCTTATCCCAAGATGGTATTAGTGTGGTCTGACATGGTAGGCAGGCTATCGTGGCGCTGGGCCCTATCAGATAAAAAAGTGAATAGGGCCAGGATAAAGGTTAATAAAGAAGTGAGCCGGTTTTTTATAAGGAATGGGGGCTTAGCCATTCGTCACAGGGAGTTGGAGGTTGACACATGGCGTTATTTGCACAGCGATGGTGTACATCTCAATGAGGTGGGCACGGACCTATGGTCTTTAGGCTTGCAAGAAGGCATACAGAGGGGGCTTAGTGTGTGGAGGTGCTCGCAAGGGTAAGGGGTTACCCCTTTCATGCTGTGGCAGTAGTTGTTTGTTCCTTGAATAGGATAAGTTCTGTTACAAGTTGTAACATGTGTACCCATCCAAGGATGGGGGGTTGTTTGATTGTACCCATCCAGATGATGGGAGTTTTGCTGGTACCCATACATGGAAGGATGGGGATTGTAGTTGGTACCTTCAGGCCCTAAGGGTTAACCTGCAGGAGGTAAAATGCCAGGTCACTGGGGTATGTTGTTATAATGCCGTGTCCGCGGTTTCCGACTGGCAGGTTTTACATTAACGAGGTTGTACCAGTGACCTAGGTCATAGTCATAGTTCTTACTGAGTAAGTTACCTTAACATGTTATTTAAGGAAATACAGTTATTTATATATTTATGTTAAATTATATGTTTTAAATAAAAGGCCGCAAGGCCATTTTACTCCAGAAACTAGTCCGAGTCATCCCTGATGTTTTTGGAGAGAGGGTATGTACGGGTAGGATGGTATTAAGTATATGGGCTTAAGTCCTACAATGTCAAGAGAGTCACGGAGCCAGGGGGACCCTAAGCGCAGGGACGGCATGACAGTGCTGGACTGCACATCTGCTTGTCCCTGAAAGGGTTACACTTCTCCTTTTAGAGAAGGGGAGGGGCTGCAGGAAGTTTTGTGTAGGAGATGTAGGAAGGGGAAGTGATGTCAGTTTGAGAGTGGTGGTGGACGAGATTCCCACCCACCCTCCCAATGGTTGGCAGTAGTTGTTTGTTCCTTGAATAGGATAAGTTCTGTTACAAGTTGTAACATGTGTACCCATCCAAGGATGGGGGGTTGTTTGATTGTACCCATCCAGATGATGGAAGTTTTGCTGGTACCCATACATGGAAGGATGGGGATTGTAGTTGGTACCTTCAGGCCCTAAGGGTTAACCTGCAGGAGTTAAAATGCCAGGTCACTGGGGTATGTTGTTATAATGCCGTGTCCGCGGTTTCCGACTGGCAGGTTTTAAATTAACGAGGTTGTACCAGTGACCTAGGTCATAGTCATAGTTCTTACCGAGTAAGTTACCTTAACATGTTATTTAAGGAAATACAGTTATTTATATATTTATGTTAAATTATATGTTTTAAATAAAAGGCCGCAAGGCCATTTTACTCCAGAAACTAGTCCGAGTTATCCCTGATGTTTTTGGAGGGAGGGTATGTACGGGTAGGATGGTATTAAGTATATGGGCTTAAGTCCTACAATGTCAAGTATATTACTGCATACATTTTTATTATTCCATTGGAAACAATTTCTCTCTTTGGACTGTTGCTTGAGTTTTAAGAATTATGGGACTATTATTTTTTCACTTTTATTCTTGATAGTGTTATATTGATGTATTTATTAATCATGCATTCTGTTTATTTATGCAATATGTAAAGCACTATGCACTTCATGAGACAGCGCATCACATTTTTCTTTTATTTTCTGTATATGTGTGTGCGTGGGCTTTAAAACATTTTTCAGTGTTTTTTTTTATTGATTTTATGTAACGTTATCTTTAGTTTTTTTTTAATCTTAACTTTATTGGTATCACTAATTACAAACCCCTTATGTGACAGCACAGTATTAGTGACAGGTTTTCTTTAATGAGAAATTAGGGGTCTCCTTTGCACTCTATAGAAAATAATCAAGCACAGATCATGCTTAATTAGCTTCTTCCCCAACCATAACAACCAGGAAATGACAGCAGTGAAATCAAAAGTGATGCAATGCTTCTGGCTTCATTTGCTACAGGAACAATATTTAAATGGATGTTTGGTGATCATCTTCTGCTTTCCCGACTGACACCCATTATGAATATCCCAGGTGCCTAGGTGGGGTAGCAGAACCCAGGATGCATGATGGGGGTGGGATTGGTATGCTACTGCACCCATGAAAATGTGGAAGCACTTCCACAAATAAGCCAACAATAGGCTGATGAAATGCACACACACCTCTGGCTCCTATAGCAGCTGGAAGTATATGTAAATGTTGCCACTGCTAGCTTTGTGTCTGTGGCAGCTAAAGGGTTAGAGTAATAGAGGAATATGTAAATATTTTAATGTCCATAGCCTGGCAACATGTCCACTTTACATTTTCAAGATGGTTAGTCTCTACTTAGTTGTTAGAGGTGCTAAGATATCCAAGATCCATAGATTTTAGACAATGGCTGGGTATTTACCAAAAGATCTATAGATCATAGACATGTATGTCTATGTGAACTGTAGATACTCCTGATGTGAACTGCAGAGACTCCTGGACATCCTGGATGTAGCATACAAATGACAAATTATCTGCAGATATCAAAGGTTTCAGGGTAGGAGACAAAGAATATAAAATTGCCGCCTATGCGGATGATCTCTTATTTTTCTTGACACACCCACATATCTCTATTCCAAACCTTGAGAAATACTTCAAAATCTTCGGCTTTATTTCCAACTTCAAAATTAAGAAATCCAAGTCTGAGGCACTGAACATTAATTTACCAACAGACCAACTCAAATTGATGAAAGACAATCATAATTATAAATGGGAACAAAATACCTTAAAATACCTAGGGATAAACCTAACCAGCAATATAGACTCTCTATATTCTTACAACTACAAACCCCTTCTCACCACATTGAATAGAGATCTCCAAAAATGGTCAACCAAACCTTTCTCTTGGTTCGGGAGAGCTTCAATTCTAAAAATGACAATTTTACCAAGATTACTTTATCTTTTCAATACACTCCCCATCAAAATTCCCGAAACCATCTTCACCAACCTTCTCAGAACACAAAGACGCTTTCTATGGGCTGATGGAAAACCCAGAATAAATCTCAACTTACTATCACTACCCAAGCATAGAGGGGGAATAGGACTCCCAAATTTTAAAAAATGTCATCAAGCATCCCACATCACGAGAATCATTGATTGGCACTGCCATAGCTCAAATAAAGACTGGATCCAATTAGAACAAGCTTTATGCCCCTTCAACCTAACCTTTTATCCATGGTCCATACACTCTAAAAAGAATAAGACTATAAAACACCCCCTAATCGCAAACACACTTGAAGTATGGCATAAGATAGCTCGTACTCATAACTTAGCCTCAATCCCTGGTCCACTGACTCCTATTACTAATAGCCCTGACTTTATTCCAGGTTTACACCTGAGGAACATGCCGACCCGCACAGCCTCCCAATGCCTGGTAAGTTCTAAGATCAAACCCCTAGACGTACTCAAAACAGAGTGGGAAGGATCACCTCCTGACTTGTGGCTTTATATGCAACTCAAAAGCTTCCTGCTAAATAGCAAACACAGATCATTTTACAGCTTACCATTACTCCCTTTAGAAGAACTATGCTTTAAAAGATCACCAGTAACTAATACCACTTCTCTAGCTTATTGCTGGTTAAATCAAAAACAGCACACAGATGACTCAAAACATAAGGAAAAGTGGGAAAAAGATCTAAAAACTAAGATTTCCTCTAAACAATGGGAGAATGCCTGTATAATGACTCATAAATGCTCTTTAAGCACAAAATATCAGGAGATCTCTTACAAAATACTCACCCAATGGTATATTACACCACATAAAGCCAGGAGATGGTCCCCTACAGCCTCAGACACCTGCTGGCGTTGCGGGGCAGATGTTGGTAACTTTTTGCACATATGGTGGGAATGCCCACCGCTACATCTTTTCTGGGAAACAGTAATAAATTGGACTAAAATCATAACAGATTCTAAAACTGAATTCAATGCTGCCACTTGCCTAATAAGCGTAAATGAACTCTCCATAAGCAGATACAAAAAGTCCCTCTCTAGGCATCTACTACTAGCTGCTAAAACACTTATACCCCTCCATTGGAAGACCACACACATTCCAAATATTAAAGATTGGTTAGAAAGAATAAACTATATATACAAAATGGAAGAGATCGCCGCTATGAAGAAAGAAAAAAGCATGAATTTCATTCGTACCTGGCAACCATGGTTATTATTTGTTCACTCTTCTATTTTTAACACACTCACTAACTAATACCTCTTAAGAAACAGATGGCTGCTCCATTATAAGATTGCTCCTTACCAAATTATGATCCAACACTACTTAAGCATCTCTTTAATGTTGGTTAATGACTATACCATCTTATGTACTTAATTGTCACACTTTTCAAATGTCGCCTTTCACTATAGTGAGATTATTATTATTATTATCATTTACTACTGTACTCCTTATCCCTGCCCTTCCCCCCCCTTCTTCTTCCCTTCCTAACCTCCCTCCCCCCTCTTCTATTCCCTCTATTCCTACCCCCCCCCCTCCTCTATACCTCAATCATTTCCTTTACTGAAAAAAAAAAAAAAAGTTTATAAATATATTCATAAACTTCAAAAGTTACTTACTCAGCCAAATGACGAGATTTCACATGCAAGCAACAGATACCAAATGTAATTCCTTTAAATTATGGATAATCGTTTTGCTTTCTAAATTGTATTGTATGCAGTTAATTGTAACATCACAAGCTTTAATAAACCTTTGATTGTGAAAAAAACAAAAACAAATGAAGGTGATTTTTTTCACAATATGAGTTGAGTTGAGACAAAGAGTCTGAGATGAATGTTCCCTGAGGTCTATAAGCATGGACATCTAAATGGTTTACTGGTCCTGTCAATGTAAACTGTCTAGAACCAGTGGGGAAGCATGATGCATGTTTTAGGGAAATGTGTATTTCAGTGAATTCCACTGGGGTAGTAGGGGGAGCTGACTTTACTTATGTACTGTGTTTCATAATAGGGTTGCCACCTGTTCGGATAGTCTGGGTTTTGAATCATGTGCCCCGGTTTATTCAGACTAGGCTGTGGCTCCCCATGTAACCAAGATAGTCACACTGCGGGCGGCTGTCTGGAGGCAGGTTTGGCATCACTGGGGGCAGGGAGATGATGTCAGCAAAACCAATTTGGCCACGCTCACAGTTCGCTATGGTACGCTAAGCGCACTGCATTATTACTCTCTTTGGGGCACCCCAGGCTGCTAAAGTATTCAGGGTTTGGCTTTAAGAAAAGGTGGCGGCCCTATTTCATAGTAAAATATTAGGACCACATACCATGCTTGAGGCGATAAACCATTTCTAATAGCACTAACATTTACATTTTCAGTAGCTTTTGGAGTGTTCCTGTCCTCTGGGTCCAAGTTTGGACTGAAAAGAAGAGAATACCTCGAACGCTTGTCCTAAAAATGTAAATATTAGTGAAAAAAAAAAGTTTCACGAACAGTACTCAATTGTTTTTGAGCACATGTAACACCATGTTGCAAACACAGATGACCTTTCATGTGGTCTTTGTTGGATGTCTTGTAGCCCCTCTGGTATTTCTAATTATTATTTAAATTACTGAGAACATAACAGTTTTTTTCTTTATTAAAGTAAAAAAACAACTTTTAATAACATTCATTTCTACCAACTTAAGTACTGAAGTATAGGATAAAATCAGGCCTAAAATAATCTCTGTATATTTTAGCCTACAGCATGATTAGACACTGAGATTGCAATCCACTAAATGGGTCATTATTACTGAAGAAACCTGTTTACTTCTAACTAAAATGTCTTGATGATGAAGAAGATTAAAAGATGGAACTACAGTGTTTGCCCTAGGCAGTTTTAAAATAAGCAAGTCATTTGTGAAAGCTTTATAATTACTACAAACAGTATATTGATTAGTGAGCTGGTAATAGCACAGGTTTGCAAAGGGGACTACTGTCTATATTATTCAGCATTCTATCCATCCTTGGATCCAGATGAAAGAGCACATCAGAATGCAAGTCACATTTAATATAACAGTGGATGAATGCAGACCAGAGTTCGAGCAAGCTAAACCATTTATTTAGCATTCAAGAAGGGTGAAACTTTACAGGCTACCATCTACTAATAGATATTACAATCATTTTGCAGAATATGATGGAAAAGTGCACATAGGAAGGAGTGTGAAGTCACAGTGCCATAGTAATAAACAGAAAAAAGTGTATTAAAGTGATTTAAGAGAAGCTGTCATAATGTAGTAACTAGATTGTTAGCCCTAGATGTAGTGGTTAGCATAATGCATGTGCCAACATATAAAAGGTTGTGTGTAAAAACACTTTGTTATGTGTAACACAAGGTAAAGAGTAAAACGGTCAGCACTATTTGTCATAGTGCCCCTTATAATGCTGGTTAGCAGGAGAGGAAAATTACTAGGGATGGGCGAACGGTTCAGCCCAAGCAAGAGTTCGGGCCAAACATTGGCTGTTCGCCAGTTCGATGAACACCCAAATTATCAGGGAGTTCGACCGTTTGTTCAGCCCGCTAAATGACCACAATGCACTGCACCGCCGCACAGTGCATTGGAAGTCCTGATTGGCTAAAGCAATGAAAGCTTTGCCCAATCAGGGCACAGAGCACTGTCAGAGCCATAATTGGAGAAAGTAATGATGACTGTATCCAATCATGGCACATTGCTCTTAGTCCCGCCCCACACCATAAAAAGTATTCTTTCAATAGCGGCCATTTGTAGTATGATATCGGTGTGGTGAGAGATATAACAGGGATCTATTCGGTGCTAATGAACATTTATTGTGATGTAGTGTGCTATTCTGATTCTATTGTCAGTGTAGAATGTCCGTTTAGTGTGACTCTAGTGATAGTTCAGTCAGTGTGAGTGTAGTGACCATTCATTTTTACATTAGTGTCAGTTTATTTTGTCAGGGCAGGTTTACTGCAGTTTAGTTCAGTGCGTTAGTGCATGTGTAGCGCACTATATTTCTGTGCGTTACCGCACATTTAACGCAGTATATTTCAATGTGTTACATGCCATTTAATGCAGTATATTTCAGTCCATTAGTGCACTTTAGAACAGTATATTAATGTGCGTTATTGCATGTTCAGCGTACTATATTTCAGTGTGTTACGTGCTGTTTAGCGCAGTATATTTCAGTACGTTAGTGCAGGTTAACTGCAGTAAAGTTCTGTGCATTAGTGCACGTTTAACGCAGTATATTTCTGTGCGTTATTGCATGTTTAACACAGTATATTTCAGTGCGTTACCTGCCGTTTAACGCAGTGCATTTCAGTGCGTTAGTGTATATTTAAAGCAGTATATTTCAGTGTGTTACGTGTCATTTAACGCAGTATATTTCAATGCATTAGTGCATGTTTAACGCAGTACATTTCTGTGTGTTACTGCACATTTAATGCAGTATATTTCAGTGTATTACATGCCGCTTAATGCAATATATTTCAGTGTATTACTGCACATTTAACGCAGTACATATCTGTGTGTTAGTGCATGTTTAGCATAGCATATTAATATTATTATTATTTATTATTATACAGGATTTATTTAGCGCCAACAGTTTACGCAGCGCTTTACAACATTAGGGAGGACAGTACAAGTACAATACAATTCAATACAGGAGGAATCAGAGGGCCCTGCTCATTAGAGCTTACAATCTAGGAGGGAGGGTCAAGTTATACAAAAAGGTAATATCTGTGGGGGATGAGCTAATGGAGAAAATAGTGCAGTTGTTAGATGGAGGCAGGATAGGCTTCTCTGAAGAGGAAAGTTTTCAGGGATCGCCTAAAAGTGGATAAATTTGGAGACAGTCTGACAGATTGGGGTAGGGAATTCCAGAGGATGGGCGAGGCTCGGGAGAAGTCCTGGAGACGGATATGGGAGGAGGTGATGAGGGAGCTAGAGAGCAGGAGGTCCTGGGAGGAACAGAGAGGGCGATTAGGTTGGTATTTTGAGACTAGGCTAGTGATGTAGCTGGGGGCAGAGTTGTGGATGGCTTTGTAACTTATTGTTAGTATTTTGAATTTAATTCGTTGGGCGAGTGGCAGCCAATGGAGGGATTGGCAGAGAGGGGTAGCAGACACTGAGCGGTTTGTAAGGTGGATGAGTCTGGCAGCAGCATTCATGATGGACTGAAGGGGGATAGTCTATTTAAAGGTAAGCCAATGAGGAGGGAGTTGCAGTAGTTGAGGCGAGAGATAACCAGGGAGTGAATCAGGAGCTTTGTGCTTTCATTGGTTAGAAAGGGACGCAGTTTAGAGATGCTGCGGAGGTTGAGGCGGCAAGCTTTGTAAAGTGATTGGATGTGGAGAGTTCAGAATCCAGGATAACACTTAGTACACTGACATGTGGGGACGGGTGGATGGTTGTACAATTGCTCTTGACAGACAAGTCAGGGGAAGAGGCACGTGGGGGAGGAAATATTATAAGCTCGGTTTTGGACAAGTTTAGTTTGAGGAAGTGGTGTGACATCCATACAGATATGTCGGTTAGTAAGTTACTGATGCGCGAGGAGACTGATGGAGTGAGTTGAGGGGTGGAGAGATAGATTTGTGTGTTGTCAGCGTAGAAATGATATTGAAAGCCGTGAGAGGCTATCAGCTGACCCAGGGAAGAGGTGTAGATTGAAAATAAAAGAGGTCCAAGAACAGAACCTTTGGGAACCCCGACAGAGAAGGGAAGAGGCGTGGAGGAAGTAGAATTGTAAGTGACACTGAAGGTGCGTTGGGATAGGTAGGATGAGAGCCACTGAAGAGCACAGTCACGGAGACCGAGCTGGTAAAGTTTTTTGAGGAGGAGGGGGTGGTCAACCGTGTCAAAGGCAGCTGAAAAATCCAGAAGTAGGAGTACAGAATAGTGTCCGTTGGTTTTTGCAGTTAGTAGGTCATTTGTGAGTTTTAAAAGAGCACTTTCTGTGGAGTTTTGAGGGTGAAATCCAGATTGAAGGGGATCAAGAAGGTTGTTTTTAATGAGGTGGTCACTCAGTTGGTTGTAAACCAGGCGTTCAAGGAGTTTAGAGGAAAAGGGGAGCAAGGAGATAGGGCGTAGGTTGTTAAGATTGGTAGGGTTCAAGGACGGCTTTTTAAGTATGGGGGTGACCAGTGCATGTTTTAGAGCATTGGGGAAGATGCCAGAGGTGAGGGAGAGATTAAAGATGTGGGTTAGAGAGTGTAGGATGGAGTCGGAGGCCGACAGTAGCATATGAGAGGGAATAGGGTCCAGGGGACAGGTGGTTGGGTGGGCGATAGAAAGGAGTTTAGCAACTTCATCTGTAGTAGCAGATTTGAATAGGGGGAGTGTCAGTTGTACCTGTTGACATGGAGTCTTAGCTGGGGGAGATACCTGTAGAGTGGATATTTCATTGCGGATTGTATTAATCTTGTTTTTGAAGTGATTAGCGATCTCCTGGGCAGAGAAGGTAGAGGTAGAGAAGAGTTTACGGGGATTAGATGAGAAGATGTTAATAAGAGCTGTAAAATAGATTTGCTTGGCAGTGTGGAGGAAAGAATAGAATTTTTGGAGGGCAGATTTGTATTGGTTAAAGTATTTGAGAGACTTAGTCTTGTGCCACAGACGCTCAAGAGCGCGACTAAGTTTTTTGAGAATTTTAGTGTCATATGTTTGCCAGGGTTTTAGCGGTCGAGGCCTGATTCTGCGTGTAGTGAGGGGAGCGAGCTTGTCCAGTGCATGTTTAGCATAGCATATTAACCACTTGAGCCCCGGACCTTTATGCTGCCTAAGGACCAGAGGTCTTTTTCCAATTTGGCACTGCGTCGCTTTAACTGCTAATTGCGCGGTCATGCAATGCTGTACCCAAACGAAATTTGCGTCCTTTTCTTCCCACAAATAGAGCTTTCTTTTGATGGTCTTTGATCACCTCTGCCGTTTTTATTTTTTGCGCTATAAACGGAAAAAGACCGAAAATTTTGAAAAAAAATGATATTTTCTACTTTTTGTTATAAAAAAAATCCAATAAACTCAATTTTAGTCATACATTTAGGCCAAAATGTATTCGGCCACATGTCTTTGGTAAAAAAAAAGTTAATAAGCGTATATTTATTGGTTTGCGCAAAAGTTATAGCGTCTACAAACTAGGGTACATTTTCTGGAATTTACACAGCTTTTAGTTTATGACTGCCTATGTCATTTCATGAGGTGCTAAAATGGCAGGGCAGTACAAAACCCCCCCAAATGACCCCATTTTGGAAAGTAGACACCCCAAGGAAATTGCTGAGAGGCATGTTGAACCCATTGAATATTTATTTTTTTTGTCCCAAGTGATTGAATAATGACAAAAAAAAAAAAAATATTTACAAAAAGTTGTCACTAAATGATATATTGCTCACACAGGCCATGGGCCTATGTGGAATTGCACCCCAAAATACATTCAGCTGCTTCTCCTGAGTATGGGGATACCACATGTGTGGGACTTTTTGGGAGCCTAGCCACGTACGGGGCCCCGAAAACCAATCACCGCCTTCAGGATTTCTAAGGGCATAAATTTTTGATTTCATTCCTCACTACCTATCACAGTTTTGAAGGCCATAAAATGCCCAGATGGCACAAAACCCCCCCAAATGACCCCATTTTGGAAAGTAGACACTCCAAGCTATTTGCTGAGAGGCATGTTGAGTCCATGGAATACTTTCTTTTTTGACACAAGTTGCGGGAAAGTGACAATTTTTTTTTTTTTTTTGCACAAAGTTGTCACTAAATGATATATTTCTCACACAGGCCATGGGCATATGTGGAATTGCACCCCAAAATACATTTAGCTGCTTCTCCTGAGTATGGGGATACCACATGTGTGGGACTTTTTGGGAGCCTAGCCGCATACGGGGCCCCGAAAACCAAGCACCGCCTTCAGGATTTCTAAGGGCATAATGTTGTGATTTGACTCCTCACTACCTATCACAGTTTTGAAGGCCATAAAATGCCAAGATGGCACAAAACCCCCCCAAATGACCCCATTTTGGAAAGTAGACACCCCAAACTATTTGCTGAGAGGCATGTTGAGTCCATGGAATATTTTATATTTTGACACAAGTTGCGGGAAAGTAACACTTTTTTTTTTTTTTTTTTTTTTTTTGCACAAAGTTGTCACTAAATGATATATTGCTCAAACATGCCATGGGCATATGTGGAATTACACCCCAAAATACATTCTGCTGCTTCTCCTGAGTATGGGGATACCACATGTTTAGGACTTTTTGGGAGCCTAGCCGCGTACGGGGCCCCGAAAACCAATCACCGCCTTCAGGATTTCTAAGGGCATAAATTTTTGATTTCATTCCTCACTACCTATCACAGTTTTGAAGGCCATAAAATGCCCAGATGGCACAAAACCCCCCCAAATGACCCCATTTTGGAAAGTAGACACTCCAAGCTATTTGCTGAGAGGCATGTTGAGTCCATGGAATACTTTCTTTTTTGACACAAGTTGCGGGAAAGTGACAATTTTTTTTTTTTTTGCACAAAGTTGTCACTAAATGATATATTTCTCACACAGGCCATGGGCATATGTGGAATTGCACCCCAAAATACATTTAGCTGCTTCTCCTGAGTATGGGGATACCACATGTGTGGGACTTTTTGGGAGCCTAGCCGCATATGGGGCCCCGAAAACCAAGCACCGCCTTCAGGATTTCTAAGGGCATAATGTTGTGATTTGACTCCTCACTACCTATCACAGTTTTGAAGGCCATAAAATGCCAAGATGGCACAAAACCCCCCCAAATGACCCCATTTTGGAAAGTAGACACCCCAAGGTAATTGCTGAGAGGCATGTTGAGTCCATGGAATATTTTATTTTTTGACACAAGTTGCGGGAAAGTGACAATTTTTTTTTTTTTTTTGCACAAAGTTGTCACTAAATGATATATTGCTCAAACATGCCATGGGCATATGTGGAATTACACCCCAAAATATATTCTGCTGCTTCTCCTGAGTATGGGGATACCACATGTGTGGGACTTTTTGGGAGCCTAGCCGCATACGGGGCCCCGAAAACCAAGCACCGCCTTCAGGATTTCTAAGGGCATAATGTTGTGATTTGACTCCTCACTACCTATCACAGTTTTGAAGGCCATAAAATGCCAAGATGGCACAAAACCCCCCCAAATGACCCCATTTTGGAAAGTAGACACCCCAAGGTAATTGCTGAGAGGCATGTTGAGTCCATGGAATATTTTATTTTTTGACACAAGTTGCGGGAAAGTGACAATTTTTTTTTTTTTTTGTTTTGCACAAAGTTGTCACTAAATGATATATTGCTCAAACATGCCATGGGCATATGTGGAATTACACCCCAAAATATATTCTGCTGCTTCTCCTGAGTATGGGGATACCACATGTGTGGGACTTTTTGGGAGCCTAGCCGCATACGGGGCCCCGAAAACCAAGCACCGGCTTCAGGATTTCTAAGGGTGTTAAGTTGTGATTCCACTCCTCACTACCTATCACAGTTTTGAAGGCCATAAAATGCCAAGATGGCAAAAACCCCCCCCAAATGACCCCATTTTGGAAAGTAGACACCCCAAGCTATTTGCTGAGAGGCATGGTGAGTATTTTGCAGCTCTCATTTGTTTTTGAAAATGAAGAAAGGCAGGAAAAATGTATTTTTTTTTTCTTTTTTCAATTTTCGAAAGTTTGTGACAAAAAGTGAGGTCTGCAAAATACTCACTATACCTCTCAGCAAATAGCTTGGGGTGTCTATTTTCCAAAATGGGGTCATTTGGGGGGGGGGTTGTGCCATCTGGGCATTCCATGGCCTCCGAAACTGTGCTAGGCAGTGAAGAGTGAAATCAAAAATTTACGCCCTTAGAAAGCCTGAAGGCGGGGCTTGGTTTTCGGGGTCCCGTGCGCGGCTAGGCTCCCAAAAAGTCCCACACATGTGGTATCCCCATACTCAGGAGAAGCAACAGAATGTATTTTGGGGTATAATTTCACATATTCCCATGGCATGTTTGAGCAATATATCATTTAGTGACATCTTTGTGCAAAAAAAAAAAAAAAAAAAAAAAAGATTTGTCTCTTTCCCGCAACTTGTGTCACAATATAAAATATTCCATGGACTCGACATGCCTCTCAGCAAATAGCTTGGGGTGTCTACTTTCCAAAATGGGGTCATTTGGGGGGGGTTTGAACTGTCCTGGCATTTTATGCACAACATTTAGAAGCTTATGTCACACATCACCCACTCTTCTAACCACTTGAAGACAAAGCCCTTTCTGACACTTTTTGATTACATGAAAAAAATAATTTTTTTTTGCAAGAAAATTACTTTGAACCCCCAAACATTATATATATATTTTTTAAAGCAAATGCCCTACAGATTAAAATGGTGGGTGTTTCATTTTTTTTTTTCACACAGTATTTGCGCAGCGATTTTTCAAACGCATTTTTTGGGGAAAAAACACATTTTTTTAAATTTTAATGCACTAAAACACACTATATTGCCCAAATGTTTGATGAAATAAAAAAGATGATCTTAGGCCGAGTACATGGATACCAAACATGACATGCTTTAAAATTGCGCACAAACGCGCAGCGGCAACAAAATAAATACATTTTTAAAAGCCTTTAAAAGCCTTTACAGGTTACCACTTTAGATTTACAGAGGAGGTCTACTGCTAAAATTACTGCCCTCGTTCTGTCCTTCGCGGTGATACCTCACATGCATGGTGCAATTGCTGTTTACATTTGACGCCAGACCGACGCTTGCGTTCGCCTTTGCGCGAGAGCAGGGGGGGACAGGGGTGCTTTTTTTTTTTTTTTTTTTTTTCTTTATTATTTTTTTGCTTTTTTATCTTATTTTTAAACTGTTCCTTTCATTTTTATTTTTTTTAATTAATTTTATTGTTATCTCAGGGAATGTAAATATCCCCTATGATAGCAATAGGTAGTGACAGGTACTGTTTTTTTTAAAAATTGGGCTCTATTAGACCCTAGATCTCTCCTCTGCCTTCAAAGCATCTGACCACACCAAGATCGGTGTGATAAAATGCTTTCCCAATTTCCCATTGGCGCTGTTTACATTCGGCGAAATCTAAGTCATGAAATGCTCGTAGCTTCCGGTTTCTTAGGCCATAGAGATGTTTGGAGCCATTCTGGTCTCTGATCAGCTCTATGGTCAGCTGGCTGAATCACCGGCTGCATTTTCAGGTTCCCTGTTGGGACAGGAAAGCCAGAGAAAAACATGGAAGACGGTGGGGGAGGGGGGGCATTCCCTCCCACTGCTTGCAAAAGCAGTCTAGAGGCTAATTAGCCGCTAGGATTGCTTTTACATGAAAGCCGACCGCTGGCTGAAAAGAATGATACCAAGATGATACCTAAACCTGCAGGCATCATTCTGGTATAACCACTCAAAGTCCAGCAACATACCAGTACGTTGCTGGTCCTTGTTAGGCATATATTGTAAACTTTTTTTTCATGCAGCCTGTGGGCTGAACGAAAAAAAGATATTGATCGGTGGGTATGCCCACCATTAGAATACCTCCCTTCATCCACCCACTTCTAATGATGGGCATACATGCACCATTTATATATGCCGAAGCATGGGGGCATCCTCCCGCAAAAGGCAGGAGCAAATTGCTCCTCCACCCACTGCTGCCCCCACGCTTCGGCATATATGCTGAAGTATGTAACTGTGGTGGTGAAATCACCTCCGACAGCGCTGGAGTCACGGCTTTATATATCGTGGGAGCAAACGCTGTTGCTGTCAAGATAAATAAATCCGCGCTGCAACTGAATGGCGTACCTGCTAAGCAAATGATGGTTAACAATAAAACAAAGTAATATTACAGTATAACAGTAAGACTTACCATACCTGCAAAGCAAATACAAAAAAAAAAACATAGTAAAAAATAAAACATTTAACGCAACCTGTGCCTAAAATATATATATGCCGAAGCATGGGGGCATCCTCCCGCAAAAGGCAGGAGCAAATTGCTCCTCCACCCACTGCTGCCCCCACGCTTCGGCATATATGCTGAAGTATGTAACTGTAGTGGTGAAATCACCTCCGACAGCGCTGGAGTCACGGCTTTATATATCGTGGGAGCAAACGCTGTTGCTGTCAAGATAAATAAATCCGCGCTGCAACTGAATGGCGTACCTGCTAAGCAAATCATGGTTAACAATAAAACAAAGCAACATTACAGTATAACAGTAAGACTTACCATACCTGCAAAGCAAATACAAAAAAAAAATAGTAAAAAATAAAACATTTAACGCAACCTGTGCCTAAAATATATATATGCCGAAGCATGGGGGCATCCTCCCGCAAAAGGCAGGAGCAAATCGCTCCTCCACCCACTTCTGCCCCCACGCTTCGGCATATATGCTGAAGTATGTAACTGTGGTGGTGAAATCACCTCCGACAGCGTTGGAGTCACGGCTTTATATATCGTGGGAGCAAACGCTGTTGCTGTCAAGATAAATAAATCCGCGCTGCAACTGAATGGCGTACCTGAAAACAATAAAATGGTTACCAACAAAACACAGTAAACGGTAAAGTATGCAAAATCTGAAAAGGAAACATGGTAAAACATAATAACAATAAAACATTGCAGAATAGAATAGAGTAAAAAAGAGAAGAACAATAGAGAGAGAATAGAGAGAGAGAGAACAATAAAACAACAACTATTTTTGGTTTTTTTATTTTATATTTTTTTTTGTGTTTTTATTTTTTTTAATTTTTTTTTATTTTATTTTTTTACACTTTTTTTTAGTAACTTTTAACTTTTGTAACTTTTGTTCCAGGTTTGGGTCTCTCAAAATGCAATGGCATCTTGGGAGACCCTGTGTTAGTGTGCCTAGTCTGTGCAGTGCTGAACCCTACGCTAATACTCAACTAATGTATGGTAGCGTTCAAAGCATTCACCCATGCAAAGACCAGGATTGCCAGGACAGAGGGGACAATAAGTCCGGGTGTCACGCCTAAATCCGCGCTTGCTGCAGACACGACATCTTTTTTGGGGGGCTCGTTGGGTAGGGGTACTCGGGATGGCATAAAGAAAATGCCGCTCATGCAGCCGGCTTACTGCATTTGGTTGGGGAAGGTGAGGTAGAGCACCGTCTGGAAACAGAAGGGCTCTGACGATCTCTTCCTGGAATTTAAGGAAGGATCCAGTCTGTCCTGAAGCTCTGTATAGCACATGAGCATTCAGCAAAGCCAATTGAAATAAGTATACAGACACTTTTTTGTACCAGCGTCTGGCCTTACGGGCAACTAAGTACGGCGCCAACAACTGGTCGTTGAGGTCCACCCCTCCCATATTAAGGTTGTATTCGTGGACACAGAGGGGTTTCTCCACAACACCAGTCGCCGTAGAAATTTGGGTCGTCGTGTCTGCATGAAGGGAGGTGAGAACGAAAACATTCTTCTTATCCCTCCACTTCATAGCGAGCAAATTATTATACTTAAAGCAGGCTCTCTCCCCCAGCCTAAGACGGGAATCTACAAGCCGCTGGGGAAAGCCCCGGCGATTAGGTCGCACGGTGCCACATGCTCCAATCTGCTGATCAAACAAGTGACTAAAAAGTGGCACGCTCGTATAATAATTGTCCACGTACAAGTGGTACCCCTTTCCGAATAAGGGTGACACCAAGTCCCACACTATCTTGCCAGCGCTTCCTATGTAGTCAGGGCAGTTTGTCGGCTCTACGTGACTATCTCTTCCCTTGTAAACCATAAATCTACATGTATAGCCTGTGGCCCTGTCACAGAGCTTATACATCTTGACCCCGTATCTGGCACGCTTGCTGGGAAGGTACTGTTTGAATGACAAGCGGCCAGAAAACTTAATAAGGGACTCATCAACGCAGACAACTTGATGGGGGGTAAACAAGTCTGCAAAACGTTGGTTGAAGTGGTTTACGAGGGGCCGAATTTTGTAGAGCCGATCGTATGCAGGGTCTCCACGAGGACGACAGAGTTCATTGTCGTTGAAGTGCATGAACCGCAAAATCTGCTCGTATCGTGCCCTGGCCATGGAAGCAGAGAACAAGGGTGAATGGTAAATTGGGTCAGTGGACCAATATGACCGCAACTTACTCTTTTTATTCAACCCCATGAGGAGGGAAAGGCCCAGAAAGGTCTTAAATTCGGAGACCGTAATTGGTCTCCAATCTCTGGCAAGGGAGGACTGGGGATTAGCGGCGATGTGTTGACCAGCGTACAAATTGCTTTGGTCCACAATAGATCTATAGAGATCTTCGGTGAAAAACAGTGAATAAAAATCCAGTGGCATAAAGTCAACTGTTTCCACCTGAATTCCGGGTTGGCCAGTGAAAGGGGGAAGTACGGGTGCTGCAGAAGTGGAAGGTTCCCAATTTGGATTGGCCAATGCAGCAGGAAGGGCACTATGGGCACGACGGGCCTGTCTTTGTCTTCTTGGTGGCAGCGGGACACTACTACTGCTTGCCACCTCGCCAGCTTGAACTGCACTTATGGGACTCGCCACGTCACCACGTGATACTGCAGTGCTGGATGTACGACCAGGGTGTACTAGGCCGCTGGTGCTTGCCAGTTCACCAGAAGGAATAGCGGCGCTAGTACTGCTCTGCTCCATACGAGAGTCCTGCGGTTCTTGCACTTCAAGGACAGCATAAGTTCGGGGTCTGGTACGCCTGACCCTAGCAGGGACCACAACTCTGTCGTCAGAGCTATCTGTCATGGAGCCGCTGTCCTCTACAGGTTCGTATTCTGAGCCTGAACTTGACAGATGAGTGACTTCCTCTTCACTATCTGTCATACTCAGAATCCTGTAGGCCTCTTCACTAGTGTACCTTCTATTTGCCATTTTGGGCTCTAAATTTAGGGGTACACTAGTGAGACTCACAGGCAAAAAAGCTCCTGACTGTTGGCGACTGTATCAAAACGCTACCAAAAAACTGTTAGCGATCGCAGGGATCAGGCCTGACTCTGCGACCGCTGCAGTTATGTGTGCTTAGTGTTTTGTAAGTGACAGTTATCGATCGATACTGCACTTGGGTGGGCTGGGCAGGGCTGGGCCGAGGAGCAAAACGCAGGTGCTAGCAGGTATCTGGGCTGATCCCGCTAACACTGCGTTTCAGGGAACCCTAAACTGCTGGGGAGTATAGATCTGATCGGATCAGATATCGATCCGCTCAGATACTATAGCACTAAGGGAGGTGTATGCTGCGTGCACGGGTTTTAGCTGTACTGGCGCTAGCCTGACGCTGCCTGGGGCGACGCAGACCTTATCTGATCCTAAAAACTTAACTTCTATCACCGCCGGGCAATTAGGGGGTTAAACCTTTATAGGGTAATAAACGGCGGGTGCCCTAAAACTATAATAAACTGTAATAAACTGTAATAAACTACAAAAAACAAACTAGCTAACCAGCGTCACCCGTAACACTTATACGGTGATCGCTGGTGAAAGGGTTAACTAGGGGGCAATCAGGGGGTTAAAACCTTTAGCAGGTAGTATATGGGGGTCCCTGTCGCTATAAAACACTGACAGCGAACCTATATACTTACCTCCCTAACTAGCGTCACCTGTGTCACTAATACAGCGATCAGAAAAACGATCGCTTAGTGACACTGGTGACGGGGGGTAATCAAGGGGTTAACTTTTATTAGGGGGGGTTAGGGGGGTACCCTGGACCTAAGGGGGGGTACCCTAGACCTAAAGGGGGCTAACCTAACTGCCCTAAAACTTTTAACTGACACAAACTGACACCAATGCAAAAAAAAAAAAAAAATGCTATTGGTGTCAGAGTGACAGGGGGTACAGGGGGGTGATCAGGGGGTGATCGGGGGGTGATCGGGGGTGACAAGTGTGCCTGGCGTGTTCTACTGAATGTGTAGTGTTGTGCAGACTTACTTGATGTCTTCTCTCCTCGGCGCGGCGACGAAAAGACCGGCTCGAGGAGAGATGACATCACTTCCTTTCCCTCTGTTTACATTACAGAGGGAAAGGAAGCATTTTCATTCGCCGGGAGCGATCGGGAGGGGGTGGCCAACAATGGATGGCCTCCCCCTGACCTTTCATCGCCCGGGAAGAAATGGCGACCGCCTCGGGCACCGGGGGGGGACCGATCGGACCCCCCACCCGCGGAAAGCAAATCACGTACACTGTACGTGATTTTGCCTGTCCGTGCCACCTTGCCGACGTACATCGGCGTGAGGCGGTCGTCAAGTGGTTAATATGCGTTAGTGCATGTTTAACACACTATATTTTAATGCGTTATGAGCCATTTAACACAGTACATATCTGTGCGTTAGTGCAGGTTTACTGCAGTATAGTTCAGTGTGCTAGTGCACATTTAACGCAGTATATTTCTGTGCGTCACTGCACGTTTAATGCAGTATATTTCATGTCTCGGAGGCCAATAAGTAGAGACAGACTTTCCCATGCCACTGTGAGGGGGCCAGCAGTGTATGTGTCCACAGGCAAAGGTGGACATGGTCAGTCCTCAGGCAGGGCATCACTTCCTCTGTTTAGTGATGTTGCCCATGCTATCCAGCCACAGCATGCACTAAACCATCCTCATCCTCCTCATCCTCTATCACCCAAGCAGAGACTAGTGTGCAGTCCACTGCAGCCTCCAGTGGCTAAATCTGCCTCCTTGTCCACAGCTATTCCTGCCATAGCCCCAGCATCAGGCATGGAAGGGTCAGCGGAGTTATTTGAACACAGCTTCAGCCACTTGCTCCTTTACAATGCACAGCCATTACTTGATTCAGTTGTTGGTCCTGAGGTTGAGGAAGGTAGGAACATGAGCCAATGGAGAGGGGAGAACACTAATACACAAATTGGTCATCTTGTTCCCCCAGCTGCAGCATATTGACAAGTTATCTCCAGTGGTAATGAGGATGGAGGAAATAATGATGATGATATGGTCACTGACGCGATTTGGGTGCCGGATAAAGCAATGGAGGAAAGTGAAGGTGAGGCACAACCCCAACAAGGCAGACATTATAGAAAAGTAGAGAGCAGCCACCCTATTCCATCACATTGTGGAGCTATTAACTCCTGGCCCACTTCCCGCAGCTCAGCTGCCTGGCCCTTTTTTAGCACATGTGCAGCCAATCGCACTGTTGCAATTTGCAAACTTTGTCTCCAGCACAGCACATCAAGCATTGCAAAAACACCAGCCATTTTTATACCACATGATTGACAAGGCATTTAACCTCCCACCACTCAGCCCATTGGCAATTGCACCTGAAAGCCTCACAAAAGGGATGCAAATCTGTTTCTCCTTCTTACTCACCTCAGTCTGCCCCCACTATACCTCATGACCTCTCAGCAGCCTTCACTGACAGGGATGATGGTATAGTGCAGGGTGTCCCAGGTCCTTGCAGCACATCTGCCAGTAGCACACCACCACCTGGAAAATTTCTCTGTCCGATCTGCTGCAGCAAAAAAAATGCAGACACTGCCACCCACATGCCCAGTGTCTAAATACAAGCTTGTCAAAGCTTGTGGCTCTACAACTTCTGCCTTTTCGTCTGGTGGATTCTGCCCCCTGGTGGATTCTGCCCCCCCTGTGAATTTGCAGAATGTGCTGTACCACAATGGCAGGTTCCCAGTCACTATTTCTTTTCACGTAAGGCCATTCCAGCTCTGTACCATCATGTGGAAGGCAATGTTGTGACATCGTTGGGCAAGGCAGTCAGATGCAAAGTCCATTTTACTGCTGACATGTGGTCCAGCAAGCATGGTCAGGGATGATATATTTTGTTCACAGCACATTGGGTAACTCTGCTTGCAACTGGGAAGGATGCAGGACAGGACTCAGTGCTGCAGCTTGTTGTGCCACCACATCTCCATACAGCTAGTGGTGATGATCCAAGATTTGTCAGTTCTACCCCCTCCTCCTCCTCCTCTTCCATGCCCTCCTCTGCTGAATTGTCCTATTAACCACAAGTACCCCCTAAGCGTTCAAATGAGTCAGACTAAAAGGTGCCATGCAGTGCTCCAGCTGGGGTGTCTAGGGGACAGGAACCACACCAGAGCAGAAGTTCTTGCATCTCTGCAGGGGCAGGCCCAGAGGTTCACACCACACCAGCTGGAGACAGAAATGGTGGTGTGCGATAATGGCACAAACCTCCTGTCCACCATGCCTGGCACATGTCCTCAATTTGGTGGTGCAGCATTTCTTTTATAGGTACCCAGGGTTAGAATATCTGCTAAAGCAAAAGAGTCTGTAGCTATTTCAGGCGATCATACGCAGCCAGTGCTCAGTTGGCTGAAATTCAGCAGGAATTCCACCTGCCGGTGTACAGCCTGATTTGTGACATGCCCACCAGATGGAACTTGACTTTGGCAATGCTGCAGCAACTGCACACACAGCAGAGGGCAGTCAACCAGTACCTGTGTGAGTATAGCACAATGACAGGCTCAGGCCGGTTCTGCTTTTTTTCCTCATGACAATGGCTGCTCATAAAAGATGCATGCACTGTACTGTCACAATTTGAGGAGGCCACAAGGATGGTTAGCCGTGACAATGCATGCATCAATGACACAATCCCTGTTGTGTTCCTGCTGACACAGACTCTGCATGGCATTATGGATAGGGTACTCAAGTCAGAGCAGCAGGAGGAAGAGGAGATGTCCTTTCCTCTCAAGGCCCACTTTATGCAGACACTATTCTTCCTACGCCACAGAACACACAAGGAGAGAGGGAGGAGGAGGATTCTGCCAGTTTTGGAGGCATTGAATCTGAAGAAGACATACGTCAAACATTAAGAGATGGTTTTACATCCCCAGAACCCTTGGGAGTAGTGCGTGGCTGGGAGGAGGCAGTTCCAGATACTGTAATCCTCAGTGACCCATGTTGTGGAAATTTTATGAAGATGTATATTAATATGTATTGTCAAAAGTGTCTCCCAGTGTTAGTACTCCCGCAATCCACTCTAAAGAGCTGACTGGGGCAGACTGATGCTGGTTGAGATCAGTTTGGTATTGGAATGCTCCTTGGGGATGTAGAGAAGTGTTTGCGGAATGGGGACATGTCCGCCAGCGAAGGGCCCCTGTGCGATGTACAGAACAATAGTCTGGGGGGTGTGTTCGCTCTGCAAAGACATTATCGGTTTAGCGGATGTGCTCTCGTGTCACCCCTGTATGCCTGATCAACATATTTGTGGTGCCATGGGCATACACCTGCAGATAATCTCTTTTCCACAGAGACAGTAGTATTTTCCGGGTATGCTTTGTTCTCTGAACGTTCAATAAGAACGTTGTTGTAGTATAAAGTCACATCCTGTGTTGTCATATCCTGTGAGGTCACATCCTGTTTTTTGCTTCCTGTTTGTGTGTGAATAAAAAGCCGGGAGCCTCTGCCCTGCGAGGTAGATGGAGGAATGATGGAGCTGAGATGGTGATTATGGCTGTTTACTGGGGAAAAGGGGAGACATGGGTTATTTAAGCATGCATTATACCTTTAAACTGAAAGGGCGCTTAATAGCACAAGAGTATAGTGGAATATCAACAACAGTTAAAATGGCGAGTCCGGACCTTAGGAGTGAACAGAAGCTCCTTCACAATATTTTTAAGTAAAGGGTTAGGTTTTAAGTTGAAAATGCTTGCCGCATATTCAAGTGGCCATGCATTGCTGGAAGCTAGACAATAGCATGGAGGGAGCACTTTTTGTTTTGAGTTGAAAAGATCACTATGCAAGCATCGCTGTGGGTTGGATGGTCTCAGGTTTCTAGGATCAATAATGAAGAAACTCCTGCGCTGTCAGAAATACCTATGCTAAGGGGCACTGCTGCAACACCTAAATGGCTGATCCAAACAGACAAAAGTGGTGTGAATAAAGTAAGTGGTGATTGTGCTGTGATAAAAAGGGGGAAGGAAGGGGAAGGGGCTAGCTCAAATGTATAGCGAGGTGAATGAAAAATGAAAAAATTATACAAAATATAAAGGTATAATGAGCATGAGGGCTAGTATCATACTAGCACATACAAATTATTGTAAATACTGAAACAGAAGAAAAGAAAAATCTCAGTGCAAAAGGGCTAGCATCATACTAGCACATATGTGGTAACTCAGCAAATACATATCAAAAGAAAAATCTCAGTGCAAAAGGGCTAGTATCATACTAGCACATATGTGGTAACTCAGCAAATACTTAATGGTGACTCCAAGTAAATAAATAAATGGTGAACAGTCCCACCGCCTTGTAGTACAAAGTGCTCAAACAATGAGTCATCAATTCCAAAAGGCAAAATGAAAAAATTATACAAAATATAAAAGTATAAATAAAGTGCAATCTCATGAGCACTAAATCCGAATAAACTGAAGAAACAAAATTGCCTAAAACGTATAAAAAAAAAACTATGAAATGAGTGACAAATACAGTGTGGGTACAAAAAAATAATTGAACCAAATAAAAATATATAAATCAAACAAAGTCCATGTGCATGAGGGCTAGTATCATACTAGCACATAAAAAATATTGTAAATACTGAAACAAAAGAAAAGAAAAAATCTCAGTGCAAAAGGGCTAGTATCATACTAGCACATATGTGGTAACTCAGCAAATTCGTATTAGTGACTCCAAGAAAATAAATAAATGGTGAACAGTCCCACCACCTTGTAGTACAAAGTGCTCAAACAGGGAAGGGAAAAAGGTCTTCAGTGGGGACACCTCTGTGCTCGCAAGCAGCTCACCTTACTGCTGCAAGACAACAGCTTGTAATCCAGTAACAAATCACCAGCAGGCAAGGGTCCCATCCAGTAGTTCAGGCGATTCGGGTGGTGGGTGTGCAGGATGGTATATAAAAAACATAAAAAACATATAAAAAACATAAAAAAAATATACTGTCTGCTTATGTTTTTTATATACCATCCTGCACACCCACCACCCAAATCGCCTGAACTACTGGATGGGACCCTTGCTTGCTGGTGATTTGTTACTGTATTACAAGCTTGGAACTGATGACTCATTGTTTGAGCACTTTGTACTACAAGGTGGTGGGACTGTTCACCATTTATTTATTTTCTTGGAGTCACTAATAAGAATTTGCTGAGTTACCACATATGTGCTAGTATGATGCTAGCCCTTTTGCACTGAGATTTTTTCTTTTCTTTTGTTTCAGTATTTACAATATTTTTTATGTGCTAGTATGATACTAGCCCTCATGCACATGGACTTTGTTTGATTTATATATTTTTATTTGGTTCAATTATTTTTTTGTACCCACACTGTATTTGTCACTCATTTCATAGTTTTTTATACGTTTTAGGCAATTCTGTTTCTTCAGTTTATTCGGATTTAGTGCTCATGAGATTGCACTTTATTTATACTTTTATATTTTGTATAATTTTTTCATTTTGCCTTTTGGAATTGATGACTCATTGTTTGAGCACTTTGTACTACAAGGCGGTGGGACTGTTCACCATTTATTTATTTACTTGGAGTCACCATTAAGTATTTGCTGAGTTACCACATATGTGCTAGTATGATACTAGCCCTTTTGCACTGAGATTTTTCTTTTGATATGTATTTGCTGAGTTACCACATATGTGCTAGTATGATACTAGCCCTTTTGCACTGAGATTTTTATTTTCTTCTGTTTCAGTATTTACAATAATTAAGTATGTGCTAGTATGATACTAGCCCTCATGCTCATTATACCTTTATATTTTGTATATTTTTTTCATTTTTCATTCACCTCTCTATACATTTGAGCTAGCCCCTTCCCCTTCCTCTTCCTTCCTTCCCCCTTTTTATCACAGCGCAATCACCACTTACTTTATTCACAGGTTTCTAGGATCGGTGTTCTCAATGTCTTGTGCAAGCTGATGCCAGAGTAAGTGTATGAACTTTTTTGGGAACAAGAGTGTAAGTTTGAAGCTGTGTTATTGTGTGTTTTATGTAACGTTTAATTCCTTGTCATCCAGTCCCTGTCTCTTCTCAACCTTTAACTCTCTGCCTCGTCCCCACCCCCTCTACCCATTAACTCACTCACTGTCTAAGAGATTGCCAATCACTTCAAAGACAAGATCGATGTAATTCGCGAGGACATCTCCACTGTGCGTACGTCTTCCCCACCCAACATACCTTGCCTAGCAGCACATTCAACACTCTCCTCTTTTGAATTGGCTACTACTGAAGAGGTTACAAAAATTTTCTCGGATGCCCACCTTACCAATTGTCCCTTGGATCCTGTTCCCTCACAACTACTACGGTCACCCTCTTCTTCTATCTTCAATCTCTCCCTCTCTAGTGGCATCTTCCCCTCCCCTCTAAAACATGCACAGATCACTCCCATTCTTATAAAGCCCTCACTGGACTCTACCGACCTGAACAACTTAAGACCCATCTCATTGCTCCCATTCACCTCTAAACTTCTAGAACGCTTAGTCTACAACCGTCTTAGCTCCTACCTCAATGAAAATAACCTTCTTGACCCCTTACAGTCTGGCTTTCACTCGCAGCACTCCACGGAACCTGCCTTACTAAAACTCACTAACAATTTACTAACTGCTAAAACCAACAGCCAGTACTCCATACTCTACTACTACTCTACTACTACTACTACTACTACTACTTGACCTCTCTGCGGCCTTTGATACTGTTGACCACCCGCTCCTTCTCAATAAACTACATTCCCTTGGCCTCCAAGATTCTGCTCTATCCTGGTTCTCTGCCTATTTATCAAAGCGCTCCTTCAGTGTCACCTACAACTCTGTCTCCTCCTCTCCATTGCCCCTTTCTGTGGGGGTCCCCCAAGGCTCAGTTCTTGGACCCCTTCTCTTCTCTATCTACACCTCCTCCCTTGGTCACTTAATAACTGCCCAGGGCTTCCAATACCACTTATACGCTGATGACACCCAAATCTATCTGTCTACACCTCACCTCCCTCCTTCAGTCTCCTCTCGCATTACTAACTTACTAACTGACATATCAGCATGGATGTCGCACCACTTCCTTAACCACTTCAGCCCCGGACCATTATGCTGCCTAAGGACCAGAGGTCTCTTTCCAATTTGGCACTGCGTCGCTTTAACTGCTAATTGCGCGGTCATGCAATGCTGTACCCAAACAAAATTTGCGTCCTTTTCTTCCCACAAATAGAGCTTTCTTTTGATGGTATTCGATCACCTCAGCGGTTTTTATTTTTTGCGCTATAAACGGAAAAAGACCGAAAATTTTGAAAAAAAATGATATTTTCTACTATTTGTTATAAAAAAAAATCCAATAAACTCAATTTTAGTCATACATTTAGGCCAAAATGTATTCAGCCACATGTCTTTGGTAAAAAAAATGTCAATAAGTGTATATTTATTGGTTTGCGCAAAAGTTATAGCGTCTACAAACTAGGGTACATTTTCTGGAATTTACACAGCTTTTAGTTTATGACTGCCTATGTCATTTCTTGAGGTGCTAAAATGGCAGGGCAGTACAAAACCCCCCCCAAATGACCCCATTTTGGAAAGTAGACACCCCAAGGAAATTTCTGAGAGGCATGTTGAACCCATTGAATATTTATTTTTTTTGTCCCAAGTGATTGAATAATGACAAAAAAAAAATATTTACAAAAAGTTGTCACTAAATGATATATTGCTCACACAGGCCATGGGCCTATGTGGAATTGCACCCCAAAATACGTTCAGCTGCTTCTCCTGAGTATGGGGATACCACATGTGTGGGACTTTTTGGGAGCCTAGCTGCGTACGGGGCCCCGAAAACCAATCACTGCCTTCAGGATTTCTAAGGGCGTAAATTTTTGATTTCACTCCTCACTACCTATCACAGTTTTGAAGGCCATAAAATGCCCAGATGGCACAACCCCCCCCCCCCCAAATGACCCTATTTTGGAAAGTAGATACCCCAAGCTATTTGCTGAGAGGCATGTTGAGTCTTTTTTTTTGCACAAAGTTGTCACTAAATGATATATTGCTCACACAGGCCATGGGCATATGTGGAATAGCACCCCAAAATACATTTAGCTGCTTCTCCTGAGTATGGGGATACCACATGTGTGGGACTTTTTGGGAGCCTAGCCACGTACGGGGCCCCGAAAACCAATCACCGCCTTCAGGATTTCTAAGGGTGTAAATTTTTGATTTCACTCTTCACTGCCTATCACAGTTTCGGAGGCCATGGAATGCCCAGGTGGCACAAAACCCCCCAAATGACCCCATTTTGGAAAGCAGACACCCCAAGCTATTTGCTGAGAGGCATTGTGAGTAATCTTTCCCGCAACTTGTGTCACAATATAAAATATTCCATGGACTCGAGATATCTCTCAGCAAATAGCTTGGGGTGTCTACTTTCCAAAATGGGGTCATTTGGGGGGGGTTTGAACTGTCCTGGCATTTTATGCACAACATTTAGAAGCTTATGTCACACATCACCCACTCTTCTAACCACTTAAAGACAAAGCCCTTTCTGACACTTTTTGATTACATGAAAAAATTATTATTTTTTGCAAAAAAATTACTTTGAATCCCCAAACATTATATATTTTTTTAAAGCAAATGCCCTACAGATTAAAATGGTGGGTGTTTCATTTTTTTTTTCAAACGCATTTTTTGGGGAAAAACACACTTTTTTAAATTTTAATGCACTAAAACACACTATATTGCCCAAATGTTTGATGAAGTAAAAAAGATGATCTTAGGCCGAGTACATGGATACCAAACATGAAATGCTTTACAATTGCGCACAAACGTGCAGTGGCAACAAAATAAATAAATTTTTAAAAGCCTTTAAATGCCTTTACAGGTTACCACTTTAGATTTACAGAGGAGGTCTACTGCTAAAATTACTGCGCTCGATCTGACCTTCGCGGTGATACCTCACATGCATGGTGCAATTGCTGTTTACATTTGACGACAGACCGCCGCTTGCGTTTGCCTTAGCGCTAGAGCAGGGGGGGACAGGGGTGCTTTCTTTTTTTTTTTCTTTATTATTTTTTGCTTTTTTATCTTATTTTTAAACTGTTTCTTTCATTTTTATTTTTTTTTTAATCATTTTTATTATCTCAGGGAATGTAAATATCCCCTATGATAGCAATAGGTAGTGACAGGTACTCTTTTTTTTGAAAAAATTTGGGTCTATTAGACCCTAGATCTCTCCTCTGCCCTCAAAGCATCTGACCACACCAAGATCGGTGTGATAAAATGCTTTCTTTATTTCCCAACGGCGCTGTTTACATCCGGCGAAATCTAAGTCATGAAATGCTCGTAGCTTCCGGTTTCTTAGGCCATAGAGATGTTTGGAGCCACTCTGGTCTCTGATCAGCTCTATGGTCAGCTGGCTGAATCACCGGCTGCATTCTCAGGTTCCCTGTTGAGACAGGAGAGCCAGAGAAAAACACGGAACACGGTGTGGGGGGGGCATTCCCTCCCACGGCTTGTAAAAGCAGTCTAGAGGCTAATTGGCCACTAGGATTGCTTTTACATGAAAGCCGACCTCTGGCTGAAAAGAATGATACCAAGATGATACCTAAACCTGCAGGCATCATTCTGGTATAACCACTCAAAGTCGTGAATGGCGTACCTGAAGACAAAAAAATGGTTAACAATAAAACACAGTAAACGGTAAAGTATAAAAAATTGCATAACTGAAAAACAAACGCGATAAAACATAATAACAATAAAACATTGCAGAATAGAATACAGTAAAAAAGAGCAGAACAATAGAGAGAGAATAGAGAGAGAGAGAACAATAAAACAGCTATTTTTTTTATTATATATATATATATATATATATATATATATATATATATATATATATATATATATATATATATATATATATATATATATATATATATATATATATATATATATATATATATATATTTATTTTTTTACACTTTTTTTTGTAACTAACTTTTATAACTGTAACCGGTTCCAGGTTTGGGTCTCTCAAAATGCGATGGCATCTTGGGAGACCCTGTGAAAGTGTGCCTAGTCTGTGCAATGCTGTACCCTACGCTAATACTCAACTAGTGATTCAGTGAATGGTAGCGTTCAAAACATTCACCAATGCAAAAACCAGGATTGTCAGGACAGGAGGGACAATAATAGCGGGTGTCACGCCTATATCCGCGCTTGCTGCAGACACAACATTTTTTTTGGGGGGGTTCATTGGGTAGGGGTACTCAGGAGGACATAAAGAAAATGCCTCTCATGCAGCCGACTGCATTTGGTTGGGATGTGAATGGGGGAAGTATGGGCGCTGCAGAAGTGGTGGGTTCCCAATTAGGATTGGTGAATGCAGCAGGAAGGGCACTATGGGCACGACGGGCCTGTTTGTCTTCTTCTTGGTGGCAGCGGGACACTACTTGTGCTTGCCACCTCACCAGCTTGAACTGCACTTATGGGACTCGCCACATCACCAAGTGTTACTGCAGTGCTGGTTTGACTATGACCGGGGTGTACTAGGCCGCTGGTGCTTGCCAGTTCACCAAAACGCTACCAAAAAAACTGTTAGCGATCGCAGGGATCAGGCCTGACTCTGCGAACACTGCAGTTATGCGTTTAGTGTTTTGTAAGTGACAGTGATCGATCGATACTGCACTTGGGTGGGCTGGGCTGGGCCGGGCGGAGGGGCAAAACGCAGGTGCTAGCAGGTATCTGGGCTGATCCCGCTAACACTGCGTTTTTGGGAACCCTAAACTGCTGGGGACACTAGTATAGATCTGATCAGATATTGATCCGATCAGACACTATACCACTAAGGGAGGTGTACGGTGCGTGCGTGGGTGTTAGCGGTACTGGCGCTAACCTGACGCTGCCTGGGGCTGGTGCTTGCCAGTTCACCAAAACGCTACCAAAAAAAACTGTTAGCGATCGCAGGGATCAGGCCTGACTCTGCGAACGCTGCAGTTATGCGTTTAGTGTTTTGTAGGTGACAGTGATCGATCGATACTGCACTTGGGTGGGTTGGGCTGGGCCAGGCGGAGGGGCAAAACGCAGGTGCTAGCAGGTATCTGGGCTGATCCCACTAACACTGCATTTTTGGGAACCCTAAACTGCTGGGGACGCTAGTATAGATCTGATCGGATCAGATATTGATCCGATCAGATACTATACCACTAAGGGAGGTGTACGGTGCGTGCGTGGGTGTTAGCGCTACTGGAACTAACCTGACGCTGCCTGGGGCTGGTGCTTGCCAGTTCACCAAAATGCTACCAAAAAAACTGTTAGCGATCGCAGGGATCAGGCCTGACTCTGCGAACGCTGCAGTTATGCGTTTAGTGTTTTGTAAGTGACAGTGATCGATTGATACTGCACTTGGGTGGGCTGGGCTGGGCCGGGCGGAGGGGCAAAACGCAGGTGCTAGCAGGTATCTGGGCTGATCCCACTAACACTGCATTTTTGGGAACCCTAAACTGCTGGGGACGCTAGTATAGATCTGAACGGATCAGATATTTATCCGATCAGATACTATACCACTAAGGGAGGTGTACGGTGCGTGCGTGGGTGTTAGCGCTACTGGCACTAACCTGACGCTGCCTGGGGCTGGTGCTTGCCAGTTCACCAAAATGCTACCAAAAAAACTGTTAGCGATCGCAGGGATCAGGCCTGACTCTGCGAACGCTGCAGTTATGCGCTTAGTGTTTTGTAAGTGACAGTGATCGATCGATACTGCACTTGGGTGGGCTGGGCTGGGCCGGGCGGAGGGGCAAAACGCAGGTGCTAGCAGGTATCTGGGCTGATCCCACTAACACTGCATTTTTGGGAACCCTAAACTGCTGGGGACGCTAGTATAGATCTGAACGGATCAGATATTTATCCGATCAGATACTATACCACTAAGGGAGGTGTACGGTGCGTGCGTGGGTGTTAGCGCTACTGGCACTAACCTGACGCTGCCTGGGGCTGGTGCTTGCCAGTTCACCAAAATGCTACCAAAAAAACTGTTAGCGATCGCAGGGATCAGGCCTGACTCTGCGAACGCTGCAGTTATGCGCTTAGTGTTTTGTAAGTGACAGTGATCGATCGATACTGCACTTGGGTGGGCTGGGCTGGGCCGGGCGGAGGGGCAAAATGCAGGTGCTAGCAGGTATCTGGGCTGATCCCGCTAACACTGCGTTTTTGGGAACCCTAAACTGCTGGGGACGCTAGTATAGATCTGATCAGATCAGATATTGATCCGTACAGATACTATACCACTAAGGGAGGCGTATGCTGCGTGCGTGGGTGTTAGCGGTACTGGCGCTAATCTGACGCTGCCTGGGGCGACGCATATCACCGCCGGGCGATCAGGGGGCTAAACCTTTATTCGGTAATAAACGGCGGGTGCCCTGACACTATAAAAAATAAACAAACTAACCAGCGTCACCCGTAACGGTTATACGGTGATCAGTGGTGAAAGGGTTAACTAGGGGGCAATCAAGGGGTTAAAACATTTATTAGATAGTATATGGGGGTCCCTGTCGCTATAAAACGCTGGCGGCGAACCTAAATATTTACGTCCCTAACTATCGTCACCAGTGACACTAATACAGCGATCAGAAAAATGATCGCTTAGCGACACTGGTGACAGGGGGTGATCAAGGGGTTAAAACTTTATTAGGGGGGGATAGGGGGGTATCCTAGACCTAAAGGGGGCTAACACGAACTGCCCTAACACAGTAACTGTCACAAACTGACACCATGCAGTAATCAGAAAAAAAAAAAAACCTGCTTGGTGTCACAGGGAGGGGTAATTGGGGGGTGATCGGGGGGCGATCGGGGGGGATCGGGGGTGTTTTGTGTGCCTGACATGTTCTACTGTGTGTGTAGTGTGTTTTCACTCACAGTGCAGTCTTCTCTCCTCGGCGCCGGAACGGAAAATACCGAGCCGAGGAGAGATGACATCATTTCCTTTGCTGCTGTTTAGCATACAGCAGCAAAGGAATGTTCTGATTGGCCAGCGGCGATCGTGAGGGGGGGCCACGAACGGATGGCCTCCCCCTCACCTCCGATCGCCGGGGGACAAAAGAGGACCGCCTCGGGCACCGGGGGTCCGATCGGACCCCCCACCCGCGGGAGGCAGATCACGTACATTTATGTGATATTGCCTGCCCGTGCCGCCTTGCCGACGTATATCGGCGTGAGGCAGTCCTTAAGTGGTTAAACGAAATCTCTCTAAAACTGAGCTATTAATATTCTCCCCCGCCCGTGCCCCCCTCCATGACTTTTCCATCAAAATCAACAATGCAACCATCAGTCCCTCCCCCCACGCCAGGGTACTAGGTGTAATCCTAGACTCTGACTTGTCTTTTTAGCCTCAAATCCAATCGTTGTCAAAAGTTTGTAGAATTCACCTCCGTAACATCTCTAAAATTCACCCCTTTTTAACAAATTAAACCACCATGCTCCTCATTCACTCCCTTGTTATCTCTCGCCTTGACTATTGCAACTCCCTTCTCATTGGCTTACCTCTCCATAGGCTATCCCCTCTTCAGTCTATCATGAATGCTTCTGCCAGACTTATCCACCTTATCAACCGCTCAGTGTCTGCCAACCCTCTACTCCAATCCCTACACTGGCTCCCAATCACCCAGCGAATTAAATTCAAAATACTAACCACAACATATAAAGCCATTCACAACTCTGCCCCAAGCTACATCACTAATCTTGTCTCCAAATATCACCCAAATCGACCTCTCCGCTCTTCTCAAGATCTCCTGCTTTCAAGCTTTCTCATCTCCTCCTCCCATGCTTGTCTCCAGGATTTCTCCAGAGCCTCTCCCATCCTCTGGAACTCGCTACCTCCATCTATCCGGCTATCCCCTACTCTTGCTACCTTCAGGCGATCCCTGAAAACTCATCTCTTCAGGAAAGCCTATAACGTCTCCAACTAATCTCCTACCACTTCCACCAGTTCATTCCCCACAGTTACAACCGTTTGTACCACCTGCCCCACCCTATTAGATTGTAAGCTCTTCTGAGCAGGGCCCTCTTAATCCTCTTGTATTTTATTGTATTATACCTGTATTGTCTCCCTTTTATATTGTAAAGCGCTGCGTAAACTGTTGGCACTATATAAATCCTGTATAATAATAATAATAATAATAACATTGTTGTGTGCCAAGGTCCCTAGTGGTATGTAGAATGAAATGTTTGTAAGTGTTTATTTGGTGTCTCAAATGTGTAATTTTGTGGGGAGAAGTTTGTGTAACTAGTGAAGAAATCTTGATTTTTGCGGGATCAACAACTACGTTTCATGTGTTAATGGCGCCATTTTATTGTGGCCTGGCTTTCATCTGCCATTTTCCATTGTTGTCTGCCATGAGGCCATTGACGTCGGCCATTTTGAGAAGCGCAGTTTAAGAATTTTGTGCTGGGTGGCCTGTGGGTCATTCTAGAGGGGAAGCTGCTCCAATTCCTTTGTGTGTGTAGCCATGCGGTCTACTTTGCACTGAATTTACTAGCTTTAACTGAGTTTTTGTACATTTAGCGGTGTGTGTTATTTTTATTTTTTATTTTTAAATGTTTGGAGGTTTTCAGAGGGCAATTCATGCCCCCGCCCACCTATTGTTTGGGGTTTTTAGAGCTGAGGTTTGTATTGTAAAGCCTGCAGTTTTTAATGTCTTGTTAGACATAATATGAAGCTATTCAAGGCTTCCCCTCCCTCTCCCTCTTCCTGTTCAGGTGTGTAACAGGAAGTTGGTGGGAGGAGCTTGGGGTCCTTTGACTCGTGTTTGGAAGGACAAAATGAATTCCAGTTGTTTTCTCTAAGTTTTATACTGTATTATGGTTTTGGGTAGAGAGTAAACAGGAAGCGTCCATGTTATTGTTGTAATATTAAGGTACAGAGAGAAGCCACATTGTTCTGTAGAGAAAGCGGGCGTAAGTGCGCTGTGCAGTTTAGTATGACGACACAGTGTACGGTCGTACAGCGCAATGCGCTTGTGTATGCATTTACTGTGAGGGGTAGAAACATAATTCGGGGGTTGATCTGTAGTTGTTGACTAATCGTTTAGCATATTTAGTAGTTGGTTGTTATTATGGGTATTGCAGTGTAAAAGGGTAGTACTCTGTAGTTCTGTGCTAAAAGTGTTGGGACAGCAAGCCAGAGAGTTGACGTCTCGGTTAGGGTTTCTAGTTGGGGGACTGGACCAGATATAGTGGTTGTAGTCCGTCAATCCACCGTAAAAGAAGACACCGGACGGTGCTCTCCTAAATGCGTGCAATGGTTTCCCTGGACGCAGGGGTAAGAGGATAAGCTGATTCGAAACGCCATGGGCAATGGCAGTCTGTGCAAGGGAAGAAATGCAAGGCTTCCCACAGTCAGACGGTTGCACAGTACATGAAGTCTAGTATTGGGGAAAAGGCCATTAAACTCCCTAAAGATTGGCAGATATGGTCAGAGGGTACAGTAAGGTGTACTCCTTTGGAAGGTACTTTTGATGTCTGGAGGTACGAGACCCCATAATAAAAATACCTTGGAAGTACTTCAGCTGTGGCTTCAGAAATCTGTAATGATGAGTGAATTGATGGATGTGTAGTACACTTTTGTGTGATTAAAAATTCTCAGGCCTGTTTTTGAACTTTGTGTGGTTGGTCCATACAAGATGTTGAGATGCTCTTGTGTTTCTCCCATTGAATTGTTCTATCGCTAAAAGAGTGAAGGTAGCATTCCATCTGGTTGTTTTGTTTTTTCATTTTTGTTTTGGGAACTATGAAATATCTCCCCCACATTTGTATCTAAATGTTTATCTCATATTTGTATGTGGTAACAAGAATATGTTTGAACCTACCGCAACAGCCCCCTTATGTGTCGCGGGTGTTGAAACCTGAAAGTAAGGGCTACAGAGGGTTTAGTTATTGTGGGTTTTGAGGAGTCTCAGTGACAATTTACCAATGTACACGAATGTTGTATTGTTTACTATTCTTTGCAGGTTAAATATGAAGGATAGAGTAATAACTTTTGTTTATAAGCATCTTTTCAGGTCCAAGGAGTTTCTGTATGTACATAGAAAGCAGGTGTATAAGAAGGTAAAAGTATCATAGGCTATTTCACTGTTTTCATTGTTTGTTTTTTTTTTTTGCACCATTCTAAAATCTGCGTGTCTTCCTCCAGTTTGTAATGAGGGGGAAAAGGGGGGTGATAGTGGTGAGAATGACAAATGTTCAAACCAATAATACTAACTGCTCTAATTCTAGCCAAGTTTGTGACCTAGTAGGAATGACAGGTTCCACGATTTTCTTCCTTTGATGGAATTTGAATCAGCAGTCTGGTGAAGGACGCTCCCATAGAAACCTTTTTGTCAATGGTTCCAGGTATTACACCCCAGATGGTAAGATGCAGTGACCACAGTCATTAAGTTCCCACATGTCTGAGTTATTGCCGTATGAGGTTTGTTTGGAGGTCAACCAAAACCAGAGTTGTACTTTCCTCAGCAGCTGTCACCTACATTTTCAGCTGATGGGGTGGGTGCAGTCACTGTAACATGAACTTCAAAAGGTCCACCACAGGGTTCATGAGTCCCTCCTGGACCCTGACACAATAACCAGTTTCAAACTCTTTCTAACCAGGTGATTGGGTCGTTGTAAAGAAGCTTGAGGGACACTGCAAGAAGCTGCTCAACTACACCAAAGGATGAGGAGTATCTTTGCTTATTTATATTTTTAAAGTGTATTTTCCAACTAGCTAAGAAAGCGAACAGGACACATGGTTGGGTCTACACTAAGTCTCCACCGAGCTCTAGTGCCCCAGCGATGACGGAGGTACATGCTATATAGGATGTTCATATTGGTGTGAGGACTTTTGACAAACTAGTAAAATCCAAACAGACACTTGTCAATAGAATTCAACGATACATTTCTAGAGGGTAAAATTAATTATAATTTTAACAAAAGCTCTGGTTCTTGCCAGCTTTGGTATCAGGACAACTAGGTAGCCCACAAGTGTGCTTCAACTTTGGTTTGGTATTAATGCGGATCTACAGCTTATAAGGTAATTCCCCCTAATGAAAGAGGTTCATGTGTGCTGGTGAAACTCGTCCCAGTATCTCATGTAGCGTCTGATTGTGAGGATCTGATGGTGCTAGAGAAGGTAAGAATGGCAGGGACAGCTGGAAGGGAATTTCTCACCATTCCCAACCAGGTCTGGGCATGGTTTCCTGCTTGTACACGGTGGGGGCTTGAGCTTATGAAACAATTGAACAATTTCTCATCCATTGAGGATGGAATGTTTTATGTAACTGTTGAAGCTACAAGGAAGTTCCCACAGTCCAAGGGGGGTTTCTGGGAATTCATAAGTAAAGATTGTTATACCTGTATCGGGGATACTAGTGACAAAGTTCAGGCCCATATGGATAAGGTTTAGATCTCTGCAAGGCAAAGCCAGAGCTGTAGCTAGTGAAGGTTGAAGTCCTTTTAAGGGTCTGGGAATCTTTGGGGATTTAATTTTTTTATTTTGCAGTGGATCATAGTTGAAGGTAGTAGAGGTATATATACTTATGTTAGTTTTGTTTCTATTCCTTCTATATGCTGTGATGAGGCGCTACTGTTACCTGATTGGACAAGTGAACAGAGCCTGAGCAGATGACGACGCCCTGAAGCTCAACCCAAGTATAAGATACAGAGGATCCCAGTCCGACCGGCCTTCATGTCCTACTCTAAGTCATCCCTCCTGAAGAACAAAGTCTACATGTGAAGCTGTGTTTTCCTTTTTATGGACTCATATGCACTGTAAGGACTGATTCATTTCCAGGAGTAAGAAGAAGATGGGAGCATATGACAAGAGGAGGGACTGTTTTGGAAATTTTATGAAGATGTATTTTAATATGTATTGTCATAAGTGTCTCCCAGTGTTAGTACTCCCGCAACCCGCTCTAAAGAGCCGACTGGGGCAGACTGACGCTGGTTGAGATCCGTTTGGTAGTGGAAAGCTCCTTGGGGATGTAGAGAAGTGTTTGTGGAGTGAGGACATGTCCACCAGCAAAGGGCCCCTGTGCGATGCACAGAACGATTGTCTGGGGGGGTCTGTTCACTCTGCAAAGAAATTATCGGTTTAGCGAATGTGCGCTCGTGTCACCCCTGTATGTCTGATCAACATATTTGTGGTACCATGGGCATACACCTGCAGATAACCTCTTGTCCACAGTAGTATAGTCTGGGTATGCTTTGTTCTCTGAACAACGCAGAATAAGGATTCACGAACAAACAATAAGAATGTGAGTCTTTGAATCGTTGTGGTCGGGAGAAGTGTTCATGATCTCAGGCTTCCTGTGATCATGCTGAGGATAGCTAACAGAGACAGGGGGCTGGAGATCATACACGCTTACCCCAACCAAACATGCCTGTAAAACTCCCCTAGTCATTATTCATTGGTTGTTGTATAAAGTCACATCCTGTGTTGTCATATCCTGTGAGGTCACATCCTGTTTGTGTCTTCCTGTTTGTGTGTGAATAAAAAGCCGAGAACCTCTGCCCTGCGAGGCAGATGGAGGAACTGTGGAGCTGAGATAGTGATTATGGCTGTTTACTGGGGAAAAGGGGAGACATGGGTTATTTAAGCATGCATTATACCATTAGACTGATAGGGAGCTTAATAGCACAAGAGTATAGTGGAATATCTACGACACCCAGAGGAGTCTGCTTCTCATGCCTCCGCAAACTTGCGGTGCATGGGCTCCCTCATGCTTCAATACCTGCTAGGGCCGAACACCCCCCTGTTCGGTTCGCACCAGAACATGCGAACAGGAAAAAAGTTTGTTCAAACACGCGAACACCGTTAAAGTCTATGGGACACGAACATGAATAATCAAAAGTGCTAATTTTAAAGGCTTATATGCAAGTTATTGTCATAAAAAGTGTTTGGGGACCCGGGTCCTGCCCCAGGGGACATGGATCAATGCAAAAAAAAGTTTTAAAAACGGCCGTTTTTTCAGGAGCAGTGATTTTAATAATGCTTAAAGTCAAACAATAAAAGTGTAATATCCCTTTAAATTTCGTAGCTGGGGGGTGTCTATAGTATGCCTGTAAAGGGGTGCATGTTTCCCGTGTTTAGAACAGTCTGACAGCAAAATGACATTTCGAAGGAAAAAACCCATTTAAAACTACTCGCGGTTATTGCATTGCCGACAATACACATAGAAGTTCATTGATAAAAACGGCATGGAAATTCCCCACAGGGAAACCCCGAACCAAAATTTAAAAAAAAAAATGACGTGGGAGTCCCCCTAAATTCCATACCAGGCCCTTCAGGTCTGGTATGGATTTTAAGGGGAACCCCGCGCCAAAAAAAAAAAAACGGCGTGGGGTCCCCCCAAAAATCCATACCAGACCCTTATCCAATCACGCAACCTGGCAGGCCGCAGGAAAAGAGGGGGGGACGAGAGTGCGCCCCCCCCCTCCTGAACCGTACCAGGCCACATGCCCTCAACATTGGGAGGGTGCTTTGGGGTAGCCCCCCAAAACACCTTGTCCCCATGTTGATGAGGACAAGGGCCTCATCCCCACAACCCTGGCCGGTGGTTGTGGGGGTCTGCGGGCGGGGGGCTTATCGGAATCTGGAAGCCCCCTTTAATAAGGGGACCCCCAGATTCCACCCCCCTCCTGTGTGAAATGGTAAGGGGGTACTTAAAATCAAAAATGTTAAAAATGACAAGAGACAGTTTTTGACAATTCCTTTATTTAAATGCTTCTTCTTTCTTCTATCTTCCTTCATCTTCTTCTTCTGGTTATTCTGGCTCTTCTGGTTCTTCCTCTGGCAGTCTCGTCCAGCATCTCCTCCGCGGCGTCTTCTATCTTCTTCTCCTCGGGCCGCTCCGCACCCATGGCATGGGGGGAGGCTCCCGCTCTTCTCTTCATCTTCTTCTCTTCTTCCTTCTCTTCTTCATTTTCTTCTCCGGGCCGCTCCACACCCATGCTGGCATGGAGGGAGGCTCCTGCTGTGTGACGGCGTCTCTTCGTCTGACGGTTCTTAAAAAATGGGTGGCGGGGCCACCCGGTGACCCCGCCCCCCTCTGACACATGGTGACTTGACGGGACTTCCCTGTGACATCACGGGGAATGCCACAGTGAAGTCCCGTCATGTTCCATGCGTCAGAGGGGGGCGGGGTCACCAGGTGGCTCCGCCCCCTGTTATTTAAAAACCATCAGACGAGGAGACGCCGTCACACAGGGGGAGCCTCCCTCCATGCCAGCATGGGTGCGGAGCGGCCCGGAGAAGAAAATGAAGAAGAGAAGAAGAAGAAGATGAAGAGAAGAGCGGGAGCCTCCCCCCATGCCATGGGTGCGGGGCGGCCCGAGGAGAAGAAGATAGAAGACGCCGCGGAGGAGATGCTGGACGAGAACGCTGGAGGAGGAACCAGAAGATGAAGGAAGATAGAAGAAGCATTTAAATAAAGGAATTGTCAAAGACTGTCCCTTGTCATTTTTAACATTTTTGACAGTTTTCAGTGAAATGGTAGGGGTAAGTACCCCCTTACCATTTCACACAGGGGGGGGTGGGATCGGGGGTCCCCTTGTTAAAGGGGGCTTCCAGATTCCGATAAGTCCCCCGCCCGCAGACCCCCACAACCACCGGCCAGGGTTGTGGGGATGAGGCCCTTGTCCTCATCAACATGGGGACAAGGTGTTTTGGGGGCTACCCCAAAGCACCCTCCCAATGTTGAGGTCATGTGGCCTGGTACGGTTCAGGAGGGGGGGCCCGCACTCTCGTCCCCCCCTCTTTTCCTGCGGCCTGCCAGGTTGCGTGCTCGGATAAGGGTCTGGTATGGATTTGTGGGGGGACCCCACGCCGGTTTTTGTTTTTTTTTGGCGCGGGGTTCCCCTTTAAAATCCATACCAGACCTTAAGGGCCTTGTATGGAATTTAGGGGGACTCCCACGTCTTTTTTTTTTAAATTTTGGTTCGGGGTTGCCCTGTGGGGAATTCCCATGCCGTTTTTATCAATGAACTTCTATGTGTATTGTCGGCAATGCAATAGCCGCGGGTAGTTTTAAATGGGTTTTTTCCTTCAAAATGTCATTTTGCTGTCAGACTGTTCTAAACACAGGAAACATGCGCCCCTTTACAGGCATACTATAGACACCCCCCAGCTACGAAATTTAAAGGGATATTACACTTTTATTGTTTGACTTTAAGCATTATTAAAATCACTGCTCCTGAAAAAACGGACATTTTTAAAACTTTTTTTTGCATTGATCCATGTCCCCTGGGGCAGGACCCAGGTCCCCAAACACTTTTTATGACAATAACTTGCATATAAGCCTTTAAAATTAGCACTTTTGATTTCTCCCATAGACTTTTAAAGGGTGTTCCGCGGCATTCGAATTTGCCGCGGACACCCCAAATTGTTCGCTGTTCGGCGAACTTGCGAACAGCCAATGTTCGAGTCGAACATGAGTTCGACTCGAACTCGAAGCTCATCCCTAATGCCTGCAAAAGGACCCAAGAATATGTGGCATAAAGGAGAAGAATCACTATTGACCACTGTTACAAGGGAAAAGTCTCAGAACTCATCCTGTCCCCACAGAGGGTTCAGAAGATTAAATCTCTTGAGGGTACCTTAAAGAGGAGTTTATCTAACGCTTTTCCCAACTCTGGTAGTTTACAGTGTCATGGAAAACATAGTTTTGAGGCTTCTGTTGGTCAAGAGACAGGCGGTGGAGAAGGCGGCCGCCTAAGTGATGCATTTAACATTTTTTTTAGTCCTTGCCACTCAGGGCTGTCAGCTTCTACATCTTATCTGCAGTGTCTGCATCATATGGTGGATAATTATCTATCGGCGAAAGCAGAGATGGTGAGCTTTCCACTGGCTTACTGGGTCATGAGAATAGACCACTGGCCAGAACTTGCCCAGTATGCAATTGAGCTGCTGAGCTGCCCTGCATCCAGCGTGCTTTCCGATCAGGCATTCAGTGCTGATGGAGGTTTTGTTACTGATAATAGAACACATCTGTCCACAGACTCCGTGCACCATCTGACATTTATCAAAATGAATCAGTCCTGGATTAATATCAGCTATGAAGCCTCTCATTCCGATGTCGCTGAATAAGTGTTTTTGGGAAGTGGAATCTCTGCAGGAGTTCTAGGCTGCCTAGCATTGTGGGCATTGATTTCATGTGGAAGAATTTGTTTGGTGTAGGTTTCATGGGCACCACGGATACCCAAAGACCAATATTTATGCACCTGTTTGACAGGTGTATACCATTTTAATTTTTGACAGCAAGGCAATTCCTGCTTTCATCAAGAGTACCTCTATAGCAGGGGTCTCAAAGTACCGGCCCGCGGGCCATTTGCGGCCCGCGGACCGGTTAAAAATGGCCCGCAGGCAGGGCCGATCCAGTACTAGAGGTCGACCGATATTTGGCCATTAGGCCGATATATAGCACTGGCCGCCGTTCCTCCTCCCTTCTCCACACTCAGTGCTTGATGCTTGTGTGAAACTGACATGTAACAGGAGGAGAGAGACAGAGGGATCTGTCAGATTTGAGGTTGATGTTGGGGGTGGGCGGGACCCAGCCGGGGTGGGCGGGACCCGGCCAATTTCAAACACCAGCCAATGGGATCTGGGCGGGCCGCTACATATATGTGGCCCGCCCTTTTCTTAAGCAGCCCAATCATTGGCTGGTGTTTGACAGCTGCTGATCCCGCCCACCCCGGCCGGGTCCCGCCCACCCCGACATCAACCTCAATTCTGACAGATCCCTCTGTCTCTCTCCTCTATGCTACGTGTCAGCTTCACACAAGCATCAAGCGCTGAGTGTGGACAGCTCCTTGTCAGTTTCACACACAGCTACACTCCGTTCAGTGTGAAACCTGCCAGTGCCACCTGCCAGTGCCAGCTGCCAGTGCCATCGCCAATCAGTGCCACCTTCCAGTGCCAACCAGTCTGCCAGTGCCACCTGCCACCTCCAACCAGTACCACCTGCCACCGCCAACCAGTGCCTGCTAGTGCCACCGCCAACCAGTGCCCCTGCCAATTGATGCCACCTGCCAGTGCCAACCAGTGCCACCTTCCGCCACCTGACAGTGCCACGCCAATCAGTGCCACCTGCCAGTGCCACGCCAATCAGTGTCACCTGCCAGTGCCAATAGTGCCACCTGCCAGTTCCAAACCAGTGCCACCTGCCAGTTCCAAACCAGTGCCACTTGCCAATGCCTGCCAGTGCCACCTTCGAGTGCCAACCAGTGCCACTGCCAATAAGTGCCACCTGCCAGTGCCATTGCCAATCAGTGCCATCTGTCAGTGCCAATCAGTGCCACCTGCCAATCAGTGCCACATGCCAGTGCCACCTGCCAGTGACAGACAGTGCCACCTGCCAGTGCCACCTGCCTAAGCCAACCAGTGCCACCTGCCACAGCCAACCAGTGCCATCTGTACTGAGGACATCAAGTGTGTGGTAGAGTGACAGGAGCAAGCAGGGAGGAGTGGAGTGGGTGAGGTTTTTTTTTTTTTAAATCGGCCTAAAATATCGGCCACAAAAATCGGCATCATATATCAGCCATCGGCCGCCCCGATTTCTAAATATCGGCATCGGCCAGAGAAAAACTCATATCGGTCGACCTCTATCCAGGACATCTTTTTGAACTGCACCCAGGCACCGCAGAGGGGGAGGTGCCAGAGCCCCAAACCAGGGTCCTGCTGCCACCTCAGGGCGGGAGATTGTGTTCACTGGGTCCCCTGTCACTAGGCCTGTATGGAAGCTAGGAGGAGAGGACTCGGGAGGCAGATGATCCTGACTGCCAGGAGAGGTGAGTGAGCATCACACTGAGGCAAAGTCCTTAGTAGGGTGACTGGGGTAGAAATTTGTGCAGTGTGGGGGGTATTTTATGCAGTGTGGAGGGTGATTGTGCAGTGTGGGGGGTAATTGTGTAGTGTGGGGGTAATTATGGAGTGTGTGGGGTATTTTATGGAGTGTGGGGCTATTTGTGCAGTGTGTGGCTATTTGTGCAGTGTGGGAGGGGTAATTCTGGGGGTTAATAATGCGTTTGCTGACACCAGTGCTGGGTTAATAATGCGTTTGCTGACACCAATGCTGGGTTAATAATGCATTTGCTGACACCAATGCTGGGTTAATAATGCATTTGCTGACATCAGTGCTGGGTTAATAATGCGTTTGCTGACACCAATGCTGGGTTAATAATGCGTTTGCTGACACCAGTGCTGGGTATAGTATAGTATATTATTGCTGGTATAGTTTATTGCTTTTGAAGTTTTAAAAGTTTGCATGCGGCCCCCCCATGGGATATGAAAACTTGTCATGTGGCCCTCAGGCAATTTGAGTTTGAGACCCCTGCTCTATAGGGTTACAGTGTGAAGGCACCTCTGACACCCAAAGACCAATTTTTCCACACCTATTTGACAGGTGCATATCATTTCAATTTTTACACAGCACAGATGTGCCACTTTACAGGTAGACTAAGGGGACCTCCCAGGCACTATATTAAAAGGTGTTTTTCATTTTATTGTTATTCATTTTTATGCTTTCACTTTCAGCATCAGTAAATCACTGCTCATTTAAAAATTACGATTTTACAAACTTTTTTTTCATTGATACATGTCCCCCAGTGCCAGTTTGGGTCCCATAGACTTCAATAGGGTTTTATATTTGGTTGCAAACTTTTGTGATATTCTAAAGTTCTGGTGCAAACCAAACAAAGGGTCGTTCGGCCCACCCCTAAAAATTACTAACGTCTGTTGTCAATAGGAGAAAAAAATAACTGGTTTCAGTGTGAAAAAAAATGGCATCAGCAGTCAGGAGGTGGAAATATGTCTACTATTGTGAGCATGTGGAGAAAAAAAAAGGGTAACAATGGTCAGTGGGAAGAGAAAAAAAAGACTTGTGATGGGAGGTATAATTGCCTGGAGTCATTGGTCAGTGTCTCTGCCCCTTCTCACATTGGTGGTTAGTGTAGTGCCCCCATTACATCGGTGGTTAGTGTAATGCCCTTTGTTATAATGATTGGATTGATGGATTGGTGTTACACTGGTTATATTGGTGGTTGGTGTAATACCATTTGTTACACTGGTGATCAGTGCAATGCCCCTTTCTACATTGGTGTATTGTCCCTTGTTACATTAGTGGCTACTGTAGTGAACCTTGTTAACCGATGGTCGGTTAAGTGCCACTTGTTACATAGTGGTCAGTGTAATGCCCTGGTGTAGAGCCCTATTTTGCACTTGAATAATTAAGTGTCACTTGTTACATTGGTGGTCAATGTAGCACCTTTTGTTGCACTGGTAGTTTAGCACCCCTTGTTAAATGTGTGGTCAGTGCAGTACTCCTTGTTACATTAGTGTCCAGTGTCTGTACCCCTCTTGCTGCTTAGTGTGCCCCATTTTGATGGTGGTCAATGGGAGCAGCGTTACTCACTTCCTGGCAACTAGTAGAAGAAATACCAAAATGTGTAAATAGATATCATATGACTAATGATCATACATGTTGATATTTAGCAACTTTGGCACTTCTTTAATACAGTGTTGCACAATTTTACTAGAGAAAAAAAATTAGGAGGGTAGGTAGTAGTTTTGGAATTGAATTCAAATTCTAATGCCGCGTACACACGACTTTACGGCAGACTTGCCCGGCGGATGGGATTTCGTCGGACAATTCGATCGCGTGTGGGCTCCAGCGGACTTTGTTTTCTCAAAAGTTGGACAGACTTAGATTTGAAACATGTTTCAAATCTATCCGACGGACTCGAGTCCGGTCGAAAAGTCCGCTCGTCTGTATGCTAGTTCGACGGACAAAAAGCCACGCTAGGGCAGCTACTGGCTATGAACTTCCTTATTGTAGTCCAGTCGTACGTCATCACGTACAAATTCAATGGACTTTGGTTGATTGTGTATAGGCAAGTCCGTTCATTCAGAAAGTCCGTCGTAAAGTCCGTCGAATAGTTCGCCGGGCAAAGTCTGCCGTAAAGTCCGCTCGTGTGTACGCGGCATAACTTACATGTGAACACTCCTATGGTACCAGCATGTATATGCATGTGCAAATCCCTTTTTTAGAAGGATTTATTGGTACTCAAAAACATGTTTCCAATGGTGATAACATTTCCTGGGGAAGGGGTAAGTGATTTGATCTATTTTGTGGAGTTCTAGATTGCCATGAATCTAGTCTATTTGTCATGCTTGCTTGTTTTTGCATGCTAAGGACTATTTGTTTTCTTATAATCTTTAGCACACATTCTAATCACCTCACCAATTACTACATTACCCAATGTGTTTAAGATCTTGAAGAACTTTGGGAACATATGAGGAATTAAAGTTAATACTAGCAATTCAGCAGATTTAGATGTAAGTCTCTCCAATTTCACAATCAAAGATCTTATGCCGCGTACACACGAGCGGAATTTTCGACTGGACTGGTCCGACGGACTATCCGACGGACTTTTAGCGGACTTCCAACGGACTTTCCCAATGAACGGACTTGCCTACACACGATCACACCAAAGTCCGACAGATTCGTACGTGATGACGTACAACTGGACTAAAATAAGGAAGTTCATAGCCAGTAGCCAATAGCTGCCCAAGCGTCGGTTTTGCTCCGTCGGACTAGCATACAGACGAGCGGATTTTTTGACCGGACTCGAGTCCGTTGAAAATATTTGAAACATGTTTTATTTCTAGGTCTGTCAGAATTTTGGGGAAAAAAAGTCCGCTGGACCAAGTCTGCCGGAAAGTCCGCTCGTGTGTATGCGGCATTAAAGACTATTTTGCCTTTTCTTGGCAAACCGATGCCTTGCCATATTGGAAAATACATCTCCATACTCTATAAATTGAATTATGGCATATTAACTGTAATCAATCCTCGTAGCTGAGGTTTTCCATCCACCCTACTCATTTTGTTTCCCTTCGCTGAATTTTTTCTAACAATCTCTTACCTGAGGACTGGTGACCAAAATTTAACTGTATATTTAAGATAAAGTCAACCCAGTGTTTTGTAAAGAAATAAACAATTCTATCTCTTGAATGTATGCCCTTTTTAATGCGTGAGAGTATTTTGATAGTTTGTTTGTGGCAGTCTGGCATTGCATGCTATTGCTAAGTCTGTCTAAAAGCACCTCCAGATCCAATGTAATTTTGCCATTTGAAATTTCCAAAGTGTTGTCGTAATAAATATAGTAAGTCCTTTTCTGTTTTAATACTAATGCCCCGTACACACGATCGGACTTTCCGCCAACAAAACCATGGATTTTTGTTTGAAGGTTGTTGGCTCAAACTTGTCTTGCATACATACGAGCCGATAAAAAGGATGTTCAATAGCCAGTGCGCCACCCTTTGGGCTCCTTCTGCTAATCTCGTGTTTATCTCGTGTTAGTAGAAGTTTGGTGAGAGACGATTCATGCTTTTCAGCCTCGTGCTTTTCAGTTCGTTTCTGCTTTTCAGTTTGTGCTTCTCGGTTTGTATCTGTTCTTCAGTGCGTGTTGTCAGTTTGTTCCTGTCTTTCAGCGAGTTCTATTTATAGTTCGCTTCTGATTTTTTTTTTTTTTTTTTTTTTTTTTTTTTTTTTTAAATTAATTTCTTTTTATTAATCTCAGTGTAAAAGCAAAGTTACATACTTTTCGTGACAAGTTGCATTTAAAGTGCATTTAGCAAATACATTAAAACAATTTTACAGATGCAGGGTAACTGCTCCAATACCTCGCTTTCCTCCTGTGCATTGTGAAGTCTACTATTGTGCATTTGTACGTAATCGCTACTTATAATGTGTTCATTTTCCCTTATTTCCTACCCATCTTTTAGTATCCCCCCCCCCCCCCTTACCCTACCTAAGTTTTCCCAACCCTTCTCTACCTATTCCTCGCCTTACCCTCCCCCCCCCTTATTATCAGCGTGAAAATTTCGTGCGTTCTTGTTAAAATTCGCGCTATGATTATCTAAGCCCCGTTGGGACCCATTCCTACACCCGAGATTGTCCAGTTTGAACCTTTGTTTACCCCCCCCTCGTGAGGGGGTCTAGGATACACTGAATCAAATTAAATGCTGGATATTTTGCTCTTGGAGCCAAGGCTTCCATATACCGATAAATTTACTATAATTCCCTTTCCTGGTGTATACTGTCCTTTCTGTCCAAACCAGGGAGTCCATAGTCCTGAGCCAATCCCCTATAGTTGGAGGGTTTGCTGAGAGCCAATGCTGCGCCAGCAACTTTCTCGCTTGGTATAAGCATCTCGCTATAGCAGTGATTGTACTGGTGCCACCCAGATTGGCACCCAGCAGCCCCAACACGCACACCTTGGCGTCTAACTCAATATTTACCCTAAATCTGCGGTTTATTATCCCTATCACTTCCGTCCAATATCTTGTCAGCTTTGGGCATCTCCAGACCATATGTATAAGATCTCCTGACCTGTAGCATCTGGGGCAGCTGTCGTCAGGTCTACCCCCAAACCTGTACAGTCTTCTGGGCGTATAGTATGCTCTGTGTATGAGGAGGAGATGTGAGGCCTTCTGTGATGGAGAGACAGATACCATCTGCCCAAGTTCCAATATTTTATTCCACTGGTCATCCGACAGCTCCCCCACATCCGTCTCCCATCCCTCTCTAGACCCGAGGGGCACCCCCTGTACCAGAGTCTTATCCAATAATTGCGTATACACCGCCCCAATCAGCCCTTTAGTGCTTGTTGCTTTAACTATTTTGTTGAGAAGCGGTGTATTACAGCGTATTATAGGAGAGGACCCGAATTGGGTGTTCAGTGCGTGTCTGATCTGTAAGTAATTGTAAAAGATATTATATGGAACTCCAAATTCCATTCTCAGTTCTGTAAAAGATTTCAAGTTGGTGTCGCTATACAGCTGAGCCACTCTATGAACTCCGTGACTTTCCCACCCGGGGTGCTTTTCTACAGCCCTTAATTCCCCCAAGGATTCGTTAGCCCATATGGGAGCAAACTCAGTAATACCTCTATACCCCATGATCTTTTTAACTGTCTGCCAGGTCTTGTTTACTAATTTGTATGTTGGCAGCTTTCTCTGGAGTGAACCCGCCTCTAGTGCCTCTACTAAGCAACTATGTGGGCTACCTTCTAACATAATTTTATTACTGGCACTTGCCTTACCCGAGAATTCACAGCCCCCTAAGTGCTGCATTTGGGCAGCTAGATAGTAACCATACGGGTGCGGGACTGCCAGTCCCCCTTCCCGGGTAGGTCGCTGCAATGTCTGCAGTTTAATCCTAGCCTGGCCCTTCTTCCAGATGAGATCCCTAAATAGGGAATCAATTTTGATAAACCATTTTCTCCCGACCCATACCGGGGAATTATGGAGAATATAAAGTATTTGTGGCAACCAGATCATTCTGATCAGGTTTGCACGTCCTGCCAACGACAGGGGGAGTCGGCACCAGATATCGCATTTTCTTCTAAACTTCTCAAGCAGGGGGGCTAGATTGTCTTGGATATAATTATTGGGATCTCTAGTCATTACTATTCCCAGGTACTTTATCTTGTCAGTTATGTTTATCCCAGAGAGACCGCCAGGGAGGGGATTGCTAATTGAATCAACATGTAGCAATGAGGATTTATCCCAATTAACCGCTAGGCCCGATACCGACCCAAAGCTTTCTACCAGTTGCATCGTTTTTACCAGCGATGGCCCGGTGTCCCCCAGAAACACCAGGACGTCGTCTGCATAAAGTGCAACTCTTTCTTCACTGCCCTTCCTCCTAAAGCCCCGCAAATCCGGAGCCCTTCTTATAGCCTCTGCCAGCGGCTCCATTGCCAGAGCAAAAAGAAGAGGCGATAAGGGGCACCCCTGTCTTGTACCCCTCTCAAGTGTAAAACTGTCTGTGTACTCATTGTTAATCTTTAACTTAGCTAGTGGGCAGCTGTACAATATTTTTATCCATTTAATAAAGGCCGGGCCAAATCCGAATTTATCCATTATCCCCCAGAGGTAGCCCCACTCCAGGCTGTCGAATGCCTTGGCGATATCCAAGGCCATGACAGCTCTGGATTCCCTGTCCGTGACCGGGGTCTGCAAGTTCAGGTATGCTCTCCTAATATTGACGCTGGTAGACCTATGGGGGATAAATCCTGCTTGGTCTGGGTGTACCAAATTATCGATACATTTACTCAGCCTAGTTGCTAGCACCTTAGCTAGGATTTTAACGTCCGAGCAGAGCAGGGAGATTGGTCTGTATGACGCTACGTCCAGATGATCCTTCCCCTCCTTTTGAATAAGAATGATATTCGACTCTGTCATTGAGGCCGGAAGACCACCATCGACAAACGCCTCCTCTAAAGTCCTCAAAAGGGTGGGGAGCAAAATCCCCCCATAATGCTTGTATATTTCCAGGGGAAGTCCGTCTGGGCCTGGGGTCTTATGATTAGGCATAGCAGCCACAGCACACCTTAATTCCTCTAGTGTTATAGGGGATTCTAAGCTTATTTTGTCTGCTGCGGATAAGGTTGGTAATACCATCCCCTCCAATAGTGTATCCAACTCTCCTCTTACTATGCGGTGCTTTGACTGATACAGGGACCTGTAAAAATCAAGGAATATCTCCCTAACTTTCCCTGGGTCCGTCACAATTTCCCCGCTTGAGGATCTAATCGCAGAGATTGTTGAGGACGGAGAGTTGGTGCTTGCCACTACGGCAAGCATTCGGCCCATTCTCTCCCCCTCCTCAAAAAACCTCTGCCTCTGAAAGAGTCTTTTATTTTCGGCTTTTCTCATTATTACTGCTTTATATTCCTGTTGTTTCCCAGTCCAGAGCTCCTCTAGCTCTGCAGTGGGGCCCAAAACATACTGCCTTTCTAGCTCCATAACCTCATTTCTAATGCGATCATCCTGCGTTCTTGTTTTCCGCTTTGCCCTTGCTATTTGCTGAATTAGAAGTCCTCTAAGGAAGGCCTTTAGAGCATCCCAGATCACGCCCCCTGTCGCTGTCCCTAGGTTGCATACCATAAATTCCTCTAGCCTAGTAGAAATTTCTCCACTGCTCCCTATTACCTCCAGCCATACTGGATTTACTGACCAGGGCCTATATGTTTGTCTATCACCGATGCGCACCGCCAGTTTTAGTGGAGAGTGGTCTGATAATCCTCTCGGGCCGTAGTCTATATTATGCACTAGGGGGTGCATTTCCTTATTGCCTATGGCTAGATCTATTCGGGATAGTGTGTGATGTGTCCCCGAATAGCAAGAATATTGCCTACCGTTTGGGTTGCGGATTCTCCATAAGTCACACCACCCCACTTCCTCCAAGAACTGCCTCAGTCTGCCCTCCATTGCCCTCGCTGCCCGGGTACCGATTGGGAGCCTGTCCTGCCGACTATCAAGAACTGTATTAAAGTCGCCAATCAGGACTAATGGGATCCCAACCTTGCTCTCCATATATTCCAACAGGCAATATAGAATTTCCAGCTTGCTTGGAGGAGGGATATAGATATTTGCAATAACAAACTCTCTATCGTCCAACAGGCAATGCAGAAAAATATAGCAGCCCAGCGTGTCGATCCGAACTCCCCTGCAGGCAAACGACACCCCTTTCTTTACCAGTATACTCACTCCCCTTGAGTAGGAGGAGTAAACAGAGTGAAATTGCGACTGGAATTTCCTACCCCCAAATCTTATCCTAGTTTCGTTTGTAAAATGCGTCTCCTGCAGGCATATCAGATCGACACCCTGGGCCTCCAGCTCTAATAAAACAGCAGTTCTCTTATCAGGATCACCTAACCCCCTAACGTTCCATGATCCTATTCCAACTACGCTAGGCATCGGAGAGAGAGAAGTAAGAAACAGGATGTTTTTTTCTTTACCTTTTTCCCTACCTTTTTAACATAAAATAAAAAGAAAATAACCAACATATACAGTGTAAAGCGTACCCCTCTTTTTAAACCCCAACCGAGATCACCCACTTTCTTGACATTTATTATGAGTCCCCTATAATTCCTAGGTCCCCTACCCGTGCTAAAACTATTTTTTAGGGGTGTAGAGGATGGGGGGGGGGAGCAATTTCCCTTCCCCTCCCATCTCCCCCACACCCCCCGGGCTCCACATCTTTCCGCGTGCGCATTTAAATAACACAAACCCTTATTTACTTTACTACCCTCCCCCCACCCCTGCTTCTGCTTTCTAGTGAATTTAACTCCCGTATGGGGAGTAATTAACTCTCTACCCAGTGACTTCCCCCTACCCCTCCCATGCCTATTTCGGCTAGCCCCAGGAGCCTTTAGTGTGACCCAATCTACCCCATACCTCTGTACCTCAACTGATACCAACCACACCCCCCCGCCACCCACCACCTGCCCCCCTCCCCCCTCCCCCTCAGCCCTTGTTACATCTCCCTTAGGGGGAGCTCTAAAAAAAACCAAAAGGAAAAAAAAAAGAAAAAACATCAATCCACCCCACGACCTTGGTCGTGAACCAACACACATTTGAGGATTTCACCCACTCTTGGACCCACGCTCCTCCCCCCCACCTCCGGGAAAAAAAAAAAAAAAAAAAAAAAAAAAACCCCGCCCCCAGCCCCCATCCCACGTTTAATTTTTCTTTACACTTTTTTTTTCCCTTTCCTTTTTTTTTAAATGATACAGTATATTGTCCTCTTTCGATTTCTCTTCTTTTCTCTTCCCTTCCTCTTCGCCTTCCGCGTTTCCCCCGGACTCCTAGGTTTGTATATTCTTTTTATAGTCCTCGAGCCAAGCTGAGGCCTTGTCAGCTGCGTCGAAAAAATAGACTGTCCCTGAAGCTTCTACGCGCAGTCGCGCTGGATATAGCAGAGCATACTGAATTTTATGAGTCCGTAGGGCGCGCTTCACTTCCACGAAGCCCGCCCTTCTTTTCTGCAAGTCCGGGGAATAGTCGGGGTACAGTGAAATCCTACTGCCGTTGTGGAGCATATCTCCTTTTTCCCTAGATTTCTGCATTAACGACACCTTGTCTTTGTAACAGAACAATTTAAGGATCATTGGTCTAGGGCGTCCCCCTGATGCGGTGGGTCTAGTGGGTATTCGATGCGCCCTCTCGATAGCAAAGTAAGGTGAAAGAGTGTCGGGCCCAAAGAGTCCCTTGAGCAGATTTTCCATATATACCTCCGGGCGAGGGCCCTCGCTTCCCTCGGGGAGGCCCAGCACCCTTACATTACATCTGCGCATCCTGTTCTCTATTTCGTCCATTTTATTCCTATACGTATCCAATTGCGTTTGTATGCTCTTGAATTCCCGTTGCATTGGGAACACTGTGTCTTCCAGTTGGCTCAATCTCTCTTCAATAATAGTAGTTCTTTCTAGCACTTTCTGGAGTTCCTGACTCATAGAGCGTAGTTCTACCTTGAGGCCCCCTAGTTGATCACACAGGTCATTCAGGGACCCTTTACACGAGTTTACTGCAGCTAGTACTTCCTTTAATGTGGGTTCTGGCTCCGCGGCTGTACTGGGCTCAAGTGGAACACCACTAGTTGGTACAGTTGCTCTATCCAGGGAGGTTAGCTCTAAGCCTTTCTTGTTCATTGTAGATTTAGTGCTAGCCGACAAGGCAGCTGGGGCTGATGACCCTCTGCCCACGCTTTTCCTCTCCCCAGATGGTCCTGACTGCGACTTCTCAGTAAGCATTTGATTGCCCTTGACGGGGGTGTGTGCGGGGGTGTGCGCGAATTTTTCCAGCTTTGCTGCGGCTGACGCCGCCGCCGAGGCTGATGCTGCTAGGTTCCCCTTTTCCTTAACTGGACGAGTACCCTGTGCTGTTGCGTTTTCATGCGACTGCTGGGGCTCCTCCCCCTTCTTCCTGGTCATCATTGGAGACTCTGGGAGACAACGGGGATCCAGCGGTTTCCCCCCTAACTACCAGTTAATGTGCCCAGGTGCTGTCACTGCCACCCCCTCTCCCCACAACGCTCCCACTAGATTGCAAGCAGCGTCTCTAGAATCCACAGCTGGGGTTTAGTTCAACTACTGCAACATTGCATGAATGTCTAGCGTTGCATAGCACTAGCAGGTGCAGCAGATAGGTGCAGCAGATAGGATACCAAACAGTCCTCCTCTATAGCCAGTACTTTTTTTTTTTTTCCCCCTATTTATCAGGTTGCTCTCATACCTGTCTTGCAGATCTTCGAATCTGTACACTCTCTCCACTCCTTCCACGTGTACCTGTGCTTGTAGCCAGTGTCTGGCGTCTGCCTGCCGGCGTCTGGTGCTGTTCTGCAGCTGAAGCCAGGGAGGAGGGGTTAGGTTAGAAGCGCGGCGGGGCTCCCGGGTCCAGGACACGTCACAATCTTCCACAAGAGCCCCGGGTGTTGCCCAATCCGACGGCAACCGAGTGAGTCCCGCGACCCAGACTGAGTGCGGGATGCTGGGTAACGAGCGGGTCGGCAAAAGGCGAGTCGGCACCCGGGAACTGCACACTGCGGCGTCCGAGTGTCCCGCTCCAATGGTAGGGCGCAGCTGGGCGGACGTGCGGCGGTACAGGAAGCAGTGTTCAGCGGAGGGAAGTTCACAAGCCGTCAGGAAAACGGGCTAGGTTGAGCTGCCAAGGACGGGACTGAGCGGCATGGAAGCCGGAGGTGGAGGGGAGCGCACACACACACCCTCTCACAACAACATCCGGTCACAACTCCTTCTGATTTTAAGTATGTTCTTGTCTGCTCATTTCGGATTTTCAGCTTGTTCTTCTCAGGTCCTTTCTGATTTTCAGTGCATTCTGTTAGTTCATTCTGAGCAGCCGTTCGTTTTCTAGCCATGTTGCAGTTATGTACTTGTCTAAGAGTTTGTGCTGTTGTTGGGCTTAGAGTTGGAGTTATTGCTTTGACCCAAATCCAGTCCATGAACAGGGGGAGGAGGAGTTCTTGGACCAAGAATTGGTTGCTTAAATCGTGACCAATTCTCTCATATGCCTTTGTTGTGGGAGCTCTAGGAGAATAATCCTGATGATTTCAGGAATTATCTCTGAATAATGGACCCCATCTTTCACCGTCTGTTGGCTTTGCTGTTCCCCTTTATTACCAAGCAGGACACCTGCATGCGGCAAGCCATCCCTCCTGAACAAAGGTTTGTTGCCACCTTGCGGTACTTGGCGACGGGGAGAAGTCTCCAGGATATCAAGTTCATGAATGGAATCTCCCCCCAGCCTCTGGAAATCATTATTCCTGAGACCTGTTCTGCCATCATTCAGGTCCTGCAGAAGGACTATATTAAGGTAAGTTTTATCCTTTAACATCACATTCTGTGTATTTAATGTTTGCTAATGTATTGTATTTATTTCATCATTCCATAATTACCATGATTGTAATATGCTGTGAATGTCCTCTTTGTCCTCATGCACGCTGTAAGCTTTTAATGCTCCTTTTTTGTCCTTCATGCATATTTGCCTTCACTAACCTCCCCAGCATGCTATCCTGGGCTCATACACACTTAGCCTAGTCACTTAGCAATGTATTTTGTCAGCTCCATTATAGTGCTTACCCTAAACACCCCCTAAAATGTGTACAAATGTTATTGTTGTCCTTAAATTTAGGCAGAGTCCAATAGGCATTTTTTTATGGCCCAAACTTATTTGGAACCCTCCCTCCCCCCAACCGCTAAGTCAACCGATGCCAATACTCTATCTGCTGACGTGGCCAAACCCATACACACTATACCTACCTCTTTTGTGGTCAGATTTATGGATGAATTCACCAAAGCATGTAGTGCAAGGGCCTGCCTGAATACTTTCAAATGGTACTGTTTAAAGTTTTGTTCTCCTATTATCTTGATAGGTAATTGTAGAATGTAAAAATGTGCTTCAATTTGGACAGTGTGTATTCCTATTTTTGGATTATGACACTTCTTACCTGTCCAGTGGGCTGCCAATAGTGTAAGTAAGGAGGGGCTGGCCAAAGTAACACACATTACTTATGCATTCAGCTCTCAATGAAGTGGAGAGGGTTACCTGTCCAAAACATCTCCACCCCCCCACCCTCAAAATTTTACAATGGGCCATCAGAGAGAGTGAGGAATCTGATATGTGGACCTTATACTTTTGCCTTTAAATACTCATTTCAATAAATGTTATACTTATCTTGGCCAAGAATGTTTGTGTCTAATCTGCTTGCAATGTTATGCGCAAAAGTACTATTTTTTTTTTCTTGTTTGACTCCACAGTTTCCTTCCAACCCACAGGAATAGTAGACTGTGGCCTCCCAATTGGACCAGCAGTGGGACTTTCCCAACTGCAGTGGTGTGATAGATGGGAAGCATGTCCGGATCATCCCATCCCCCAACTCGGGGTCATACTACTTCAATTACAAGGGGTATAGTAGTATTGTGATGTTTGCGGTGGTGTCAGTGACTTATGAGTTCCTCTATCTGGACGTGGGGAAGAATGGCCATATGTCTGATGGAGGAGTCATTGCCCAGACAGAATTTTACAGGCGTCTCCAGAATGGCAGCTTGGGGTTGCTTCCTCCAGCGTATAACGTGGCAGGCCTCCCATTTGTTTTTGTGGCGGATGAGGCCTTTGCGCTGGGGGAGCATTTGATGAGGCCATTCCCCATGAGGACCCTGACCCCGGAGCAGAGGGTTTTTAATTACAGAGTGCCAGCCGGTTCCGGCTTTTCCAAATGGCCATCAATATGGCTGAATACAAACTGAACCACATCATCATGAGCTGCTGCATTCTTCATAATTTCCTAAGGAAGAATGCAGCCAACTATCTGGCCACAGTTGCGACTGAGGCCGACTCACTGGCACAAACAATGATGGAGCTTGAAACTGGCCATCCTGGCTTGCCCCCCCAAAGTGCCCACAAAGTATGACAAAGCTATATGGAGTACTTTGTGGGTAGGGGGGCAATTGATTTACCAGGGAATCTGGAAGCTCTTTAAAATACATTTTTTTTTTAAAAACTAAACTCATATTTCATCTGGTTTACTACTTGTGTTTCTTATTTGTCTCCTAGGTTCTCCAATGGCCTTTTATTTTTGGCCATTTTCTTCAATAGTGCAAACGTAACTTATTTGATACATGAAGTGACAATCTCTTCTTCGGCTAATTATTATGTTATGTTGTGCTGTGGATCTGCTACACACACACAATGTTTTTGTTGTTAATGTATGTAATGCATTAATGATAAAAATAATCATCCTTTTCAACTCCATGAATTCATTACTTGTAGTCCCTAAAATGGCCTGATTTTGGCAAATTTTACAGCACAGTGAGGGTTATTTACTAAAGGCTAATCCACTTTGCACTGCAAGTGCACTTGGAAGTGAACTGAAAGTGCACTTGTAATGCAAAGTGGATTTGCCTTTGGTAAATACCCCCATTGTCACTGTAACTACACCAACTTACTAAAAAAAACTGGTATTGAGCATTGTAAGAAGAAGCCACACATTGCTGAGTATAAAACATTTTACTCCAAGCATATTCACATGTGCGTTATAAAAGGGTTTTTTAACAAACCAACATCTTTGATGTCTAAAATGTATGTTTGACAGTATATAGCCTTTTTTTTGTGGCTAAACAGGCATGTTTAAAACCATAACATACACATCCCCAACTCAGGAACTTACAAAGTTCAACTTTGATAAAGTGAAGGCCATATGAGACATTAGTATGTCAAACTGTGTTGATTTTGCCTTCATCAGATGGGGTGATCGCACTCCTGTAAAAGTCACATTTTGAAGATGCACACAAATTGGAACTCAAAATTTACATTTCCCTCATGATCCCATGCCTAAAATGTGTGTCTTTTCCCTACATCTATTTTGATAAAGCCACAAAACACACAGTGTGTCAACATGTGCTATCTGCCATCATGGGATATCTGGGTACACGTTTTGTGGGTGCAACCCCTTCTTCCAAACTAAAGTAGGTGAGAGAAAGGGGTTGCGCCCCCAAAACATTTCCATTGATCCCCATGATGGGAGCTAGCACATGTTGACACACTGGGTCTTATTTCAGAAAGGACAATCCACTTTGCCCTACAAGTGCACTTTCAAGTGCACTTGCATTGCACTTGTAGTGCAAAGTGGTTTTGCTTTTTTGAAATAAGCCACAGTGTGTCAACATGTGCTAGCTCCCATCATGGGGGATCAATGGACGTGTTTTGGGGGTGCAACTCCTTCCTCTCACCTACTTTAGTTTTGAGGAAGGTGTTGCACCCACAAAATGTGAACATTGATATCCCATGATGGCAGAGAGCACATGTTGACACACTGTGCATCTTCAAAATTTGGCTTTGCAATTACTTTAAAACTTTTAAAAACGTATAATAACAACAAATTATACTTTTTTTGGTTTTTAGATTTTGCCTAAAACATCAATAATGTTGGTCAGTCTTTTTTGAACATCATTGATATTTTGCTTGACCTTTTCTAAATCCTGATTGCACACCATTATCTCACTGATGAGTACTTGTGCACTTGTACTGTTGAAGTGAGTTTCTTCTTCCACAACATCCACATCACCTAAAAATAAAAAAAACACACCATGTATTATAAATATGCAAGCATACATCTATTACCCGAAGCTTTGGTCTCAGACACTGACCTGTTGTGGACACCATTTCAACCACTTCCTGAACCTCTGCATCCACATCCTCAGGTTGTGTGCTGAGTTCCCCTTCTTCAGGAGATGTGGGGTTCCTTTTGTTCTCAGATTTCACAATTCTTTTCTCCCCTATGTGAATACAAAAATGGTATACTTAGCAGACATTTGAGGCTAGAAATAGTAATGTGAAACATTGCTTGGAAGTGTCATCCAATTGTCTGTTTTGACAGAGTTCCAAGCTGAAGACATGATTTTTTCCCTTACAAAAGCTGGAATACTTACCTGTTTTGTGCAAGTTTTACACATAGAGAGACCCCTAGTATCCACTGGAGCACCTGGGTGGGACACCATAAAAAGGTTGTTATGGTGTCCCACACTAGTGCTCCTGCGTCCAGATGTGTAAACAGCTGCTGAGTGTCCTTTCCTTACACTGAATCAAGTTGTCATTTCATTCTAGTTTCAAATACATCTAGACAACAATGTAATAAACTTCTTTAATCAAAATAGGCATGAACAAATGTAGTTAACCTGCATCTGCCAAAAATGTTATACAACATTTTTGCCAGATGCAAAAATGTTGCATAACATTTTTGGCAGATGCAAACGATTTAATACAAACGATTATACTGTGCCCATGAACCTCAAACTTGGCATTTTAAACTGTACATCAGTAAAGAAAAGCACATGTACAGTAGGTGACCACGACATTGTGTCAATCTCGCCGCTGTTATCGGCGAGATTTGACACCTGCGAGCCCCGTCGCGGGAGCCAGCGCCGAGCTGGCTCGCTCATCGGGAAAGAAAAACAGTTTTTTTCCTTTCGCGATGAGCGACAGGCAGTGCTGACAGCTGTCTGGTATGAATCATGAGCGGAAGTGCCGCGCCAAATTTAAAATAAAAAATCGTCATGGGTCCCCCCCAAAATCCATACCAGACCCTTATCTGAGCACACAGCCCGGCCGGTCAGGAAAGGGGGTGGGGACGAGCGAGCGCCCCCCTCCTGAACTGTACCAGGCCGCATGCCCTCAACATTGGAGGATGGGCACTTTGGGGCAGGGGGGCACCCTGCGGCCCCCCCACCCCAAAGCAACTTGTCCCCATGTTGATGAGGACAAGGGCCTCTTCCCGGCAACCCTGGCCATTGGTTGTCGGGGTCTGCAGGCGGAGGGCTTATTGGAATACGGGACCCCCCTTTTAATAAGAGGGCCCCCAGATCCCGCCCCCCACTCTATGTGAATGAGTATGGGGTACATTGTACCCCTACCCATTCACCTGGGGGAAAAAGTGTCAATAAAAAAACACACTGCACAGGTTTTTAAAGTAATTTAATTTATTAGGCCGTCTTGTTCCTTCTCTTCTTCCGATGTTGACACAACGCTCTCTCCCGCTGCAATGCTGTGTGAGCGGTGCACGATGAATTATATAGGCAATGTCACCAGGTGACCTGCCCCTTATGACATCACAGTCCCATCATGCCCCGGGACTGTGATGTCATAAGGGGGCGGGGTCACGCCCCATGCCTCTATAAGTCATTGCGCACCCCTCACACAGCATTACAGTGGGAGAGAGTGTCGTGTCAACATCGGAAGGAGAGAAGAAGCAACAAGACGGCAAAGAAGACAGGGCCACCGCTAGCAAAAGAGCCAGCAAAAGAGCAGAAGATAGAGGAGGAGCCTGGCAGAAGAGCGGGAGAAGGACCAGAAGGACCGATAGAAGAGGCTGGACACAGGGAGAAGAAACAGACACCGGGAGAAGAGGCCGGAGAGAGAGGAGAAGTCAGAAGAAGACCCCCGAAGTCAGAAGAAGACCCCCGAAGTCAGAAGAAGACCCCCGAAGTCAGAAGAAGACCCCTGAAGTCGGAAGAAGACCCCTGGAGCTGCCTAATAAATTACTTTAAAAACCTGTGTATTGTGTTTTTTTATTGACACTTTTTCCCTCAGGTGAATGGGTAGTGGTACAATGTACCCCATACTCATTCACATAGGGTGGGGGGACGGAATTTGGGGGCCCCCTTATTAAAGGGGGCTCCCAGATTCCAATAAGCCCTCTGCCAGCTGACCCCGACAACCAACAGCCAGGATTGTCGGGAAGAGGCCTTTGTCCTCATCAACATGGGGACAGGGTGCTTTAGGGTGGGGGGCCACAGGGCATCCCCCTGCCCCAAAGCACCCACCCCCCCATGTTGAGGGCATGCGGCCTGGTGTGGTTCAGGAGGGGGCGCTCGCTCGTTCCCACCTCCTTTCCTGACCGGCCGGGCTGCGTCCTCAGATAAGGGTCTGGTATGGATTTTGGGGGGACCCCACGCCAATTTTTCAGCGTAGGGGGTTCCTCTTAAAATCCATACCAGACCTAATGGCCTGGTAAGCCCCTGGGGGAAACCCATGCTGTTTTTTTATTTAAAATTTGGCGCAGGGTTCCCCCTCATGATTCATACCAGACAGCTGTCAGCACTGCCTGTCGCTCATTGCGAAAGGAAAAAACAGTTTTCCTTTCCTGATGAGCGAGCCAGTGCGACATGCACAGTACCCTATTGCCGAGAACCACCGCGATGGGATCACGCTGGAAACACAATCTCGTGGTCAGGTACTGTACCAGGACGAAAGTACTAATAATAATAGGAACACATGACAAATACTTACTTTTTTGCACCACTTTCTTGATCCTTCTATACTGATCCTGCTCTCTCAATTTCAGGTCTGACCAGCGTTTCCTCAATTGCTCTTTGGATCGTCGTACCCCAAAAGTCCTGTGCAGACTTCTCACAACTTTAGTCATGATCTTGGCCTTTCTCACATTTGGTTTTCTGTACGGTCCATGATTCCCATCATAGTCTGTCCTCTTCAAGATGTCCACCATCTCCACCATCTCTTCAAAGCACATATTTGAGGCCTTATATCTCCTCCTGGAAGTGGAACTGCCTTGCTCCGGGCTTTCCTCGTTGTTGCTGAGAACAGCACACACCTGCTGTGTCACCGCCATGTGCTCTCCCACTGCCCCGAAAGAGAAGAGACAGGGAATACACTAGAAAGAAGGACAGGGGCGGAGTTTGACACATGCGCAGTGTATATAAAGCATAACACGCGGGTGACGTACGTACGATCTGTGAGTGGGGCAGGGAGGATCGTAAGCGATGATTGTTAAAATGAAGGTACAATTGTAACTTGGGGCATCAGTGGTTAGTGACCAATATTGCTTATAGATCGAGGCCTATATTGGGACAAGATTAGAAGAGTTTAGTCTGACATTAGGGTTTGTCTTGTGTTGTGTCTTGCAGATATAATGGATACATTCACAGACCCTGACTTCCTGCCTAACTTAATTGATAAATAAAGGGAGCTGCCATGTCTCTGGTAAATCCAATGCAGGGACTATTCAAACAAGCAAAAAAGGAAGGCAGCACTGAATAAACTGTTGGAATTGGTGAAGCCTGTGTATCACACGGCAGACATCAACTGTTTGAAGGCCAAAATTGGTAGCCTGAAGAGCACACATAATAGGGAGCGCAAGAAGGTCCAGGATTCCCTGAGATCCGGAGCAGCAGCAGATGACGTATACATTATGTCCCCAGGCTGTGGTACTACGACAGACTGCATTTTTTGTCAGACCAGACAGAACCCAGGCCATCACTATCAACACTTCCTTTTACAGTTCCTTCCACATCAGCTGAGGCTCCTGAAGCCCAACCTGAGCCTTCCACCCAGGAAGAAGATGTGGAGGAGCCCAGCCTGACCCAGGTATAGCATTGTTGAACATATTTCTTGTCAAAAATTGAATGTTGTTAACTAGATGCTATTGATCACTAATTTCTGATTTAACAAAGTGGCTTACATATCAATAGACAGTAGTAGCTAAAAATGATTGGGACAAGAAAGAAAAATGCTGGGGTCAGAATAATAGCCTTTTCTATTTTTTGCAACAGTCATGAGCTCAAAATTGTGTGTGATTGATGACCAAAAACCTAAAACTATGTACCATTTTCATTCACAGGAAAGTCTCAGCCAGGAGGAGGCCGTGGCAAGCAGCCTGACAGAATCACAGGTTCCTCCCCTCCGCCTTCCAACCAAAAGGACCAGGAAGGCAAGGAATCTTAAAACAGGCTAATGCGGCACTTAACACGACCCCTGGTGGCCTGGCCATGAGGCATGCCATTCTCTGCATTCAGTATATGGCAGTCAAATGTATATGAAATGTACATTGTTATTTTTATGCACAAGGAGAACCCAACCCCCCAAGGCCACCACCAGCAGTGCTGTCACCAACACCTGTGTTCTGTTACCTAGCTTCTGCCAAGCTGTCTTCTTGCTTTCCCACCAAACATTTCCCCTCTCTTTTCAAAATTATCACACCACTCTTTTCTAGGTACATTTCCAAGTACAGAAGCTGTGCAGAATGTTCAGAAAATCAAGTGCATTAGTTAGCATGCAACCTCACAATAATCCATTAAATTTCAGAAGAACTAAATTTATATAAAATCACAAAACCTTTTTTCATTGGCAAAACAATATCACATGAAGATCATTTTGACAGCTGACATTTGCTGGCAGCAGCAGCTGGAAAGTGACACCAGGGGGGCAAAAATCCCAAGGAATTTTTTTAGCTTGCACCTCTTATACCTAAAGTACAGGAGTGGTTAAAGCCCAGTTAAAGAAGCCACACACTATTTATAGTCCTGTATTCTGCATGTTATGATTTATGTCTGGCATTTGCTGAAAATGCAGTACAAAAACTTTTTGCTTTCTGTCTCTCTGTGTAACATCCACAATAATGGTGTCCTCATACATAGATGTATTGCACAGGGAGAGAGGATGTATGCTTGACAAGACCTATTACTGAGTGTTGATTACTAACAGCACTAGTCTGACACTACTGCTTAAAAGACTGCAAAGTAATACTAGCATAGTTGCCAACATTCTAAAAAAATTAATAGGGACACTTTTTCGTATGTAGGCTGAGTCTTATTTTAATTATGAGCAGGGCATTAGTTTGTAGGTGTGGCTTAGCAGTGAGAAAAATATGCCGCAATAAAAATGAACGTTTGCTTAACAGAGGTGTGGTTAGAGTCTTAAATGAAAGGGAGATGGAGGGAGAATGAAGAGGGAGAGAGAAAGAAAGAGAAAGGGAGAAAGAGGGAGAGAGAAAAAGAGAAAGGGAGAGAGATAAAGAGAGAGAGAGGGCGAGGGTCAGAGAATGTGCAGAGATGATACAAGAGACAGTCAGGGAGTGTGCGGAGATGATACAAGAAATGATCAGAGTGTGTGCGGAGATGGTACAGTAGACTGTCAGAGAGGGTGTGGACATGGTACAGGAGAGGGTGCAGACATTGTACAGGAAAGGGTGAGAGGGTGCAGACATGGTACAGGAGAGGGTAAGAGGGTGCAGACATGGTACGTGAAAATCGGGACTGTTGGCACCTATGGTTAGGGTGGTATATAGTGCCAGGTTAGGTGATATAGAGCCAGGTTAGGTGATATAGAGTCATGTTTGGTGATACAGAGCCAGGTTAGGGTGGTATATGGATCCATGTTAGGGTGGTATATAGAGCCAGGTTAGGGTGATATAGAGCCAGGTTAGGGTGGTATACAGAGCCAGGTTAGGGTGGTATACAGAGCTAGGTTAGGGTGGTATATAGAGCCAGGTTGGGGTGGTATACAGTGCCAGGTTAGGGTGGTATACAGAGCCAAGTTAGGGTGGTATAGAGAGCCAGATTAGGGTGGTATAAAGAGCCAGGTTAGGGTGGTATACAGAGCCAGGTTAGAACGTCCAGCAGGTCATCATCACCTCATGGCAACTTACCTGCAACATCCTGGTGCCTGCAGGAGAGAGGCGGAGGGCAGCTCTGTCACCTGAGTGATCTACATGCGGCTAACTGTCTCTTCCATGTGTAGAGTGGAGAGAGGAGGGGCCTCTGAACTGGCCGGGCAGCTAATCAGCTGCAGTGTACCAGCGAATTGCTCTGCTTGTACATTGAAGAGAGAAGCTGATTAGCTGCCCGGACATTGGATGCCCCTCCCCTCTCCACCGTACACATGGAAGAGACTGGAGATTTCCAGTGGCCCTGTCTCTTCACAGCTGGGAGCTGCGGCCGGAGATCCCCTGGGAAAAAGATTATTTCCCATGCACAAAGCAAGGTCAATAAAGACATGGTTGAGTGAGCTTGGGGTGCAGGAACTTGGCTGGCCTGCACAGAATCCTGAGGAATCAAATCCTGGATTGGACAGTGTATGACGGAGGGTGATTATTTAACAATGCTGGGGGTGCTAATCTGGCACTCACAAAGATAGAAAAAGGTAGGAAACAGGTGGAAATGGTAGACTAATGAGGGGTAGAGAGGACACATTTTGTGAATTAATTTCCATAGTGCAAGATATTAACTTGTATAACTGCATGTGGTTGTATGACCCTTTCTCATGTCAGATACTCTGATAATTTGTAGATTGTTGAGTGGATTCTTACAGCATACTAAATGATTGTTATATACTCTAAATATTATGTAAAATACTAAATTCACAGATATTTGTATATATTCATGGAACCAAGATTTGATTTAATGAGTTACGAAAGGATTTGAAAATATTTACTCAATAAATTGTATGAATTGGAATCCAAGTTATCCAATCATATGTAAAGCAACTTTCTGTTAACAAATTTAGATGCACATGATTGGGTATTCAAAATGAGCAGGAATAGGCTTTCCACACGATTGGAAAATTGAAGTAAATATTTAAACAAAATTATAGATTGAAGATTCTAAGCTCTTTTAGAAAATCAGCCACAATGACTAATTCGTTTAACACTTTAGAAGATCTCCTGAGTAATTCTGATGTATACAACTTTATTGGAACAGTGTCTATGATCAACACCATTCCTAGTATTATAGAGGTGCCCCTTCCCACTCACACAGCTCAGCACAGCACAAACATCATCAATGTGCTGTATTTTGTAACTCGTTAAAGATTGAAAACCATAAAAATAGCTGCGCTGGGAGTTGGGCTATAGACTGGCTAAAGACTTTTTACTTTCCTTCTCTAAATATTTAACAGGTTTGGCAAGAGTATTTTACAGAAATACATAAAAGCAAAATCTTACTATCACTATCAAGTTCTAAAGCAATGTGGAAGCAAACAATTCTAGCTGCTATAGATGCAGAATTTTCTTGAGTTTTGTGTTCCCATGTCATTTGAAACACTGTACCAGTCTTATGTCAATTAATTTTTATTCAAACTATTTACTGCCGAACTACAAAGCAGTGTATAAGAAAAAAAAAAGGAAAGAAAGAGAACGCCAGAAACTTTGTTGAAGAAATAACATACAACAGTCGATTTCACAATAGTTAAACAATACTACAAGTTTAGTTATTACACCAGTTAACCCAAGGTTGCCATAGTTTCTCAAATGTGACTTATGTGGTTAATCTAAGGGATAGCAATTTTTAATGTAGATAATTAATCTTGAGTAGGATGATAGCTTTAGATGGATTGGGTGCCAGCTGCGTTCTATACCCAGTTTAATTTCTAATATACACTATATTGACAAAAGTATTGGGACACCTGCCTTTACACGCACTTTAGCAGTGTGTCCATGGGAATATTTGACAATTCTTCCTGAAGTGTATTTGTGAGGTCAGGCACTGATGTTAGACGAGAAGGCCTGACTCTCAGCCTCTGCTCTAATTCATCCCAAAGGTGTTTTATCGGGTTGAGATAAGGACTCTGTTCAGGCCAGTCAAGTTCCTTCACCCCAAACATGCTCAACCATGTCTTTATGCACCTTCCTTTGTGCACTGGTCCAAATCATTTGGTGGAGGAGGGATTATGGTGTGGTGTTTTCTTTCAGGGGTTGGGCTTGGCCTCATAGTTCCAGTGAAGTGAACTCTTAAGGTGTCAGCATACCAAGACATTTTGAACAATTCCATGCTCCCAACTTTGTGGGAACAGTTTGGAGATGGCCCCTTCCTGTTCCAACATTACTGAGCACCAGTACACAAAGCAAGGGCCATAAACACATGAATGAGCGAGTTTGTGCAGGCCAGTCAAGTTCCTCCACCTCAGAGTCCTGACCTCAACCTGAACACCTTTTGCATGAATTTGAGCAGAGACTGCGAGCCAGGCCTTTTCATCCATCAGTGCCTGACCTCACAAATGCGGTTCCTGGAAGAATGGTCAAACATTCTCATAGACACACGTCTAAACCTTGTGGACAGCCTTCCCAGAAGAGTTGAAGCTGTTATAGTTGCAAAGTGTGGGCCAACCCAATATGGAACCCTATGTACTAAGACTGAGATGCCATTTAAGTCCATGTGCGTGTAAATGCAGGTGTCCCAATCATTTTGACAATTAAGTGTATACACATTAGTGGCTTTCTAATAGAATTTAGTGTTTCTGATGTCATATTAGCCAGTATGTTTTTGACAGAAAGAACACTAATAAATCATTATATTCCTTGATTTTAAATGAATCTGTGCAAACCTGGCCTTTTTACAAGGAACCAACCAACTAAAGTACGTTTATCAACAAGCCATATAACATTCTAGTGAGTACCAGGTAACCATACATTGGAAATAGGCTATTTATTTATCCTCTTCAAACTTAAAGAATATTTATGGATTTTTTATTCCGTAATGGCTACCGTCTCTTGTAACAATTAACTTGATTATGTCACCATGGCATGGCTATCATGGACATAAAAAATGATACACTATTCCTCATCCCTGAGTAATACATAAGAGAAATAGAAACCGCAAATATGGCACTTTTTAGGCACTGTATCAAAAAAACAAAAACATATATAAAAAGGTAAATATTGTCTTTTATTAGGAAATAGATTAAAAAGTGATTAAAAACATTATTAGTATTAACCCAAACTAATGTGTGAGCATACCCACCCCCTGTATACAGGTAGGGAGCCTCCAAAGTATTGACACTGGCACTTGTGCAATAAAACAACTAGAGTCACCAAGAACCAATAATAAAGCGCAGGAGCTATGTCTGTAGAGAGGTGTGGAGCCTCACACTAGGCGGACGATGGTGTGCTCAACATGTTTCGCGTTGACAATTAATGCTTCTTCGGGAGTGTGAAAGGTTAATTACAGTATTTAACCCGGTTCGGGAATAAACATAGACATAGTTTAAAATGGCAATTTAAACAGATATACTAACATGCTACAGTGGGGACAGAAAGTATTCAGACCCCCTTACATTTTTCACTCTATTGCAGCCATTTTCTAAAATCATTTAAGTTCATTTTTTTACCTCATTAATGTACACACAGCACCCCATATTGACAGAAAAACACAGAATTGTTTCCATTTTTGCAGATTTATTAAAAAAGAAAAACAGAAATATCACATGGTCCTAAGTATTCAGACCCTTTGCTCAGTATTTAGTAGAAGCATCCTTTTGATCTAATACAGCCATAAGTCTTTTTGGGAAAGATGCAACAAATTTTTCACACCTGGATTTGGGGATCCTCTGCCATTCCTCCTTGCAGATCCTCTCCTGTTCTGTCAGGTTGGATGGTAAACATTGGTGGACAGCCATTTTTAGGTCTCTCCAGAGATGCTCAATTGGGTTTAAGTCAGGGCTCTGGCTGGGTCATTCAAGAACAGTCACCGAGTTGTTGTGAAGCCACTCCTTCATTATTTTAGCTATGTGCTTATGGTCATTGTCTTGTTGGAAGGTAAACCTTCGGCCCAGTCTGAGGTCCTGAGCACTCTGGAGAAGGTTTTCATCCAGGATATCCCTGTACTTGGCTGCATTCATCTTTCCCTCGATTTCAACCAGTTGTTCTGTCCCTGCAGCTGAAAAACACCCCCACAGCATGATGCTGCCACCACCATGCTTCGCTGTTGGGACTGTATTGGACAGGTGATGAGTAGTGCCTGGTTTTCTCTACACATAGAATTAAAGCTAAAAAGTTCTATCTTGGTCTCACCAGACCAAAGAATCTTATTTCCCACCATCTTGGAGTCCTTCAGGTGTTTTTTTAGCAAACTCCATGCGGGCTTTCATGCTTTCATGTGTCTTGCACTGAGAAGAGGCTTCCGTCGGGCCACTCTGCCATAAAGCCCTGGTGGAGGGCTGCAGTGATGGTTGACTTTCTACAACTTTCTCCCATCTCCCGACTGCATCTCTGGAGCTCAGCCACAGTGATCTTTGGGTTCTTCTTTACCTCTCTCACCAAGGCTCTTCTCCCCCGATAGCTCAGTTTGGCCAGACGGCCAGCTCTAAGAAGGGTTCTGGTCGTCCCAAACGTCTTCCATTTAAGGATTATGGAGGTCACTGTGCTCTTAGGAACCTTAAGTGCAGCAGAAATGTTTTTGTAACCTTGGCCAGATCTGTGCCTTGCCACAATTATGTCTCTGAGCTCTTCAGGCAGTTCCTTTGACCTCATGATTCTCATTTGCTCTGACATGCATTGTGAGCTGTAAGGTCTTATATAGACAGATGTGGCTTTCCTAATTAAGTCCAATCAGTATAGTCAAACACAGCTGGACTCAAATAAAGGTGTAGAACCATCTCAAGGAGGTTCAGAAGAAATGGACAGCACCTCAGTTAAATATATGAGTGTCACAGCAAAGGGTCTGAATACTTGTGATATTTCAGTTTTTCAATAAATCTACAAAAATGTCAACATCTCTGTGTTTTTCTGTCAATATGGGGTGCTGTGTGTACATTTATAAGGAAAAAAAATGAACTTAAATGATTTTAGCAAATAGCTGCAATATAACAAATAGTGAAAAATTTAAGGGGGTCTGAATACTTTCCGTCCCCACTGTATATACTAGTGAATAGACCTAGGCACTTACAAGCAACATATGTTGACCACAAAGAGTGAGGAACAGAGCCAGTGGCAGGTATGCCCCCCCCCCCCCCATATATAGGCAGATATAAGTTTAAACCAATGTATTAGCGATATCAACAATGAACAACAAAATTTAATTTTATCACTAGATAATATAAAATAGAATGCTTTTAGTCTAATTAAAGGTCCAAAGAAATTTGGAATGATTAGGTAATCAAACAGAATAAAAAAAAAAAAATCACATACATAAAATTCCTTCAATAATTATAAGAAAATGTATAATTGAAAAAATGTCTTCTGTAAAATAGAAAATTACATGGACTGAAAATAAAGAACATTGGTTCAATAAAGAGAAATGCTGCTGGCACCGCAAAATTAAGCAGAAACCATTGTGACTTGAATAGCTGCCACTGGGAATTAGTCATTGTTTTTTCAGCCAGATCAATATTAGATAGAAATTAATTTTAGTGTGAGCTTAGTTGAAGATAAAAGATTTTATCGAAAAAAAATAATACACATGTTTGCAAAGTGCATGCTCAAAATAATAATACAACTTTATTAATAAAATTCAATTTTTAAGCAATAAACATTTCATAACATCTGTGTTATTTGTGTAATATAAAAAGGTAAACAATTTCTGAATGTCAGTTGAACCTATGCTCTTAGGGGAAAATAGATATGTTTCTTCAGGTAGTAGATATCAGTATTATGTACTATTTTAAAGGGACATGCCATTTGAGTTGGATTGCTACTAGAAATTGTGTGATGTTATTTTTATTTCAGTCCTATGGAATGTTGCATAGATTTGTCTCTGTGAATAATTTAGTATGAAAAATATAATTTGGGAGCTTCACTCTTCAGTGCAACAGTACTCATAATCGGGCCATATTAAAGTGAAAGTAAGTCTGCAGTGGAGCGTTGGTTATTGCCATAATGTTTACATACACACAACATACATACGTACATATTATGGCACATTTACCTGACAAGTGTGTCCTTCTGCACTGACCGATCTGCAGTAGGCTGTTAATGCTCCTTCCTTCATTGCTATTTACAACTGAGCCCTGCACATGCATCACAAGCAGTGCACACCAAAGAAGAGTGAAAGAAGAAGCCATGTTTTAGCAGAAGAAATATTGGATGTCTCTTTTGCAAAACGTATGTTTAGTTACACTTACCCTGCCTGTTGCCAAAGAAATACAAGAAATGAAGCGTCAAATTGGTGTATGGCCTGTTACTCGTACACATTTGTAACACTATATTAGTAATAACTGGTGTGTTAGGATCACATCCTATGGTGGCAAATACAAAATGCTGTTGTGTGTGCAATACTTCAACACAACAGCTCCCCTATACTATAATGTAAATAAATTCCCTTCAGGGACACCATACACATGGAACTGTACTAAAACACACCTCCCCAGTTGCACGAAGTGTATCATGTATCAGTAAAGTGTATGAATCAATAACACATACTATTTCAACTATAACAATCACTATGCAATATACTGCAAACAATTGTAAACAATATATAATTTGTAAAAATAATATGGTGTGGCACTTGCAATACTACAACACAACAACAATCCCCATACAATAATCTAAATAATTTGTATTGTGCCCAGAAGTAGAAAATACAGTATCTTCACTTATTGTTTTTGATATGTGCTCCCCTTGTGAACACCACACTCACCAGATCTCCATAACCCACTATAAAAGGGGCCTTTAGCACTTCAAGAGTGTATCTTCCCATCAGCAGGTATATCCACATTCGCTCCCCAGGACCAGTTCTTCCTAAACTTTCCTCCAGTTTGTATATGCAAACAAAGAAAAATGAGGAGGCAACACTTACTCCATAACATTGCTTATACAGTATATACACAAGCTACAGTGAATGTAAACCACTTCCTGGAGCCACCTGCCTTCCACAGACCAGAAGTATGAAAACGGAAGTAACATAGTCACTACGAGGTATTTTAGTAGTGTTTTTTAGTGAATGGCAAAAACAATTTAAAAAACGCTGTGCGATATCTTACCGTATACTCAAATGTGGTAAGATACTGCTTTGTGAATGGAGCCCACTGTCACCACAGATCTGCCAGCACACTTTGAACAGGGTTAGCAATGGTAAACATTAACTCATGGACCCCCCTCCCCAATGCTGAATAGCAGTGGAAAACTTAATTTCTTGAGTTTTTTTATGCTTTCTGAAAGAGACCATGTAATAAATACAAAGTAGGTATTATCTCAATTTGGCTGAAAAAGTTAAAACACACTTTAAGGATCTGCCACAGACTATTTTGGTGGAAAGTGTTAAACCTTACACCAGCAAAATAAATCTAGACAATTGTTACCAACATGTTTTGCATCCAGCGTAACAATTTCTGAAGCATTTCTACAAAGTCTTAAAGCACACATTAAAAATGAATTGGTCTCACACAATAAATGGTACATTGTTGCAAAGAAATTCAAACATGCAATAAGCTGCTGAGCATTCACTTAGAGTCATATGCCCTGAACGGCAGAAAACTCTGGAAGGAGAAAAGGGCAGCCCATGCTCCATGTTTGTGGGTGTTTACTGCCATTAGCACGCTGTCTCTCCTACTGGGGAAACTGAATGTACGCAGCTGCCTACTGCTGATAAATCCAGGATGACTGCGTAACTCTGCCACTTATCATCTCCTGCTGGGTGATCACCAGTTGCTGTAAACAGGACTGCATGCTCCTGGGACTGCATCCACCCATGTTGGAGCTGTAGCATGTACTGTTTCAGTTTGGTGGGCATTGTAATGCCCCGTACACACGGTCGGACTTTGTTCGGACATTTCGACAACAAAATCCTAGGATTTTTTCCGACGGATGTTGGCTCAAACTTGTTTGGCGTACACACGGTCGCACAAAGTTGAAGGAATTTCCGATCGCCAAGAACGCGCTGACGTCAAGCACGTACGACGAGACTAGAAAAGGCCATTTCAGAACCAAGCGCGGCACCCTTTGAGCTCCTTTTGCTAATCTCGTGTTAATAAAAGTTTGATGAGAGACGTTTCGCGCTTTTTCAGACTAGTGGTTTTCAGATTGTTTTCTGCCGTTCAGTTTGTGCTTGTAGGTTTGTATCTGCTCTTCAGTGCGTGCAAGCAAGTTCCGCGTGACTTTAAGTAGTCATTGTGTTCTTGTGTGTTCGTTACTGTTTTTCAGGTCGCTCTTCACAGGCCTTGCTGTTCTTCAGTGCGTTCTGTTACTACGTTCTGAGCAGCCGACCGTTTTCTAGCCATGTTGCGTATACGTACTCCTCGTAGAGTTCGTGCTGTGCGGGGGCTTGGTGTTGGGGTCCTGACCTTGACACAAGTCCAGTCCATGAACAGGGTGGGGAGGAGTTCATGGACCAAGAATTGGTTGCTTCAGCGTGACCAGTTCTCTCATATGCCTTTGCTCCGTGAGATCCGTGAGAATAATCCTGATGATTTCAGGAACTTTCTCAGGATGACGGACCCCGTGTTTCACCGTCTGTTGGCTTCGCTGACCCCCTATATCAGCAGGCAGGATACCTGCATGAGGCAAGTCATCACTCCGGAGCAGAGGCTGGTCGCTACCCTGCGGTACTTGGCGACAGGGAGAAGCCTGCAGGACCTCAAGTTCTCAACAGGCATCTCCCCCCCAGGCTCTGGGGATCATTATTCCAGAGACCTGTTCTGCCATCATCCAGGTCCTGCAGAAGGAGTATATGAAGGTAAGATTTGTATCCTTTAATATCACATTTTATTGTATTTAATGTTTGATAATATCTGTATTTCTTTCCTCATTCCCTAATTACCATGATTGTAATATGCTGTGAATGTCCCCTTTGTTCTCATGCATGCTGGTTTTTTATGTAATTATTTATGTAATTATTTTTTAAGTCCTTCATACATATCTGCCTTCACTTACCTCCCCAACATGGTCTCCTGCCCCTATATTCACCTCATGTAGTCACTTAACAATGTATTTTATCAGCTCCATAGTAGTGCTTTACCCCAAACACCCCCTAAAATGTTTGGAAATGTGATTTGTGCTTTAAATTCAGGCAGAGTGCCAGAGGCTTTTTTTTGTAGTGTCCCCAAATCATTTTTCTAAAACCTCCCTCCCCCCAACTGCTAAGTCAGCTGATCACAATTCTCTATCGATCCTCAATCATCTATCTGCTGACTTTGCCAAGCCCATACACACTATACCCATCTCTTTACTGGTCAGATTTATGGATGAATTCACCAAAGCATGTAGTGCAAGGGCCTGCCTGTATACTTTCAAATGGTAATGTTTAAAGTTTTTGGATTCGATTATTATCTTGATAGATAATATCAGAATGTCCAAATGTCCTCAAATGTGTACAGTGTGTATTTATATCTTTGTATTATGACACTTCTTACCTGTCCAGTGGGCTGCCAATAGTGTAACTAAGGAGGGGCTGTTACAAGTAATACCCATTATTTAGGCATTCATCTCTCAATGAAGTGAAGAGGGTTACCTGTCCAAGATCCCCCCCCTATAATGTTAGAAATGGCCCATGAGAGGGGGGGAGGTTGAATATGATAGGTGTACCTTATACTTTGGTGTTAATTTCCCCTTAATAAATGCTATCTGGAGGTTGCCCAAGAATTATTTTTGTTTTCCTCAACAGTTTCCTTCCACGCCACAGGAATGGCAGACTGTGGCCTCCCACTTAGCCCAGCGGTGGGACTTTCCTAACTGCGGAGGGGCAATTGATGGGAAACACGTCCACATTGTCCCACCACCCAACTCGGGGTCATACTATTCCAACTATAAGGGGTTCAAAAGTATTGTGATGTTGGCGGTGGTGTCGGCTAATTACGACTTCTTGTATGTGGACGTGGGGAAGAATGGCCGGATGTCCGATGGTGGAGTCATTGCCCAGACGGAGTTCTACAGGCATCTCCAGAATGGCAGCTTGGACTTGCCACCTCCAGAGGACAATGTGGAAGGACTCCCATTCGTCTTTGTTACGGATGAAGCATTTGCGCTGGGGGACCATCTTATGCGGCCATTCCAGATGAGGACCCTCACCCCCGAACAGAGTTTTTAATTACCGGCTGGCCAGAGCCAGAAGAGTGGTGGAGAACACATTTGGAATCCTGGCCAGCCGGTTCCGCCTATTTCTGACACCCATCCATATGGCGGAGTATAAACTTAATCATCTAATCCTGGCGTGCTGTGTTTTCCATAACTTTTTACGCAAACATTCTGCTAACTATGCTGGCTCAGTTGGGCCTGAGGCCGGAATTATACATGATCCAACCCTGACGGCGCTTGAAAGTGGCCGTCCTGGCTTGCCCTCCCTGAGTGCCCGTGATGTGCGGTTAAGATACCTTGAGTTCTTTGCGGGTAGGGGGGCCATTAATATGCCAGACAATTTGTGAAGCATTTATCAAATAAAAAAGAAAAAGCTAACGTTTGTTGACATTTACTGCTTGTGTTTGTTTTAGCTGACCATGACAGCAAAGTGGGGAGTCCTGAAAATGGCGTGATTGTGTAACCGTATACAGTATGTTATGTACTAAAGGCCAAGACACTTTTTATACTACAAGTGCATTTGAAACTGCACTGAAACTGCACTTGTAGTGCAAAGAGGATTTGCCCTTAGGAAATAACCTCCATTTTCTCAGAAAACAGCAATTACTTTACCACAAAAGTGTTGTAGCGTTGAGACAATAATCCACACATTCTTGATTAACAATCTTTTTAATACTTGCACAATCACATGTGCATTTACCAAAGGTTTTTAAAACAAACCAACATGTTTGTTGTATAACAATTTTTTGGGTGGCATTAGTAAAAATAGAAATGTCCATTTACGATAAAACAGGCCTGTGTAAAACCAACAAGAAAGACAAAAATCTTGAACTTACAAAGGTCACATTTGGTAAAACTTGAAGGCAATATCAGACATGAGTATTTAGGAACTGTGTTTGATATTGCGTTCAGATGGGGTAAAGTCACCCCTTGAAAAGCCAAATTTGGAAGATGCACACCAATTTACGAATGTCAACATGTGCTATCTGCCATCACGGGGGATCAAGGGACGTGTTTTGTGGGAGCAACCCCTTCCTCACCGCTACTTTATTATTGAGGAAGGGGTTGCACCCCCAAAACGCGTCCATTGATCTCCCGTGATGGCAGATAGCACATGTTGGCACACTGTGTGCATCCTCCAAATTTGTAATTTCAAAACATTGGTCTAAATTTTTTCCTATTGTAGCAGACAATAAAATAAAGTGATTTTGAGGGGTTTTAAATTTGCCCCAAAATATCAATGATGTTATTATTTTTTTGAATAACATCATTGTTTTTTTTCTTGAGGTTTTCCAATTCAAAATTACACCCCATGATCTCCCAGATCAGGATCTGTGCACTTTCTGATGTGAAAGGATCTTGATCCATAACATCACGATCACCTAAAAAGAGAGTAACCAAACAAAAACAGGTATCAAAAATCTGCCAGCATCCATCTCTTACCTGAGCCTGTGGTCGCAGACACTCACCTGTTGTGGTGCCAATTTCCACCACGTCTTCTTCCTCCTCCTGCTCAGCTTGTTTTTGGGGTATTTCCCCTTCTGCCAGAGGTGGGGGGTCTCTGGTCTCCTCGGATGAGGGGTGTCCTCCGAGTCTTTTCTCCCCTATGTTAAACAGAAATGGTATAATTAGCACACAGATATTTGATGGCAGAACTATAAATGGGAAACATTGCTAAAATTGACAATTGTACCCCAATTCCAAGCAGAGTTCAAATATGTAGCTTTATTACTGCCCTTTGTCAACCTGCAATCCTTTACCTGTTTTGTACAAGCTTCACAGATGGAGACCCCCCTATAGTATACACTGGAGCACCTGTGTGCCCACCCTAATAAAATTGTGTTCTTGTGTCCCACACTATAGTGCTCCAGTGTCCAGATGTGAAAACAGCTGCTGAGTGTCCTCTCCTTACCCAGAATCTAGTTTGCATTTCATTCTAGTAACAAAGCCATCTACACATCCAAATTTTTTTCAGACAAGTAGGCCCTAAAAAAAATTTGGAAAATGCATAGGGCCTAAACAATGGTGTTTTAGAGGCCGAAATAAAATTGTTTGATACGAACGATTCAAATGGTCCCATGAACATTAAAATTTCCATTTTAAACTGTACTACAATTAAGAAAACAATATGGAGCAGCACGAACGTAATAAAGACAAAAAGAATATGAACACAGCACAACCACTTACTTTTTTGCAGCACTCTCCGGATCTTTCTGTACTGCTCGGGCTCTCTTAATGTCAGGTCCAACCACCGCTTCCTGAGCTGATCTTTCGATCGCCGTACCCTGAAATTCCGGTGCAGACTTTTGACCACTTTCGCAATGATCTTGGCCTTTCTGATATTGGGGTTGGGGTAAGGCCCATACTTTCCATCATAGTCGGCCTTCTTCAGGATGTCCACCATCTCCAACATCTCCCCAAAGGACATATTTGTGGCCTTAAATCTGCTCCTTCTGGATCAGGACGTGTCCGGATCCGGGTTTTCCTCCTCCTCCTCATTCCTGTAATTAGCACGCACCTGCTGTGTCTCCGCCATGTGCTCTTCCCCCACTGCACAGAACGAAAAGGGGCGGGGAATAGACTAGAAAGAACGTCAGGGGCGTGCAGAGTTACACGCATGCGCAGTGTGTATAAAGCGTAACACATGTGCGTATTACGTACGATCTGTGAGTGGACGAAGGAGCATTGGATGCGCCGATCGTAAGAACGAAAGTAAGAGACATACTTGTGCCTATACTGCTTCTAGATTGAGGCCTATATTGTAACAAGATTAGTACAGTTTGGTCTGACATTAGGCTTTGTCTTGTGTTGTGTCTTGCAGTGAACATGGATATCGTATTAAAAGATAATGACTTCATGTCAATATTCATTGATATGTTAAGGGAGCTGTCATGTCTGTGGGAGATCAACCGACCACATTACAAGAACCAAACAAAGAGGAAGGCAGCGCTGGATCAATTGTTGGAAATTGTGAAGCAGGTGATCCCCACGGCAGACATCACATATTTGAAGATCCTAATTGGTGGCCTGAGGAGCACATATGTAAGGGAACGCCAGAAAGTCCAGGATTCGCAGAGATCCGGAGCAGCAGATGACATCTATGTCCCCAGGATGTGGTACTATGACGGGCTGCATTTTCTGGCAGGCCAGACTGAACCCAGGTCATCCCTCTCCAGTCTTTCTTCCACGCTTCCCTCCCCCCCAGCTGAGGCTTCTGATGCCCAACCTGGGCCTTCCAGGCAACAACATGTGGAGGAGCCCAGATTGAGCCAGGTATAGCATTCCTCTAAATATTTCTGCTTGTCCAATCAATGATGTTAACTAGATGTTAGTTGGGAGTACTAATTTAGGATTGTGATTGATGAAGAAAAAACTAAAACCATGTCCCTTTTTCATACACAGGGAAGTCTCAGCCAGGAGGTGGCTAGGCCGAGCTGACTGCCTGATCTGCAGGTCCCTCCACTACCCCTGGAAAGAGAAAGTGGCAGGAGGGGGAGTGCCCTAGAGGAGGCTGCCATAGGCCTCTTTTGGAGGGCTACAGAGGCCCTGGGAGCACCACAGACCGTGGAGGATGACTTCGCTGCCATCATTGCCTCAAAAATACAGAGGATGGAGGAGGTACAACAACTCATGTGTGAGTTGCTCATATTGGAGGCTCTTAATAAAGGTATGAGGGGCCAAATTACATCTCGGACACACCTTTGCGAACTCACAGATGGTCCTCCTCCTCCTCCTGCAGGTCCTCCTCCTTCTCCTCCAGGTCCTCCCAGTCCTCCTCCTCCTCCAGGTCCTACTCCTCCTCCTGCCACATCTCCAACAGAAGAGCCACAGCCAGGAAGGAAGCGTGGAAGGAAGACCAGAAAGTGAGGACCCTGGATCCAGTCTGGTCGGCCAAAAGATGCAGCCTCTTGTGGTACCACAGCCTGGAGACACAGATGTCATCTGCTGCTTTCCGGATCTCTGCAAATTCTGGACCAGACTGCCCTCCCTTACATATGGACTCCTCAGGCCACCAATTTTGATGTTCAAGAATTGATGTCTGCCCTGGGGGTCCCAGGCTTCGCTAATTTCTCCTGTTGATCCAGCGTTGCCTCCCTCTTTGTTTGGTTCTGATCCCTTAATAAAGGATTTTTTTGGTTTGAATTATACTTGCCTATGTGTGTTTTACTTCAAAAAAGGACAGTTGATTTGTGAGGATTCAGGTACATTTCACAAATACAATGTGAAATTAACAAGGGACACCAACAACAAACAATCTCCTTGAGATTAAATAATAAAATATATCAATGGTGTTGTGGTAACTTGACACACAAAACACACACAAAAATAGTCTGGAGTAAAAATAAAAATAATGCCGCGTACACACGAGCGGACTTTACGGCGGACTTTGCCCGGCGGACTGGATTTCGTCGGACAATTTGATGTGTGTGGGCTCCAGCGGACTTTGTTTTCTCAAAAGTTGGACGGACTTAGATTTGAAACTTGTTTAAAATTTATCCGTTGAAATCGAGTCCGGTCGAAAAGTCCGCCGTCTGTATGCTAGTTCGACGGACAAAAAGCCACGCTAGGGCAGCTATTGGCTACTGGCTATGAACTTCCTTGTTTTAGTCCGGTCGTACGTCATCACGTACGAATTCGACGGACTTTGGTGGATTGTGTGTAGGCAAGTCCGTTCATTCAGAAAGTCCGTCGGAAAGTACGTCGAAAAGTCCGCCGGGCAAAGTCCGCCGTAAAGTCCGCTCGTGTGTACGCGGCATTAGATTAAACAAAGATCAGCCTTGGAAAAAATACAAACATAAAATCTAAAAGGAAAAATGTCTTTAAAGCACAAAAAAACTAAAAGAAAAAAAAAAACATTATGTCAGATGTGACAAATAACAATATATTCAGGGAATCCCAAGAAAAAAACATCAAAATAAGTTTGTGAGAAGTGTGTGTGAATATGAGCAGCAAAACTACTTAATTCTTGTCACATTATAAAGAAGAAGAGAGTGCGCTGTATTAAACTTTTTTAACATTGTACCGTGACGAAAGTGCTGTATCCATTGCGAACGTTCATTTTACCAGACCGAGCTGTTCCGTGTCGAAATTTCTTCTGAGCATGCGTGGCACTTTGTGCGTCGGAACAGGCCACACACACACGGTCGGAATTGACGCGATCGGATTTTGTTGTCGGAAAATTTTATCTCCTGCTCTCAAACTTTGTGTGTCGGAAAATCTGATGAAAAATGTCCGATGGAGCCCACACACGGTCGGAATTTCCGACAACACGCTCCGATCGGAGATTTTCCATCGGAAAATCCGACCGTGTGTACGGGGCATTAGAGTTACATACCTGTAAGTAGGGTTCAAGTCTTTGTGCAAAAAAGAAAGGGTGAGAGGAATCGAAAAGGGAAGAGAATGAAGTTTCACCCCCTTTCCTCCATTTTTTTCCTTACTCTGCTACTATGCCTCGATTCTTCCTGCCCCAACAAATGTTTTTCTTTTTTCTTTTTCTCCCACTCCCTGTTTTTTCTTTTCTCCTCCTTTTCCTTTTCCCCTCATCTTTCGATATCCCCATCCCTCTTTATCCCTTTAAATAAAAGTATTAAAGAGGGGCAGTCTGATGTGAAGCTTCAGTGTGCCATATCAGGGTTTAATAAAGTTGGATGTGATCTGACACCCTGTTTGATTTCCTGATATCTTATCAGGATTGACTTCACAGAGCCTGGTTGGGTTCTCTTTGGTTGACACCCAGAGTGAGAGGTGAGGGGATTTCATACAGGCTTGTGTGGCATCTCTATACATGTCTTCTGCAGACTAGATATTCCACAATAATATTTTAACATTTCAATTGTATGTTGCAACAAATTGTGACATTAAGGAACTGAACTGAAAGGAAGGCTCCTAATTTTGCTTTAAAAAATACCTACACAGATCCAATGGCCAAACAGGCAAATCCCAAAAACAGCATAGTTTATTTCTTCCTAGGTGCGAAGAATTCAAAGACTTTCCAAATTAATCAGTTATAGACAAATATTCTTAATCATTAGGGCAAACAAGTCAAAAAGTATACTCATTGCTATCCCTTCTGATTGCACATGCAGAAAATGTAAAACATGAACAAAGGTTTACTCTTCTATGAAGGGGAGACAAGCACAGCTTGGTGGGCTGAAGCATTGAGGTTAATAAGATGCAATCAAAAGATGGGCTTGCCATCCCTACTCCTTTTCATTACCATTGCAAAAGAGGGCCTCAATGTCCCAAAAGACTCTATAGGCAAAGAAAGGCATGATCCCAAAATAAGCTGCATCTGTTACTAAAGAAAAAGAAAATAACCCTTCCTGTCTCAAAAGACCCACTGGCTAGAAAGTGTACCCCAAACACAAGAGGACCTACCTTTTCCTAGGGGTAAAAAGTACAAAAAAATTATAAATTGATCAATTGAAGAACATCTTTCAAGTGTATCTAAGCACATTTCTTTGCTTTGGATAGAGTATGTAGTAGACCTTTTGTCAGGTTTTTATTTATAAAACACAGAAAATCAGTCCCGCAATGTTACTGATCCCAGCACTCAAAAGACTAAAAGTTCATACACATTAGCTGCTATTATAAACAAAATAATCTGTGAAAAAGAATATTCAAGAAAGATATGATAATCATCCAAGCATTAACAAAACTTTAAAGTTGCTAAACACAATTGGTACATAAAAAATTGAATAAACATTGAGGGGCGTGGTGTCCGAGCCCAAAGATGGCCGCTTAGCTTCTGAGCTCCGCCACCTCGCCGGGGAAATCCGTCTCCATCGGAGCATTTGGACGAAGCATCCTCCTCCATCCGCCACATTGGAGCACAATCCACCTCCAGAGATGCCGCGGAGAAGGAAAGAACCGCAGCCACAGCTCCGCAAGCTGCCGGGGTACTTCACCTCAGCACGGCCTAGCCAAAATGGCGCCCAGATGAAGCGCGGACCGAAACAGGCCGCATCCACGGCCTATTCTCCTGGTCTGAGCGGCACCGATCCAGGGCATCCACACAGCGGATCGTCCTCAGCGGCGTCCACACCGACTACCAGAAGCCCTGCCAAATCCAGACAGAGGACATCCTCTCCTCAGGATACTAGGCCGCTGCATGACATGGAGGTAAGCGCTCACACTACCTCACAGTCACAGGCCTCAGCAGCCCCTGATCCCATAGAGGGATTTCCTACATCTGGGCAGCCAGTCTCAGACACTGTCCTCAAGGAGATGCTAATGTCCCTGAGATCATCTCTGCATCAGGACATGCTGCAAACAGTGCAAAAGTGTCAGGCAGAAGTGCATTCACTAGGTGAAAGGGTAAATCAGATTGAGATTACTCTAGATTCACATGCATCCTCTTTCAATGCAATGGTGGATGCTCATACTATTCAGTCAGATGAAGTTTCCTGGATCAAAGACAAATTATCTGACCTCGAGGACAGATCCAGAAGGAATAAAAGTAAGAGGCATTCCTGAATCCATCCCTGCGCTACAACTACCACAATATGTCCAAGAGTTATTCACGGCGCTGCTCCCTGCAATGTCTGCGTTGGAGCTCACAGTAGATAGGGTGCACAGAATACCTAAACCATCCTTTTTACCAGATGATGTACCCAGAGATGTTCTATTAAGGCTCCACTTTTATAAAGCAAAAGAAGCCATATTGGCCTCCTTCCGCAACCCTGATCAGCGCCCACCTAAATATGCCTCTCTTCAGCTACTCCCTGATCTGTCTAGACATACCCTTCAAAAACGCCGCAATCTAGCTACCATTACTAAAGCGCTACGCAACCATCACATACTTCACAGGTGGAAGTACCCAGCTGCGCTCTCAATCACTCATAACGATGTGACCACCACGGTCTCCACTATGGAAGAAGGTCTGCACGTCCTCAGACAATGGGGAATACTGTCAGAGACATATCCGTCTCCCATACCAGTCGACCCTCCTTCACACATACAGGCAGACTGGCAGGTGGTGAAACGAAAGAAGAGTGATAAAAAACCGGCTCCAATACCAGATTGCTCCTAAGTGACCCATTCAATTCTTATATCCGCAATCCCCCGGCGAAGGCATACTTGGAAATATTTCCAATACCCCTCAAACCTACTGAACAGTGCTTATGGATCGAGAATCCCCCTGCGGATTCTCCTATCACCCTGTAACTTTTCTTTTTTCTCCTTTTCATTTGTTCTGTTGCTTGTTTTGCATAGTTTTTATGGATCAACCACCATCTACAGAGCTGTACCCATATATGCTCTTATGGAAAGGATCATACCAACCCTGCGACCCGCCTATCCATCCTGAAGGACACTCCAGACGCAAAGCCATCCTGGAAAAGAAATCATCTATCAAGCGTGAGTACTACTCCACCTCGTCATACAGCATACCCTCCTATATACACAATGCCAGTTAAAATACTATCCATCAATGCCCATGGTTTAAATCACCCAGCCAAGAGAGCATCTCTTTGGAAAGACGCTGACTCTTCCCAATGCGATATTCTGTGCGTTCAAGAAACACACTTCCATCACGCAACACCACCAAAATGCTCTCACAGAAATTTTCAACACTACTTTTTCTCCAATATGAATGCGAAAAAAAGAGGGGTCATGGTAGCTATCAAAGACTCTATATCATTTCACCTTCATTCCGAAATATCCGATATAGCAGGCAGATACCTTATTATTATCTGCGATATCAACTCCACCTGCTATACTCTTGTGAATGTATATGTTCCCAATACCAAACAAATTAATTTCCTGAACAGATTGATGAAGAAGCTGAAAAGAATCCAACAAGGTTCCCTTATAATTTGTGGAGACTTTAACATTACTCCTGATCCCAGTATGGACTCTACATCGACTTACTCAAAAAAACCTCCTTCTCTGAATTTTTTCCTCAGATCGCATGATCTGTTCGATAGCTGGCGCTGTAAACATGCTAATGAACGGGACTTCACATTTTACTCTCACAGGCATTGCACTTATTCGAGGATCGATCTGGTTCTAATGGACAAATGGTTGCTTCAAAAAGTGATCGATATTAAAATAAATAATATTACTTGGTCAGATCACGCTTCTATCCTCTTAACGCTAGGAGACAATTATCCTACTAATGGGGCACAAGCCCTCAAGTAATACAATCAACAACCACTAAGAAATCGCTAGAAAACCATTTGTCTGATTACTTCCAGATCAATTCCTCTTCCACAAATGATCCGTATGTGCTTTGGAATGCCCACAAGGCATACATTAGAGGCATATTTATTCAATTGTCTACAAAGCTTAAAAAACAGAAGCAGCAGCGGCTTGATACTCTTTACGCAGATATCAAAGCTCTAGAAGATATAGACAAAAAAAACCTACAAGCCAGGTTAGCAAAAAACTGACAGACCTGCGACACGCTCTCAGGTTAGAATTACTTCATTCCTTTGAACAAAAGGAACGATGACTAAAAATGTTTTTCTATTCGACCAGCAACAAAGCTGGCAAAGCACTGGCCCGTAAACTACAAGGCCAACGCTTCAAAACTAAAATACCTTTCCTCATTAGCCCTACTTCCAAACAAAAAGTATTTGATCCCCAAGGCATTGCTAATGCATTTAGCGAATACTACGGGTCCCTATACAACCTTAATCATGACAATCATATTGTCCAGCCATCACAAAGAGCTATCAATGAATTTTTAGAAAATATTAATCTACCCAAACTCTCCACTTCTCAAATTCAAGCCTTGAATTCCCCTCTCTCGCTATCTGAACTACTGACAGTAATTGACACTCTTCCTATCAATAAATCTCCAGGACCAGATGGTTTGACAGGGGAATATTATAAGACTTTTAAACACTATTTAGGACCGCACCTTCTAAAGGTATTTGAGGCTGCTGCTGCTTCATCTTCTTTTCCACCTGAGATGTTAGAAGCATTAATAGTCACGTTGCCTAAACCAGGGAAGACACCGGATGTACCTCAAAACTTTAGACCGATATCCTTATTGAATACTGATCTCAAGCTTTATGCCAAAATGATAGCACTGAGGCTTATTGACATCCTCCCCCCTATAATCAACCCAGATCAATCTGGATTTACCAAAGGTAGGCAAACATCTGATGCTACCAGAAGACTAATAGATGTGATTCATACAGCCAGAAAACATGGGACGCCTTCTCTGCTTCTTGGTTTGGATGCAGAGAAGGCGTTCGACAGAGTGCACTGGACATATCTCTCCACCACTTTGGAAAAATTTGGGTTTACAGGTCACATATTGTCTGCAATACTATCTTTATATTCTTCACCATCAGCCAGGGATATACACCTCTGGTATGCTATCTAATCCTTTCAAGACCATAAATGGCACCCGCCAGGGCTGTCCATTATCCCCTCTCATTTTCAACCTCTAAAAGGAGCCCCTTGCAGCCAGCATAAGACAAAACCCTAATATACAAGGTTTTATTTTCAACAACCGTAAACACGTCATAAGTCTCTTTGCTGACGACGTGATCCTCATGTTAACTAATCCGGTGTCTTCCCTACAACATGTATCTCAACTTTTACATGACTATGGTAAGATATCATATTACAAGGTGAATGAAACCAAATCTTACATATTGGATCTTGGAGTAGCAACATCAGATAAAACAATTTTGCAAAACAAATACCCATACGTATGGGATTCACAAGAAATAACTTACTTAGGGATTAAACTAACATCCTACCCCTCACAACTATTTCACGCTAATTACCTTCCGTTAATACGTACATTGCAAATAGGTCTCCAATCCCTAAGCAAACACACATTGTCATGGTCAGGCAGGCTGGCTGCCTTCAAAATGCAAATTCTGCCACAAATACTATATATATTTCGCACAGTTCCCATCCCTGTCCCACGACAACACTTTCATACCTTACAATCCATACTTTCTAGATATTTATGGGATGGCAAAAAAGCCAGAAGTGCTCTAACCAAACTCCGTAAAACAAAAACAGCAGGAGGGATTGGTCTCCCAATTTTTGCTGACTACCATCTAGCTGCAATCCTAGCACAACTAAGAGGGTGGTTCCCCCATCCCCAACAGCCTCTTTGGTGTTCTATTGAACAAACTAACATACCAGGAGGAAGCATCTATGACTATTTGTTAGCTTCTATGCACCTAAAGTCTAAACCCTCTGACATCTCTCTCCTGACTCTAGCAACACTAAACTCATGGAAAATACTGATAACAACTAAATCCAGATCATCTCCTACTATATCTTTGTCGATCCCTATGTCAACATTGGCTTTATTGATCCCAGACATACCCTTGAATAGGTGGACAGCGAAGGGAATACAATGGGTTTCGGACTTACATTCCGACACTAAAGTCAGTTCGTTTGACACTCTACAAACGACTTATAATCTGCCTTCTTCAGAATGTTTTCAACATTTTAGAATTGCTACTTACCTCAAAAAACATAACGTCAATAATAAATTATTCTGGCAAATTCACGTATATCTCACAGCCAAAGTTCCTCGCAAAGGAGGTATATCGTTATTTTACACTTATCTCCATGACAAAAACATATTCATCAAAACAAATTCCATGCTAGCATGGGAAAGAGATCTTAAGGACACTTTTTCCCCACAACAATGGCACAAAGCAATACAATATATCCACTCGGCTACCAATAGCACCAACCTATGGGAACTCTCACATAAGATCACACAGCGTTGGTATTTAACACCATATCGTCTAGCTAAATTCAATTGCTCCGCACCCTCCACCTGTTGGAGGAATTGTGGGCAAACCGGCACTATCTATCACATCCTATGGGGATGTACACACCTGACGTCATATTGGTCCCACATCCTCACAATCCTACATCAAATAACGAATTTAACTATACGGAATTCTTCATCCTTAGCTATCCTAAACATAGGTATAGAAGACATTCCACCACTACATAGACAATTTACTGTACACTTATTCCTAGCAGCCAAACTAGTAATACTAAGAAAATGGAGATCGCTGCACCCTCCAGACATAGAAGAGGCGATAACTACATTGTCTTTGCATTACACGTACGAAAAGATGCTAGCATCCATTAATGGAAAGTACGACGCATTTTTTCTATGCTGGCAAGGTTGGATAAAGTGGTATGATAATTATCATAAATGATTGACACCACACCTGATGTTTTTTATTTTTTTAAAATCCATGACCATCCCTTTCCATATGGCTTATGAAATGATCCTGTATTATATACACTTTAGCTCCTTTTATTAGTTTCTAACTATACGCTTTTGTTACAAGAACGCTAACAGATATAAACTGGTTAATACTGCTGTTAGCACAGAGGCATGCGGAGGCTGTGCCTCAGTCGAGCCACAGTTAGCTCCCAAATGGGGTGGCTGGTGGGGGCTTACAGCCCCTCCTGCCTCATTTTATTCCTCACATTTCAGGGAATTGTATTAAGACTGTAAAGATATATATAACTGTTAGTCTCTATGGTTTATATTTTGATGTACGATATCTACTGTTATATGTCAGCATGGTGTATATCTTTGTAAACTGACAAAACTTGAATAAAAACTATTTAAAAAAAATTAAAAAAAATGGAATAAACTTAAACATAAAACGTGCGGTTTAACACAAACACCACTGAGTAAAAAACATATAGTCCATAGCGTATGTGGAGTGATCCGTATTCAATCAGAAGCATAAGTGAGCCCAAGGTAATCCCTGTATACCGTCACCGATACACCACATGCACTCATTTCCCCTATGGTAATGCACTCACCACAGGTATGAGTAAAACCAGCCTGGTATCTCCAAAAATCCTTGATTGGCAAATGTACATGTACAGTGGAGGCTCCTCATAAGGTAGCGCAGTGGTACACCAATGGAAAACAAAGGAACACTCTGCATAGCATAATACTGTTTCTTTATTAATACCAAATCCCCCACAATAAAAACATGCTTACAAGATGCAAGATTAAAACCAGCATTGAATAATTAACTTGTGCAAACAGCATACAGCATGTGTCCTCTCAACGCTTCCTGGAAAGCCGGCCGCTATGAGACCCGGGATGATACACCAATTGATTGACAGGAGAGCCGTGTGGAGATACCAGGATGGTTTTACTAATGGAAAAAAGGTGCAGTGCTTAAATATATAGTTCTCAAGGTGATGAATCCTCAAAGCAGTCTTAAGATGTATCACATACAGTATCATGGTGAGAAACACACTTGGTCAGGAAAGAGGGAGAGCCACCACCGTCACTAGAACACACTGCCTCTTGCCCTCCTCTGTGGACCCTTGTTGCAGGGGTCAGAGCAGCCAGAGATATAAATGGTATCCTTAATTCCAACACACCACATTCAATCAAGCCAGGTAAGATGGACATAGGTAACCAGGTCTCCACAAGTCATTCCCATTATTCAGAGCAGCATTATAAAACCAGCATACATCCCAAGGAAACATAAAATGACAAGCCTCATGGTGCAGTAATCTTAATCACAATTTATTGTAAATAATAGGAATTGCACTCACATCTTAGTAGATTAAAAATGGATTAGCTATGGTCTCATAACATGTGAGCCTCCAACAAGTTGGCCGCCATGTCCCGGGCCAACACAAGCTCCACGTCTGGTCACAAACTCCTCCCTACACATTTTGTCATGAGCTGATGTCGTCAAGGGGTGTGGCCAGATGTGCATAAAGGAGCATTATATAGGCAGGACAGCTAACTAGCAGCGGAAATGATTTGCATTCCAGCCGGCAGGAAATAGTCCACAATCATACCATTGGGCGTTCCACCAGCCGGAAGTACACTGGAATGCATTCCAACCAGCAGGAAATTAGTCTGGTAAACAAAACCAGACATATCATTAACCGTACAAATAACATCTCATGGCAATAATCACACTGCCATAAGAGGACACTAAAAGATATATGCTAAGTGGATCAATGGACCACTCATGGACATATTAAAAAATGATATATAGTAGATAGAAAATTCATAATAGATTTAAAAATATATATATATAAAAAGTTTGTTTTGTTGTATAGAAAAACCATAGAAAAAATGCTCATCGTGCCGAGACACAGCGCCATCTTGTGGGATGTGCATAAAAATACAAATCACATTTCATTTCAGAACAATAATATAAAATGATAAAAAATAAAAATAAAAATACAGCAGCTGAATTAGGCATTATGTATAAACGCATTCACGTCCTGTTCTACATTGAGAGATTATAGGTTTCAACCTTATATATCCATTCGGTTTCAAGCCTGGAGACTCCTCTGGTCATATGGCTCCCTCTCCAGTTGCCAAAATATTTGTCTATCCCCAGAAACACAGTACCCTTAGGGTCCCATTTGTGATGGGTATCGTAATGCTCTGAAAGGCTATGTTTGGGATAGCCATTCCTGATATTGGTAACATGCTCCTTTAATCTTACCTGGAGCATGCGTGTGGTGCGGCCATTGTATTCCAACCACATGGGCACCTGATGCAATAAACCACATATCTAGTGGTGCACGTAATAAAGGGTTTTATATAAAATTGCTCGTGGGTAGAATTGTATAGAAAAGTTTCAGTCTTTCTTCTACCCTGCAGATTGATTTTGCAAACGAAGCATTTTCTACAAGGTAAAAAAACTTCTATGTTGTGAAAAAATTACACCCTATTAGGGGGATCAATTTGATTCTGTGCCACTTGGAGCCTCAAGGGTGGCGATCCTCTAAAAACAATTGTAGGATGGTCAGGTAAAAGGGGTACTAGTACCCTATTGTTCTGTAGAATGCTCCAATGTTTATACAAAATCCTCTTAACCACTTATCTACCAGGCACTTTCACCCCCTTCCTGCCTAAGCCATTTTTCAGCTTTCAGCACTGTCACACTTTGAATGACAATTGCGCGTTCATACAACACTGTAACCATGTGAAATTGTTATCATTTTATTCACACAAATAGAGCTTTCTTTTGGTTGTATTTAATCACTGCTGGGATTTTTTATTTGAAAGACCGAAAATGTTGAAAAAAAAGTTTTTCTTAGTTTCTGTCAGTAAATTTTGTAAATAAGTAATTTTTCTCCTTCACTGATGTGCGTTGAGGTGGCGACACTGATGGGTACTAATAGGCTGCATGATGGGCACTGATGAGGTGGCACGTATGGGCACTGATGAGGCGGCACTTATGGGCACTGATTAGGTGGCACTGATGAGGAGGCACTAATATTCTGCTCTTATGGGCACTGATAGGTGGCACTGATGAGCACTGATAGGTGGCATGATGAGTGGCACTGAAGGGCATTGATAGGTGGCACTGGTGGGCACTGATAGGTGGCACTGATGGGCCCTGATAGCCGGCACTGGTGGGCACTGATAGGCGGCATAGATAAGCGGCACTGATGGCCAGCACTAATGGGCACTGATGGGCATTAATGGGTGGCACTGATAGGAATTGCTGGGCTTTACTGATGGACATCACTGATAGGCGGCACTGAAATCCAGCACTGACTGGCATCACTAATGGCCACTGATTTCTGGCTGTGGTGGGCACTGATTGTGGGTATTGATTGCTGGCACTGGTTGGCACTGGTTAGCATGGGTTGCTGGCACTGGTGGCGCTCTAATATAATCAGGGCACTGATCATCAGTGTCCTGATTACATCTCTCACTGTCCCCTGTGAGGGAATGCCACTGATCGGCTCTCCTCGCCACACACTCTGTCAGTGTGAGGTGAGGAGAGCCGATTACCGGCACTTCCTTGTTTACATGTGACCAGCTGCGATTGGACACAGTCAATCACATGATTAAAGAGCCAGTGATTGGGGTCGCGCCATGTCCTAGCAACATGGCGCGACCACAATCGCCATGCTGCATGCCCCCGTGGGTGGCAGGAGCAGCCGCTTGGGTGCGCCATCATATGACGTCCACCCAGAACAAGAGCCGCACCGTCTCGCCGTCATTTGACAGTGGGCGGGCGGCAAGTGGTTAATTAAGTTTTGATGGGTAGCATATGTAGTGAAAAATGCATGTTTATAGGTTTCATTAGTTTCTTTAATTTGCAGGACCAACATATCATTTCTATTCTTCATAGAAGCAATCTCAAGCACTTGGCTCAATACTAATGGATCATAACCCTTCTCAAGAAATCTAGCTCCAAGAATATCAGCTGCCTTCAGAAAGTCCTCATGATTGGTACAGTTGGGTTTAAGCCTCAAAAACTGACTGACAGAAACGGACTTCAACCAAGCCGCATAGTGGCAGCTATTGGTACTGATAAAGCTGTTCCTGTCAGTCTCCTTAATATATCTAGACGTGATAATGGTTCCCTCAGTTATTCTAATACTCAGATCCAAAAAATGAATTCCAGTTTTACTGAACTCATATTGCAGTTTGATGCCCCTGTCATTATTGTTAAAAAAAAACAAAAATTCCTCCAGGGAACACTGATCACCATCCCAAATGAGGAGGACGTCATCAATATACCTTCTCCAGAGTATCAGCTCTGGCCTAGGTCTGGTATAGAGGACGTCCTCCTCCCATCTGGCCATGAACAAGTTGGCAATGCTTGGTGCAAATTTGGCACCCATGGCCACTCCTCTGTTTTGTAAAAAATAGGAACCCCCAAACCAAAAATAAATATGCGTCATCGCGAAATCAAGTAATGACCAAATGAACTTGTGTTGATCATCCACCACATCATCCCTTCCAAGAAAATGTTCAACAGCCTCACGACCATGCATATGTGAGATGATCATGTAGAGGGATGCCACATCTGCAGTTGCAAAGCTGTAGCTGTCCCTCCACTCAATACCCTGAAGGATGTTGGTGACCTGCATGGAATCTCATAAAAATGAGGGTGTTTTAACCACTAACTGCTGCAAAAAATGATCTATGTACTTACTGGATCCTTGTGTACCTTGGGAAGGTAGTACATCACCGGTACCCTAGGGGTCACCGGGACCAATTTTTTTCACAGGGGGCCCCAAAACATAAAAAGATCAATAAATCAAAATGAGGCTCCAGAGGGGGGAGATGGGTCTGCTCAAAAAAGAAGGCGGGTTTGAGGGACTCCGGCCTCTTCAATTTAAGTTCAGCAGTCATTTCCAATGATGAGAAACATATTTTAAATCATGGTCTCAAGTTTGTTCCGCCACGTGCATTGACCAAGTTTGAGGCCTTTATTGATATTCAGAAATTTGTTTGAAAAATGAATATTAAGAGATATCTAGTAACCAATCCTTTTAGGTTGAAAAAAGTTGCCCCTCAGGGATCAAAAATACCTCTTTAGCTAATGCTTCTGTTTTCAACCCCCCTGGGCATCTGGCACCCTCTATTTCTGTCTTTAGAGATTTGGTCAGTAAGGACCTTGAGCAGTTGCAGCTCAAGAGAAGTAGGGGTGACCTTGTATTTAAAAGGGTTCTTGAGTTGTTGAAAAGCCGTATGGACATAGTAGTGCATCCTGCGGACAAAGGAGGAGGCATAGTTATTTTTGATTCGGAAGCATATAATTTGGAGATGTTGCGCCTCCTTTCAGATAGGGATACTTATGTTCCCCTCACAGGAAACACTACAGTCAAGTACAAAAAGGACCTTGTGTGCCTTGTGGAAGGGGAATTTCAGCATAACATTCTCACTAAAAAAGAGAAGCTCTCTTTAGTCCCGGTGACACGTAGGGTACCGGTAGTGTACAAACTTCCTAAGGTACACAAGAATCTGGTACACCCCTCTGGAAGGCCGATCATTAGTGGCATCGATTCAGTTACTTCCAGGATGGGTAAGTACATAGACCATTTTTTGCAGCCGTTAATGGCTAAAAGCCCCACATTTTTATGAGATCCCATGCAGATCATCAACAGCCTTCAGGGTATTGAGTGGAGGGATAGCTACATCTTTGCAACTGCAGATATGGCATCCCTCTACATGATCATCTCACATACGCATGAGGCTGTTGAACTAACAAAGGAGAGTTCATTTTGTCATTACTTGATTTCGCGATGACGCATAATTATTTTTGGTTTGGGGGTTCCTATTATTTACAAAACAGAGGAGTGGCCATGGGTGCCAAATTTGCACCAAGCTTGGCCAACTTGTTCATGGCCAGATGGGAGGAGGACATCATCTATACCAGACCTAGGCCAGAGCTGATACTCTGGAGAAGGTATGTTGATGACGTCCTCCTCATTTGCAATGGTGATCAGTGTTCCCTGTAGGAATTTCTGTTTTTTTTTAACAGTAATGACAAGGCCATCAAACTCCAATATGAGTTTAGTAAAACTGGAATTCATTTCTTGGATCTGAGTATTAGGATACCTGAGGGAACCATTATCACGTCTACCTATTTTAAGGAGACTGACAGGAATGGCTTTGTCCTTTCATGTCAGTCAGTTCTTGAGGCTTAAAAGCAACTGTACCAATCATGAGGACTTGCTGAAGGTGTCTTCTTGGAGCTAGATTTCTTGAGAAGGGTTATGATCCATTAGTATTAAGCCAAGCGCTTGAGAGTGCTTCTTTGAAGAATAGAAATGATATGTTGGTCCAGCGAATTAAAGAAACTAATGAAACCTATAAACATGCATTTTTCACTACATATTCTAACCATCAAAACTTGATTAAGAGGATTTTGTATAAACACTGGAACGTTCTACGGAAAGATAGGGTACTAGGACTCCTTTTACCTGACCATCTTATGGTCATTTTTAGAGGGTCGCCACCCTTGAGGCTCCAAGTGACACAGAATATAATTGATCCCCCTAATAGGGTGTAATTTTTTCACAACATAGGAGGTTTTTTTCCCTGTAGAAAATGCTCTGTTTGCAAAATTAATCTGCAGGGTAGCAGAAAGACTGAAACGTTTCAGCCCAATTCTACAGACAAGCATTTTTCTATAAAACCCTTCATTACGTGCACCACTAGATATGTGGTTTATCTTATCAGGTGCCCATGTACTTTGAAATACATTGGCCACACCACACGCATGCTCCAGGCAAGATTAAAGGAGCATGTTACCAATATCAGGAATGGCTATCCCAAACATAGCCTTTCAAAGCATTACGATACCCATCACAAATGGGACCCTAAGGATACTGTGTTTCTGGGGATAGACTAATATTTTGGCAACTGGAGAGGGAGCCCTATGACCAGAGGAGTCTCCAGGCTTGAAACCGAATGAATATATAAGGTTAAAACCTATAATCCCTTTCGGTATCAACGTAGAATGGGACGTGAATGCATTTATTAAACATGTCTAATTCAGCTGCTGTCGTTTTATTTATTTTTTTTATTATTTTTATCTTTAATTGTTAATTTTATATTATTCTGAAATGAAATGTGATTTGTATTTTTATGAACATCCCACAAGATGGCGCTGTGTCTCGGCACTATGAGTACTTTTTGTATGTTTTTTTGTTGTCTCTATACAACAAAACACATTTTTTATATATATATATTTTTATATCTGTTATGAATTATCTATCTACTATAAATATGATTTTTTAATATGGCCATGAGTGATCCATTGATCCACTTAGCATATACCTTTTAGTGTCCTCTTATGGCGGTGTGATTATTTCCATGAGATGTTATTTGTCTGGTTAATGATATGTCTGGTTTTGTGTACCAGACTAATTTCCTGCTGGTTGGTACTTCTGCCTGGTGGAACGCCCAATGTTATGATTGTGTACTATTTCCTGCCGGCTGGAATGCAAATCATTTTAGCCGCTAGTTAGTTGTCCCACCTATGTAATGCTCCTTTATGCACGTCTGGCCATGCCCCTGATGACATCAGCTCATGACAAAATGTGTAGGGAGGAGATTGTGACCAGACATGGAGCTCATGTAGGCCGGGACGCGGTGGCCATCTTGTTGGTGGTTCACATGTTATGAGACCATAACTAAAGCGATTTTTTTTTTATGTGAGCAAAATTCCTATTATTTACAATAAATTGTGTTTAAGATTACTGCACCATGAGGCTTGTCCTTTTATGTTTCCTTGGGATATACGCTGGTGTTATAACGCTGCTCTGAATAATGGGAATGACTTGTCGAGACCTGGTCACCTATGTCCATCTTACCTGGCTTGATTGAACGTGGTGTGCTGCGATTAAGAATACCATTTATATCTCTGGCTAATCTGACCCCTGTAACAAGGGTCCACAGAGGAGGGTAAGAGGCAGTGTGTTCGGGTGACGGTGGTGGCTCTCCCTCTTTCCTGACCAAGTGTGTTTCTCACCATGATATGTGATACATCTTAAGACTACTTTCAGGATTCATCACAACTATATCTTTAAGAGCTGAACCTTTTTATTTCCATTTTCTTTCATATTTGTGTTCATCCATTTTTTGTGCCGGCTGCTTGAAGAACTATTTGTATATTTAGATATTTAAGATTACGTAGCGTAGCAGACTTTCTATAATGGTTTTACTCATACTTGTGGTGAGTGCATTACCATAGGGGAGATAAGTGCCTGTGGTGTACCGGTGATGGTATACAAGGATTACATCGGGCTCACCTATGCTTCTGATTGTATATAGATCACCCCACATACGCTATGGACTATAGGTTTTTCCTCAGTGGTGATTGTGTTAAACCACACGTTTTATGTTTAATGTGTATATTTAATTTTTTATGCACCAAGTGTGCTTAGCAACTTTAAAGCGCTGTTAATGCTTGGATGATTATCATATCTTTATTATATATTCTTTTACACAAGTTGAAAAATGATTAGTCTGACTTGCAGAGGTTCCTGGTCAAAGAAAAAAACCTTTGGCGGGTGGTATAGTGAACAGTAAATGTATTTGATTTCCTATGGTTAGTTTAAAGTAAACCTACCTCAAAAGATCCTGAAATATGATGGCAATCTAGGAATAAAAAAAATTGAGTAAATACCTAACATTTTAAAGAGTCAAAGTGGTACTCTACAATGACTCCAGTGGAAATTTGTTTTGTTCATTTTGGCTTGGCTTTTTACAACCTTCGTAGCTTCTTCTTACACATTTTCATTTTATACAAATGTGAATCTGACAAGTTTCAAGAAAAGAGCTGAGTGATTAAAATAATGACCTCTTAAGACTTAGAAAGCTTATAGCTCAATGAAATGTACCCAATGCAAATAACAAGATTCCACTAAAGCTCAAAAGAGATTGCATCATCTTTATATAAAAAAGTTTCTGCCACTGCATATATAATGAATTCTCATAATTCTCATACTTAGGAATGGTGAGGAACTTGAAAGATATTTTTAATGGTCTATATACTGTACACACTGTGCATTGTAGTTCTTCCCATAACCTGAAAACTGCAACCTAGCACCACACCGTCAGCTTTACAGATTGGCTTTTTCATGTTTCATTGAAGCTGGTTCTTCAAAGTTGCCTAATGTATTCCTGCATACTACATCCACTGTCAAACTAGTTTATGAATTTTCAGGCACATGTTTTTACTATCTGACTCCATGTAAATCTTAACAATGAACTCTTATTTGTTCCTTTTATGGACTGTTACGTATACCATTAAAAGTGTATATCTTTTTTTAAGTGCCAAAAAATTATAATGTCAAATTTAGAACTTTCCTGTGCTCACTTCCTGTGTAATTTCAAGGAGCCTAATTAGTCCCCTAGTAATCTTCTAAATAAAAGTCTACAAAATAATTAGCCTTTATGTTGTGGAGAATAGGATAGGGGGAACGTTTTTGGCTGGCTATACATTACACAATTTTCTTGTACAATTTTCCTTTAGACCAAAACCATATAATATGAGCTCAAACCTAAACATTTTCAATTCGTATGAAATCAGGCAGGTCCTTACACTGCATAGTTGAAGGTAAATCTAAAGGAAATAGAATAAGAAAATTGTATAACATAAGGCCAGCCTCAGTGGTTTAACAACAAAATACTGGGCAGGGCTGACACAATTCATCTCACAAAATTGCTGTCTATTGTCAACCCACAAAAGGATTTAGGAGCTGAGTGTATTGCAGAAGGCAAGTCCGTTCATTCACAAAGTCCGTCGGAAAGTACGTCGAAAAGTCCGCCGGGCAAAGTCCGCCGTAATGTCCGCTCGTGTGTACGCGGCATCAGTTGTTTTAAATTTATCCGTTGAAATCGAGTCCGGTCGAAAAGTCCGCCGTCTGTATGCTAGTTTGACGGACAAAAAGCCACGCTAGGGCAGCTATTGGCTACTGGCTATGAACTTCCTTGTTTTAGTCTGGTCGTACGTCATCACGTACGAATTCGACGGACTTTGGTGGATTGTGTGTAGGCAAGTCCGTTCATTCACAAAGTCCGTCGGAAAGTACGTCGAAAAGTCCGCCGGGCAAAGTCCGCCGTAATGTCCGCTCGTGTGTACGCGGCATGAGTCTCTCCTAAAAATAATATCCGGGACCCCAGCATTGTAAAGCACAAACAGTTTGTTAATCCTCACGCCACTCGTCTGCTTACAATTTAAAAAAAACTCTTTTGGCATTTGAATTATTTTTTTTTTTAAAGTAAACAAATACACTCACTTGCGAAAACTGTGCATATATGGCAAGCATATCCTGCCAGCTTTTGTAATCAAACAAATAGATATTGACCTATAATTGCTGTGCAAAAATTTTCTAGCTGAAATTCTGGTCCAAGCTTAATGCACCGCACTAAAGACTGAAAGTACCACGCATAGAGCCCCAGGCATAATTTTGTTGAGCGGCAGCTCCAAATGATTTTCAATCTGATAACTGGCTACCATTTCCCCTGTGTTAGAGCTCAGTGCCAGCCAATTTAAAGTGTGCCCTTTTCCCCTTAACTGTGTCGAAATCTCATTTGTGTATGCCACTGGGGAATATTGTTCCAAGAGCATTTCAAAGAACTCTCAGCATATAGCCATTAAAAATCTCTTTAGTAGAACAGCAACAAAGGTGAGACACTTTTTTTTTATATAAACAAGTAAGCCTTTTAACAGACCTAGTAACAGTGTGTAATGTGTAATGTACACATGCACAGTGTATATATATACATACATACATACAGTGCCTTGAAAACTTATTCCTACCCCTTGAACATTTTGTCATGTTACAACCAAAAACGTAAATGGATTTTATTGGGATTTTATGTGATAGACCAACACATAGTGGCACATAGTTGTGAAGTGGAAGGAAAATGATAAATGGTTTTCAAAATTTTTACAAATAAATATCTGAAAAGTGTGGTGTGCATTTGTATTCAGCCCCCCTGCATAAGTACTTTTTAGAACCACCTTTCGCTGCAATTACAGCTGCAAGTCTTTTTAGGTATGTCTGTACCAGCTTTGCACATATAGAGAATGACATTTTTGCCCATTCTTCTTTGCAAAATAGCTCAAGCTCTGTTAGATTGGATCGAGATTGTATGTGAACAGCAATTTTCAAGTCTTGCCACAGATTCTCAATTGGATTTAGGTCTGGACTTTGACTGGGCCATTCTAACACATTATTATGCTTTGAGCTGAACTATTCCATTGTAGCTCTGACTGTATGTTTAGAGTTGTTGTCCTAATGGAAGGCAAACCTCTGCCCCAGTCTCAAGTCTTTTGCAAACTCTGATGCCTCATACACATGATCAGACTTTTCAAGAACAAAACCGTGGATTTTTGTTCGAAGGGTGTTGACTCCAACTTGTCTTGCATACACACGGTCACACAAATGTTGGCCAACAATTACGAACATAGTGACGTGCAACACGTACGACGGCTGATAAAAAGGAAGGTCAATAGCCAGTGCGCCACCCTTTGGGCTCTTTCTGCTAATATTGTGTTTATCTCGTATAGTAGAAGTTTGGTGAGAGACGATTCGCGTTTTTCAGCCTCATGCTTTTCAGCCTCGTGCTTTTCAGTTAATTTCTGCTTTTCAGTTTGTGCTTGTCAGTTCGTATCTGTTCTTCATGCGTGCTTGTCAGTTCATTCCTGTCTTTCAGTGTGTTCTATTTATAGTTCCCTTCTGATTTTCAGTGCGTTCTTGCCTGGTCGTTTCTGATTTTCAGCTCGTTCTTGTCAGGTCCTTTCTGATTTTCGGTGCATTCTGTCAGTTCGTTCTGAGCAGCCTTTTGTTTATTAGCCATGTTGCGGTTACGTACTCATCGTACAGTTCGTGCTGTTGTTGGGCTTGGTGTTGGAGTTATTGCCTTGACCCAAATTCAGTCCATGAACAGGGGGAGGAGGAGTTCTTGGACCAAGAATTGGTTGCTTAATTGTGACCAATTCTGTCATATGCCTTTGTTGCGGGAGCTCCAGGAGAATAATCATGATGATTTCAGGAATGATCTCCGGATGACGGTCCCCGTCTTTCACTGTCTCTTGGCTTTGCTGACCCCTATATTACGAAGCTGGACATCTGCATGCGGCAAGCCATCACTCCTGAGCAAAGGCTCGTCGCCACCTTGAGGTACTTGGCGATGGGGAGAAGTCTCCAGGACCTGAAGTTCATGACTGGGATCTCCCCCCAGGCTCTGGGAATAATTGTTCCAGAGACCTGTTCTGTCATCATTCAAGTCCTGCAGAAGGACTATATTAAGGTACGTTTTATCCTTTAACATCACATTCTATGTATTTAATGTTTGCTAATGCATTGTATTTATTTCATCATTCCATAATTACCATCTATCTACTGACTTTGCCAAACCCATACACACTATACCTACCTCTTTTGTGTTCATATTTATGGATGAATTCACCATAGCATGTAGTGCATGTGCCTGCCTGAATACTTTCAAATGGTACTGTTTAAAGTTTTGTTCTCCTATTATCTTGATAGGCAATTGCAGAATGTAAAAATGTTCTTCAATTTGTACAGCGTGTATTCATATTTTTGGATTATGACACTTCTTACCTGTCCAGTGGGCTGCCAATAGTGTAAGTGAGGAGGAGCTAGCCAAAGTAACACACATTATTTATGCATTCAGCTCTCAATGAAGTGGAGAGATTTACCTGTCCAAAACATCTCCCCCACCCTAAAATTTTTACAATGGGCCATCAAAGGGAGCGAGGAATCCTATAAGTGAACCGTATACGTTTGTCTTTAAATACTCATTTCAATAAATGTTATACTTATGTTGGCCAAGAATGTTTGTGTTTAATCTGCTTGCAATGTTATGTGCAAAAGTAGTATTTTATTTTCTTGTTTGACTCCACAGTTTCCTTCCAACCCACAGGAATGGCAGACTGTGGCCTCCCATTTCCACCAGCAGTGGGACTTTCCCAATTGTGGTGGTGCGATCAATAGGAAGCACGTCCAGATCGTCTCATCCCCCAACTCGGGGTCATACTACTTTAATTATAAGGGGTACAGTAGTATTGTGATGTTGGCGGTGGTGACGGCAAATTATGAGTTCCTATATCTGTGTCAGAAGAAGCCTTCGTTCCGGTCCGGTCGTTTTTCTCATATTCCCGGCGGAACGGCGTTTCGGCGCATGCGCGTTCGCGGCTCGGCGTTACGGCGCTCGCGCACGCGCACTGGTGCACACCCAACGTGATTCCTGGGCAGCCTATAAAAGGCGCTCAGGGGATCAAACAAATTGCTGGTTTGTCTCAGCTTCCTGTAGTACCTGAACCTGTATCCTGAATCTCTGCCTGACTACCTGTTGTGACCCGGATTTGCCTTTGGACTTCTCTTGCCTCTCTCCTGGACCTGACCTTTGCCTGCTTATCGGATTCCCACCAATCTCCTGTGTTTGACCCTCGGCCTGTTACCTGGACTGTCTCCTGTCTCCCAGCCTGACCCCTTGCTTGTACCTGGACTTTCTTGATCTTGTCACCTTACCTTGCAGATCTTGTAGTGCCATTGCACCTTTCCAGTGTTTGACCCTCTGCCCAGCTCTGGACCTCTTGCCGGTTGCCCCTGTCTGCACCCGCCTACCAGTACCTACACAGCGGCTCCTCTCTACAAGACCTCACCAGCAAGCCACCTACGGTCTATTGGGGAGCTTGTGCCTCTTTGTGCCGTTCACCCCCTGTCCCAACTCCAGGGGGCGGACTGCGCTTAGTCGCAAAGGCGAAACCGCTCTCGGCATCTCGGCCTCGGTAAGTACTATCTCTGACAGTACAAACCAGCCATGTCTGAGGCCGACAGAGCGCGTTCCCCATTGGAGATCCTGTGTCAGCAGGTCTCGGCCCTCACTGAGGCCGTCCAGAAATTGCAAGACGGCTACGCCCAAATTGATGGCCGCCTTCAGCAGCTTTCCGGACCGTCTCCAGCTCTTGCCGCGGCTTCTGTACCTCCCAGTGGAGCTTCCTCTTCTCAGATGCCAACTAATCCCACCGTGGTCATGGCCGCTCCAGAACCCAGGGTTCCCACACCAGAGCGCTTCTCCGGCAATCGCAAGAAGTTCAGGGCCTTTAAAAACGCTTGCTCCTTGTATTTGGCTCTGCAACCTAGGACCTTTTCGTCAGAGGTGGTAAAAGTTGGGTTCATCATTTCTCTCTTGGCCGATGAACCACAAGCTTGGGCTCACAGCCTAATGGAACAGAGGAACCCTCTCCTGAATTCAGTAGATGCCTTCTTCGAAGGTATGGCACAACTTTACGACGACCCCCAGCGCACGGCCACGGCGGAAACTTTACTGCATAACCTGAGCCAAGGACGTAGGCCTGTAGAGGACTACATTGTAGAATTCCGGAAAAGTTCAGCCGATACTAGCTGGAATGAACCTGCCCTTAAATATCAGTTCCGTCAAGGACTGTCTGAAGCACTGAAGGATGAGCTGGCCAGGATTGAGACCCCTGATTCTTTGGAAGACCTCATCCAAATTACCACTAAATTGGATCGTCGCATGCGTGAGCGACGCACAGAGCGCTTTCAGACTTCTCGCCCTACCTGGACGATGCCTAAATCGACTCCTGTCCATCCACCTTACACAGCTCCACCGGTTCCTACCACTCCTGAAGCTGAACCAATGCAGCTTGGCCTAGTCCGTGCCCCACTCACTTCGGAGGAAAGACTACGTAGACGCCAGGGCAATCTGTGCCTTTACTGTGGGGGTTCTGGACACTTCCTTCGTTCCTGCCCCGTGAGACCCAGTAAGTCCTGCTTACGGCCTGCTATTAATCAACAAGTTATCGGGTCTTCTCAACCTTACGTTACTCTTTTTGTCTCCTTACAGCTCCCGGAAAAGGAGGTTCACCTACCCGCTATAATTGACTCTGGAGCGTGTAGCTGTTTTCTGGATGCATCATTAGCCGCAAACTTGCATGTTCCTTTGACCACGAAGAACCAAAGTCTACGGATCCACCTAGCCGATGGATCTCTTCCCCGCTCAGGGCCCATCACGCAAGAAACCAGACCCATCCTTACCACCACTGATACTGGCCACCAGGAATACCTCCGCTTCGATATTATCTCTTCTCCAATGTTCCCCATAATCCTGGGACTCCCATGGCTTCAAGCCCACGAACCACAGATTAACTGGAATAGGAGAGAAGTCTCTTTCTCATCTCAATATTGCTCCAGACATTGCCTTCCCCCGGCCCCAGCTTCTGTTTCCACCATTGCAACCACGTCCAATAATCTGCAACATGTACCTGAGAGCTACCTGGAATTCAAAGATGTATTTGACAAACAACAGGCAGACTGTCTACCACCTCATCGGTCTTACGACTGCCCCATAGACCTGTTGCCGGGTGCTGAAATTCCTTTTGGCCGCATTTTCCCTCTGTCCGAAACAGAATTAAAAGCTCTTAAAACATACATTGACGAAAATCTTGAGAAAGGGTTCATTCGCTCCTCCTCATCACCGGCTGGAGCTGGTATTTTCTTTGTAGAAAAAAAAGATGGATCCCTCCGACCTTGCATCGATTACAGGGAATTAAATAAAATTACCGTCAAGAATCGGTACCCGCTTCCTCTCATCCCGGAATTATTCCAACGCTTCAGATCCGCCCGCATCTTTTCCAAACTAGACTTGCGTGGCGCCTACAATCTCATCCGGATCCGAGCAGGCGATGAATGGAAGACCGCCTTTAGATCCAGGTTTGGACATTATGAGTACCTGGTAATGCCGTTTGGACTCTGTAATGCCCCGGCCACGTTCCAACACTTAGTGAATGATATCTTTCGTGAACATCTTGACAACTTCCTAGTAGTCTACCTTGACGACATTCTCATCTTTTCAACCACCCTGGAACTCCATCGGGTGCATGTTAAACTAGTTCTCTCGATTCTCAGAAAACACAAATTATACCTCAAGGCAGAGAAATGTGAATTTGAGAAAACTACAGTGCAATTCTTGGGATTTATAATTTCGACTGACGGCGTTGCAATGGACCCCCAGAAGGTCAAAGCAATCCAGGAATGGCCAGCCCCTGTAGACAAAAAAGGGGTACAGCGCTTCTTAGGTTTCTCCAACTTCTACCGGAGATTCATTGTAGGATTTTCAACTATCGTGGCTCCCATTACTCAACTGACACGCCAGCATAGTCGTTTTCAATGGTCCTTAGAGGCCCAGGAAGCATTTCTAAAATTGAAAGCACTATTCTCGTCTGCACCAGTCTTACGACACCCGGATCCAGCCCTGCCTTTTATTCTGGAAGTTGATGCCTCAGAGACCGCTACTGGTGCCATCCTCTCACAGAGACAAGGACTCAAGGCTCTATTACATCCCGTGGCTTTTGCATCCCGGAAATTAAGCATTCCCGAGAGAAACTACGATGTAGGCGATAGAGAGTTACTGGCCATCAAATTTGCCTTAGAGGAGTGGAGATATCTGCTGGAGGGGGCGTCCAATCCTATCATGATCTTTACTGACCACAAAAACCTGGAGTACCTGCGAACTGCTAAACGTCTAAGACCCAGGCAGGCCCGATGGGCTCTCTTCTTTTCCCGATTTAATTTCCACATATCTTATAGGCCAGGTTCAAAGAACGGAAAAGCGGACGCACTTTCAAGGATGTTCCATGAAACTTCCCAGGTAACAGAGCCAAGTACCATCTTGTCTCCGCAAAATTTCCTTCTGGTCACTCAAGGAGACCTAATGTCCGCAATCAAATCCACATCTGCTCAATGCTCTGAACCCCAAGTAACTTCTATGGAGAAACGCAATGATTTATTTTGGTCTCATGGAAAAATCTTCGTCCCGCTGGAATCAAGGCTCCTAACCCTACAGTCCTTCCATGACCACAAGCTAGCAGGCCATTTTGGGTCACAAAAAACCATGGAATTGGTCTCACGTTTCTTTTGGTGGCCAGGCTGGAGACAAGACTGCAAAGACTATGTTTCATCCTGCATCCCGTGCCAGCGTAGCAAGGGCTCAAATACAAGGTCATGGGGTCTGCTCAAACCCTTGTCTATACCTGAACGCCCATGGGCGGAAATCTCCATGGACTTTATTGTGGATTTACCTCCATCAGGGGGATTCACAACTATCTTTGTCGTGATTGACCGACTCTCAAAAATGGCACACTTTCTGCCTATGGTGGGTACTCCCTCTGCCTCTGCTACTGCTAGCATGTTTCTTAAAGAAATTATCAGGCTTCACGGTACCCCAGTGAGCATCACCTCTGACAGAGGGGTTCAATTCACTTCAAAGTTTTGGAAGGAATTATGCAAGACCTTGGAAATAAAGATTTGCTTGTCTTCTGCTTATCATCCTCAAAGTAACGGCCAGACGGAGAGGACAAATCAAACCCTAGAGCAATACCTCCGATGCTTCTGTTCCGATTCCCAGGATGAATGGTCCTCCCTCCTACCTTATGCAGAATTTGCATATAACAACTCCATCCATTCCGCTACCAACCAGACACCTTTCTGGTCCAATTTTGGATTTCACCCTTCCTTTCTTCCAGTTTCCATCCCTGAATTATCCGTCCCTGCAGTGCAAGACCGAGTAAACTCTATCCAGTTAAATTTTCAAAAGATTAAAGCAGCAATGCAAAAGGCTCAGGATGACTACCGAAAGTACTACAACAAGGGAAGGAAGGAGAACCCAGCCTTCAAAGTGGGCGAAGAAGTATGGCTATCAACTATCCATCTCAGACTGCCAATTCCCTCTCGGAAACTGGGGCCAAAATTTATAGGTCCTTTTAAAATAAAGAGGGTAATCAACCCAGTCGCTTTTGAATTAGCCCTTCCTGATGCTTACAAGGTACACCCAGTCTTCCATGCATCCCTCTTAAAACCTATGGCTCCCAGTCCTTTTCCTGACAGAGAAAAGCCTCCACCACCACCGGTTCTAATCGACGGAGAAGACGAGTTTGAGGTAGAAAAAATTCTAAGTTGCAGAAAAAATGGCAGACAGCTACAATATTTAATCAAATGGAAGGGGTATCCTTCTGAGGATAACTCCTGGGAACCAGCCAGGAATTTACATGCTCCTCAACTTCTCCAGGCTTTTCACCGAGAACATCCGGAACTGATGTCAACCTTGGGTGTCCAGAGGCCACCCCTTGGGGGGGGGCACTGTCAGAAGAAGCCTTCGTTCCGGTCCGGTCGTTTTTCTCATATTCCCGGCGGAACGGCGTTTCGGCGCATGCGCGTTCGCGGCTCGGCGTTACGGCGCTCGCGCACGCGCACTGGTGCACACCCAACGTGATTCCTGGGCAGCCTATAAAAGGCGCTCAGGGGATCAAACAAATTGCTGGTTTGTCTCAGCTTCCTGTAGTACCTGAACCTGTATCCTGAATCTCTGCCTGACTACCTGTTGTGACCCGGATTTGCCTTTGGACTTCTCTTGCCTCTCTCCTGGACCTGACCTTTGCCTGCTTATCGGATTCCCACCAATCTCCTGTGTTTGACCCTCGGCCTGTTACCTGGACTGTCTCCTGTCTCCCAGCCTGACCCCTTGCTTGTACCTGGACTTTCTTGATCTTGTCACCTTACCTTGCAGATCTTGTAGTGCCATTGCACCTTTCCAGTGTTTGACCCTCTGCCCAGCTCTGGACCTCTTGCCGGTTGCCCCTGTCTGCACCCGCCTACCAGTACCTACACAGCGGCTCCTCTCTACAAGACCTCACCAGCAAGCCACCTACGGTCTATTGGGGAGCTTGTGCCTCTTTGTGCCGTTCACCCCCTGTCCCAACTCCAGGGGGCGGACTGCGCTTAGTCGCAAAGGCGAAACCGCTCTCGGCATCTCGGCCTCGGTAAGTACTATCTCTGACAATCTGGACGTAGGGAAGAATGGCCGTATGTCTGATGGAGGAGTGATCACCCAGATGGAATTTTACCACATCTCCTGAATGGCACCTTGGGGTTGCCACCTCCACAGGATAACGTGGCGGGCTTCCAGTTTGTTTTTGTGGCAGATGAAGCCTTTGCGCTGGGGGACCGTCTGATGAGGCTGTTCCCTGTGAGTACCCTGACCTCGGAGCAGAGGGTTTTTAATTAGCAGCTGGCCCGTGCCAGAGGAGTGGTCGAGAATGCCTTTGGCATAATGGCCAGCCGGTTCTGGCTTTTCCAAACAGCCATCAACATGGCTGAATACAAACTAAATCACATCATCTTGAGCTGCTGCATTCTTCACAATTCCCTGCAGAAGAATGCAGCCAACTATCTGGCCTCAGTTGCGACTGAGGCCAACTTTTCACCTCAACAAAACATGACGGCGCTTCAAATTGACTGTCCTGGCTTGCCCCCCCAAAGCGCCTGAGAAGTACAGCAAAACTATGTGGAGTACTTCATGGGTAGGGGGGCAATTGATTTACCACAAAATCTGGAAGCTGTGTAAAATATATATTTTTGGAAAAACTAAACTCATATTTCATTTGAATTACTGTTTGTGTTTCCTATCTGTCTCCTAGGTTCTCCAATGGACTTTTATTTTTGGCTATTTTCTTCAATAGTGCAAACATAACTTATTTGATACATGAGATGACAATCTCTTCTTCGGCTAACTATTATGTTGTGCTGTTGGTCAGCTACACACACACAATGTTTTTATTGTTAATGTATGTAATGCGTTAATGATAAAAATAATCATCCTTTTCAACTCCATGAATTAATTGCTTGTAGTCCCTAAAATAGCCTGATTTGGGCAAATTTTACAGCACAGTGAGGGTTATCTACTAAAGACAAATTTACTTTACACTACAAGTGCACTTGAAAGTGCACTGAAAGTGCACTGAAAGTGCACATATAGTGCAAAGTGGATTTGCCTTTAGTAAATAACCCCCATTGTCACTACACCAACTTAAAAAAGAAACTGTTATTGAAAAAAGAAGCCACACATTGTTGAGTATAAAACATTTTACTCCAAGCACATTCACATGTGCGTTATAAACGTTTTTCTTAACAAACCAACATCTTGGGTGTATAACATGTATGTTTGACATAAAGTTGCCTTTTTTGTGGCTAAAGAGGCATGATTAAAACCATAACATACACATCCCCAACTCAGGAACTTACAAAGTTCAACTTTTCTAAAGTGCAGGCCATATGAGACATTAGTATGTCAAAACTGTGTTGATTTTTCCTTCATCAGATGGAGTGATCTCACCCCTGTAAAAGCCACATTTTGAAGATGCACACAAATTGTGACTCAAAATTTGGATTTCCCTTATGATCCCATGCCTAAAATGTGTGTATTTTCCCTACATCTATTTTGCTAAAGCCACAAAACACACAGTGTGTCAACATGTGCTATCTGCCATCATGGGATATCAATATAAGCGTTTTGTGGGTACAACCCCCTCCTCCAAACTAAAGTAGGTGAGAGGAAGGGCCCCCCGAAACACGTCCATTGATCCCCCATGATGGGAGCTAGCACATGCTGACATACTGGGCCTTATTTCAGAAAGGACAATCCACTTTGCTCTACAAGTGCAATTTCAAGTACACTTGCATTGCACTTGTAGTGCAAAGTGGTTTTGCTTTTTTAAATAAGCCACATGTGCTAGATCCCATCATGGGGGATCAATGGATGTGTTTCGGGGGTGCAACTCCTTCCTCTCACCTTCTTTAGTTTGGAGGAAGGGGTTGCACCCACAAAACGCGTACGTTGATATCCCATGATGGCATATAGCACATGTTGACACACTGTGTGCATCTTCAAAATTTGGCTTTGCAATTGCTTTAAAACTTTTAAAACACTTACAACAATAACGACAATATATATATTTTTTGGTTTAGATTTTGCTTAAAACATCAATGAAGTTGGTTAGTCTTTTTTGAACATCATGGATATTTTGCTTCAGCTTTTCTAAATCCCGATTGCACACCATGATCTCACTGATGAGTACTCGTGCACTTGCACTGCTGAAGTGAGTTTCTTCTTCCACAACATCGACATCACCTAAACATAAAAAAAACCCATGTATTATAAATATGCAGGCTTCCATCTATTACCTGAAGCTGTGGTCTCAGACACTGACCTATTGTCAAAACCATTTCGACTATTTCACCCACCACTTCCTGAACCTCTGCATCCACATCCTCAGGTTGTGTGCTGAGTTCCCTTTCTTAAGTAGGTGTTGGGGTTACTGGTGGCCTCAGATGTCACGATTCTTTTCTTCCCTATGTGAATACAAAAGAGGTATACTTAGCAGACAGATATTTTAGGCTAGAAATAGTAATATGAAACATAGCTTGGAAGTGTCGTCCAATTGTCTGTTTTGGCAGAGTTCCAAGCTGAAGACATGATTTTTTCCCTTTCAAAAGCTGGAATACTTACCTATTTTGTGCAAGTTTCACACATGGAGAGACCCCTAGTATCCACTGGAGCACCTGTGTGGGACACCATAAAAAGGTTGTTATGGCATCCCACACTAGAGCTCCTACATCCAGATGTGTAAACAGCTGCTGAGTGTCCTCTCCTTACACTGAATCAAGTTGTCATTTCATTATAGTTTCAAACACATCTAGACAACAATGTAATCAACTTATTTTAATCAAAATAGGCAAACCTGCATCTGCCAAAAACGTCATATTAATGGTAGAACGAGATATGTTTTTTAACATATTTATTTTATTGATTTTGGTACAAAATAATTAACAGGTACATATAAACGGGTACATCCGTGGGTAAATCTCTTTTTACAAAAAACAAATAGCCCAACGGGGCCATCTAATAATTACTACAATTATAATTCCCAAGTCCTCAACAGAGGAAAAAACATATTCAGTAGGTATGGCAGGTTGATATATGCGGGCCACGTAATGCCCAGCTACTGTAGGTCATAGTGCAATAAGCAGTGGAAATACAAGCAATTCACACTGCATTCTTACACACACACTTCTACACACATACGCACGGTCTCAACCAGTAGAAAACAAAACCATTCCAGCCTCGCCTCCCCCTACACCTCCTACCATGATATATAAAAAACCCTATTATTCCAGAAGGAATCAGCTATATCAAGCCAAGATTGCCAAATCTTAGTAAACTTTTTGGGACAGGCCCTTCCCTTGTAGATAAGTTAAAAGATGGGTATAACCTTATTTATCATACAGTACAACATTTAAACATCTGGAGCAGTTGCAGTCTTCCATTGCATCAAGATTAATTTTCTAGCATAAAACAGTACTATGCGGACGAGAGTTCGAATATGGGTCCTTCAACACACCCAACAGTCCAACCTCTGGGGTGCAGGGTAACTGTATATGTAAGATGTTTTCAAAAAAAGAGAATAAGTCCCTCCAGAAGGTGGACAAGGCCGGACATGACCAAAACATATGAATGTATCCTGATTCAATGAAGCCACACCTGAACCAGGAAGCAGCAGAAACATAGCCCATACGGGCCAGCCTGGCAGGAGTATAATGCAACTGATGTATAAATTTGAACTGTACATATTGGTCATTAGATCCAATAAGATCAAGGAAGCATACCTCCGAGGCCTCCTCCCACCCCTCCTCTGACAACCCAGGTATTTCCTTTACCCATTTTCACTGAGCAATCTGAAAGGGATTGACCCCCGCAGCTTGCAGGCATGAGTAGATAGTTGTGACCAGTTTTCCAATGTCCGGGTATGACATAAGCACCTCTAGAGGTGATTCAGTGAGCTCCTGGGTCAGCCCAGTGAATTGTGCCTGGATGGCATGGCGTAGTAAGATATTTAAAATAAAACGTATTCGTCACTCCGCACCTTGCCTTCAGCTCTTCAAATGAAATTAATGCATCATTTATAAAAATATGAGAGGCATGGGTAATGCCATGTCTTCCCCACCACTGGGAGTCTGGGTGGACCAGGAGCTCTAGAAAGTTTGGATTATGCCATAGGGGAGCATTGGGAGATACCCCTCCCAAATTTGTGATCACCTTGTTTCCCTTGTGCCAAGCTAACCAGCTTACCTCTATCGGAGAGAGCCACAAGAGCAACGTTTAGGTATAGACCTATACAGTGTGTCAATGAGTTAAGCCCCTGGACCATCAATTGCAGTCAATAGAGCGGTGGAGCAGGACGAGGGGGCCTCCAGAAACCAGTCATAAACATATTCAAGCTGTGACGCTATAAAATAGTGTCATAGATTAGGGCAGGCTAACCCCCCATCCAGCTTTGCAGCCTGGAGTGAGGCCCTAGCAATTCTCGGGCTTGACCCCTGCCAGAGGAAGGAGGATATAAGTGAGTTAATTTTGTTAAAAAGTTTTTTGAACAAAAAGATTGGGGAGGCCTGGAAAACAGAGAAATTTGGGTAAGTATATCATTTTAAAGATGTTCTGCGTTGCATCCACCCTATGGAGATCCAGAGCCCTGTGCGCCCCCACCAGGACTCCGTGAGAGTCCAGAGTGGGGAGCGCAGAATATTGGGCCCGAGCAGTCTCCAGGGAGGACTCCAAAGCCAGAAGAGCCATCTGAGAGGACTTCCTGTGCTTGGCAATGTTAGAAATGTAGGAGTCCCGCACAGACGCCTTAAAGGCGTCCCACGTGGGGTCAAAGGAGGCGGATCTGGCATTGTCCCCCCAATAGTGGGACATGTTTTTCTGGACTGGCTCCTCAAATTCTGAGGTGGAAATCCAGAGTGGACTGAGTCTCCACAACTGAAAGGAGGGCCTATGGCCAAGTAGTAGTTCAACACACAGGGCAGAATGGTCAGAGATCGTCTGAGGTAGGTAAGAGATAGTCTGGGTATAGGAGGCCAAATTGGGAGTCCCCAGGGCATAGTCTAGCCTGGAAAGAGTATGGTATATCCGGGATTGGCAAGAGTATTCCCTGGCCATAGGGTGTTGTTGTTGTAAGAAGTCAATATAACCAAAGGAAGCACACCACTGACCAAACAACTTAGATTCATACTGGATGGGTTTCAATCAATCCAAGCTAGGGTCAAGGACTGAATAAAAGTCCCCAACAATAAGAGTAGCTAGTGTGGGCAGGTCAGAGAATTGTGAACTCAGATAAGTAAAGATTGCAGCCATGACGGGGGGGAGCATACACCACTACCAAAAAGCAGTGGTGTGGCATGTATCACACATTGAAGAAAAATATAATCCCCCTTGGGGTCTAGAATCACACAATCACATGAGAAGGGGAGGCCTTTCCTTATGAGAATGGACACCCCCTAGCATAATTGGAATAAGTGGAATGTTACCTGTGCATAACCCAGTGGTTTTTTTAAAGCAAGCACTTTTGACCCCATAAGGTGCGTTTCCTGCAGGCACAATATTTGAGGTTTATGAGCCTTAAGGAATTCAAACAGGGAGGCCCTTTTAAATTTGGAATTTAATCCCCGGACATTCCAGAAGAAACACTTGGGGTGGAAAAAAGAGAAAAAATGAAACACACCTCCAGGGGAATGACCCAGCTCAGGTGTCTGGCGCCCGGTCAGACAAATGACCAGGCTGGTGCAGGGACTCAAACCAGGAAAGGGCATTTGCTGGGATTTACAAAAAATGCACCTGGCCTTGGTGCACAACTCTCAGTGTGGCGGGAAACAACATGGAGTACTGGATGGTCTTCTCCCTCAACTTCTGCTTGATGTGTCGATACTTGGCTCTTGAGGGGCGGACAGCCGAAGAATAATCAGGAAATAAGGACACAGATGCATTGTTGATTTTTAGGCTTCCTTTTATGTGGGCAGCACACAGGATAGAGCCCCTGTCCCTATAGATCACTATGGATCACCATAGTGCGAGGAAGGTTGCCTGCAGGGAGTGGTCTGCCGGGTACTCTGTGGGCACACTCCAGGACAAAACAGGGGGATAGACAGTCCTTCCCAAATTCCTGGGTAAACCAGCTTTCCAGGAAGGAGACCGGGTCGGATCCCTCGATCCGCTCAGGTAGGCCCAATAAAATGCAGGTTGTTCTCTAGATCGTCAACATTGTCTTCCAGGGAATGGATGTTAGTGTCATGCATTTTTAGGGCAGGTAGGACTGGGCTGACAGCGTCTTGCAAATCGCGTTCAGTCTCAGAGACCCGGTCCCTCACTTTATGCATGTCCTGGCGCATGATAGTAATGTCCAGCTTAAGCTCCTCCACTTTACCCATAATATCTGAATGATTTACCTTAATGAGTTTAAGGACATCCAGCAGCATTGGCTTCGGTTCAGGGCCATCCTCCAGGCCGTCATCGCTGTGAGAAGGGTGGGCCGGCAGCGCCGGAGGAGCAGAGGTCCCGGGAGAAAGTGGCAGTGAGGGATCAGGCTCCTCTTCAAAGAGATCTGGCGTGGATGCCAGGGACAGGTGCGGTATGGTGGAGCGGCGGCCATCTTGACAGGAGCTCGTGGTTATAATCATCCTGGCCGGGGGCTGTTTCTTTCCCTTGCACTTTCTCATCCACCACAGTCCCCAAAGAATGACACAGGGTCTTCCCCGAATGTACAGGAGAGGTTTCAGCCAATATTGCGTGGCAGGTAAGCAGGATTACACAGGATTGTGCAGAGGGATCTCAGAGCTGCTAGGAAAGACGTCCGCTCACATGCTGCGTCAGGCCACGCCCCTAACGAATGATGTTTAATACGAACGATTCCTGTGCCCACGAACTTCAAACGCCATTTTAAACTGTACAACAGTAAAGAAAAGCACATGGGCCAGCACGAAAGTAATAATAATAATAATAATAATAGGAACACACAACAAATAATTACTTTTTTGCAGCACTTTCCTGATCTTTTTATACTGATCTTGCATCCTCAATTTCAGGTCTGACCAGCATTTCCTCCATTGCTCCTTGGTCGTACCTCAAAAGTCCCGTGGAGACTTATCACAACTTTAGTCATGATCTTGGCCTTTCTCACATTTGGGTTTCTTTAAAGTCCATGATTCCCATCATAGTCTGTCCTCTTCAAGATGTCCACCATCTCCACCATCTCTTCCAAGGACATATTTGAGGCCTTACATCTCCTCCTGTATGTGGAACTGCCTTGCTCCGGGCTTTCCTCGTCATTGCTGTTCAAAGGAAACACCTGGTCTGTCTCCACCATGTGCTCTCCTACTGCCCTGAAAGAGAAGAAGCGGGGAATACACTAGAAAGAAGGACAGGAGCGGAGTTTGATGGATGCGCAGTGTACATAAAGGTGATGTGCATACGATCTGTGAGTGGAGGACGGAGGATCGTTCAGACCAAGGTACAATTGTAACTTGGGGCATCAGTGGTTAGTGGTCTATACTGCTTATAGATTGAGGCCTATATTGGGATTAGGAGAGTTTAGCCTGGCATTAGGGGTTGTCTTGTGTTGTGTCTTGCAGGTAAAATGGTTGATAAATTCACAGCCCCTGACTTCCTTCCCAACTTCATAGACAAGTACAGGGAGCTACAAAATATTTTACAGCGCACACATACAAGAATGACATTTCCTGCAGGGCTAGTTAAAAACACCTGAACACCTGAACATATTCAAAAATACGGGGGTTTGGTCACACTATATGGTCATATAGTGCTAAGCCCACTTACTGCGACAAAGTACCCCGAATTAGTGGGTCCTACACTAGTAATAGAATGGAAGATCCTTTGTCTCAACCATGGGAGCTGAACTCCTCTATGTGGGAGAACTGAAAGGGATACATCCTAAACACTGGTGGCCACTAAATAGGAGGTAATGAGGAGGGGGAGGGGTGCTCCAGCCCAAAACCTGGTCAGGGCCTATTACAACATACAAGAACATATTTGGGGGGCACACCCTACAATGCATATAGTGTGACCAAACCCCCATATTTTTGAATATGTTCAGGTGTTCAGGTGTTTTTAACTAGCCCTGCAGGAAATGTCATTCTTGTATGTGTGCGCTGTAAAATATTTTGTACTGTTTGTAGGTCTTATAGCAGCACCATCTTGAATTTAAATGCATTGTAGGGTGTGCCCCCCAAATATGTTCAAGTACAGGGAGCTGCCATGTCTCTGGCAAGCTAAATGCAGGGACTATTCGAACAAGCAAAAGAGGAAAGCAGCGCTGGATAAACTGTTGAAATTGGTGAAGCCTGTGCATCCCACGGCAGACATCAACTATTTGGCCAAAATTGGTAGCCTGAGGAACACATATAGTAGGGAGCTCAAGAAGATCCAGGATTTCCTGAGATCCGGAGCAGCAGCAGATGACGTATATGTCCCCAGGCTGTGGAATTACAACAGCCTGCATTTTTTGTCCGACCAGACGGAAGCCAGGCCATCGCCATCAATGCTACCTTCCACATCAGCTGAGGCTCCTGAGGTCCAACCTGGGCCTTTCACCCAGGAAGAAGATGTGGAGGAGCCCAGCTTGACCCAGGTATAGCATTGTTGAAGATATTTCTTGTCAAAAATTGAATGATGTTAACTAGATGTTATTAATCACAAATTTCTGATTTAACTGCTTCAGATCCGGGCCATTGCCAAATGACGGCAACAGCGCGGATCTAAATTGCCGGGACGACGTCCATTGACGTCGTCCCGTGCACGAGCGGCCTGCGCGCCCCCTGCAGGGCGCGCGCGGCGCGCTCGGTGATCAGCGAGTCTATGAGACTCGCCTGATCACAGATCAGAGTAAGGGGTTGGTCCCAACCCCTTACCACATGATCAGCTGTCAGCCAATGACAGCTGATCATGTGATGTAAACAGAGCCGGTAATCGGCTATTTTTCCTCCTCGCGCTGACAGCGTGAGGAGGAAAAAAAAACCCGATCACCGGCGGCCGTGATCGGGACATCAGTCCCGATCACGGCGATCTTATAACAAAAAGCAATAGGCAGCAGTGCTGCCTACCAGTGCCCACCATATTAACCCATCAGTGCCCACAGTGCCATCAATCAGCGCCACCCATCAGTGCCCACAGTGCCACCCATCAGTGCCCACAGTGCCACCCATCAGTGCCCACAGTGCCACCCATCAGCACCCACATCAGTGCCACCCATCAGCACCCACATTAGTGCCACCCATCAGCACCCACATCAGTGCAACCTATCAGTGCCCATCAGTGTCACCTACCAGTGCCCATAAGTGCCCATCAGTGCCACCCATCACTGCCCATCAGTGCCACCCATCAGTGCCCCCCATCAGTGCCCCCCATCAGTGCCCCCCCATCAGTGCCCCCCCATCAGTGCCCCCCCATCAGTGCCCCCTATCTGTGCCACCTATCTGTGCCACCTATCCGTGCCGCCCATCTGTGGCCATCAGTGCCGCCTTATCTGTGCCCATCAGTACCGCCTTAACTGTCCCCATCAGTGCCGCCTTAACTGTGCCTATCAGTGCCGCCTTAACTGTGCCTATCAGTGCCGCCTTAACTGTGCCTATCAGTGCCGCCTTATCTGTGCCTATCCGTGCCCATCAGTGCAGCCTATCAGTGCCCACCAGTGCCGCCTCATCAGTGCATATCAATGAAGGAGAAAAATTACCTGTTTGCAAAATTTTATAACAAACTATTAAACATGATTTTTTTTTTTTCAAAATTTTCCATCTTTTTTTGTTTGTTTAGCAAAAAATAAAAACCCCAGCTGTGATTAAATACCACCAAAAGAAAGCTCTATTTGTGGGAAAAAAATGATAAAAATTTCATTTGGGTACAGTGTTGTATGACCACGCAATTGTCATTCAAAGTGCGACAGCGCTGGAAGCTCAAAATTGGTCTGGGCAGGAGGGGGGTTTAAGTGCCCAGTAAGCAAGTGGTTAACAAAGTGGTTTACATATCAATAGACAGTAGTAACCAAAAATGATTGGGACGAGAATGAAAAATGCTGGGGTCAAAATGATAGTCTTTTCTATTTGTTAACATTTAATTTTCAACAGTCATGAGCTCAAAATAGTGTGTGATTGATGACTTAAAACCTAAAACTATGTACCATTTTCATACACAGGAAAGTCTCAGCCAGGAGGAGGCCATGGCAAGCAGCCTGACGGAATCCCAGGTTCCTCCCCTCCGCCCTCCAACCAAAAGGACCAGGAAGGCAAGGAACCTGGATTAGTCCAGGGCTGCCTTCCTAAAACAGGCTACTGCGGCAATTACCACGACCCCTGGTGTACACGAGGCATTTGGAAGCGTCACTGCCAGCAAATGAAAAAAGATGGAGGAGGCCCAATGCACTATATGCGAAAAGCTTATTCTGAAGGGGACAAGGGGTGAACTCACACCTCAAACACACCTGTGTGAGCTAGACCATGCTCCTCCACCACCTTCAACACCAACACCAACACCACAGCCACCCCACCCACCACAGCAGCATGGAAGGAAGCGTGGAAGGAAATGTTGAGAGTGATGGCCTGGGTTTGGTGTGGTCTGGCTAAAAACGCAGGCTGTTGGAAGACCCCAACCTTGGGACATATATGTCATCTGCTGCTGCTCCCGATCTCTCAGAGTCCTGGACCGCATTGTGCTCCCTATTAAATGGACTCCTCAGGTTACTAATTTTGACAGGCAAATAATTGATGTCTGCCCTGGGGTACAAAGGCTTCACCAAATCCAAATGTTTCTCCAGCATTGCCTTTCTCTTTATTTTGTTCTGACCT